>CM060271.1:12536313-12682552 GCA_030684275.1 Acipenser oxyrinchus oxyrinchus | reverse complement strand
TGTTCTATGGACAGAAGAGTCAAAAGTGGAACTTTTGGCCGACATGGGCCCCGTTATGTCTGGCGAAAACCAAACACTGCATTCCACAGTAAGAACCTCATACCAACGGTCAAGCATGGTGGTGGTAGTGTCATGGTTTGGGGATGCTTTGCTGCATCAGGACCTGGACGCCTTGCCATCATTGAAGGAACCATGAATTCTGCTCTGTATCAGTGCATTCTACAGGAGAATGTCAGGCCATCCGTCCGTGAGCTGAAGCTGAAGCGCAGCTGGGTCATACACCAAGACAATGATCCAAAACACACAAGCAAGTCTACATCAGAATGGTTGAAGAACAAGAAATTTAAAGTTTTGGAATGGCCTAGTCAAAGTCCAGACTTAAACTCCATTGAGATGTTGTGGCAGGACCTGAAACGAGCAGTTCATGCTCGAAAACCCACAGATGTCACTGAGTTGAAGCAGTTCTGGAGGAGTGGGCCAAAATTCCTCCACGGCACTGTAAGAGACTAATCAATAACTACAGGAAGCGTTTGGTTGCAGTTATTGCTGCTAAAGGTGGCGTAACCAGTTATTCAGTCTAAGGGGGCGATTACTTTTTCACACGGGGGCATTGGGTGTTGCATAACTTTCTTTAATAAATAAATGAAATATGTATAAAATGTTTGTGTTATTTGTTCACGCAGGGTCCCTTTTATCTAATATTAGGTTTTGGTTGAAGATCTGATAACATTCAGTGTCAAAAATATGCAAAAATGCAGAAAATCAGACAGGGGGCAAATACTTTTTCACGGCACTGTGTAATATATATATATATATATATATATATATATATATATATATATATATATATATATATATATATATATATATATACAGTACTGTGCAAAAGCTTTAGGCAGGTGTGAAAAAATGCTGTAAAGTAAGAATGCTTTCAAAAATAGACATGTTAATAGATTATATTTATCAAATAACTAAATGCAAAGTGAGTGAACAGAAGACAAAATCTAAATCGAATCCATATTTGGTGTGACAACCCTTTGCCTTCAAAACAGCATCAATTCTTCTAGGTACACTTGCACAGTCAGGGATTTTGTAAGCATATAGTCAGGTGTATGATTAAACAATTATACCAAACAGGTGCTAATGATCATCAATTCAATATGTAGGTTGAAACACAATCATTAACTGAAAAAGAAACAGCTGTGTAGGAGGAATAAAACTGGGTGAGGAACAGCCAAACTCAGCTAACAAGGTGAGGTTGCTGAAGACAGTTTACTGTCAAAAGTCATACACCATGGCAAGACTGGGCACAGCAACAAGACACAAGGTAGTTATACTGCATCAGCAAGGTCTCTCCCAGGCAGAAATTTCAAGGCAGACAGGAGTTTCCAGATGTGCTGTCCAAGCTCTTTTGAAGAAGCACAAAGAAACGGGCAACGTTGACGACTGTAGACGCAGTGGTCGACCAAAGAAACTTACTGCAGCAGATGAAAGACACATCATGCTTACTTCCCTTTGCAATCGGAAGATGTCCAGCAGTGCCATCAGCTCAGAACTGGCAGAAAACAGTGGGACCCTGGTACACCCATCTACTGTCGGAGAAGTCTGGTCAGAAGTGGCCTTCATGGAAGACTTGCGGAAAAAGCCATACCTCCGGCGTGGAAACAAGGCCAGCGACTCAACTATGCACGAAAACAGAGGAACTGGGGTGCAGAAAAATGGCTGCAGGTGCTCTGGACTGATGAGTCAAAATTTGAAATATTTGGCTGTAGCAGAAGGCAGTTTGTTCGCCGAAGGGCTGGAGGCGTACACAAATGAGTGTCTGCAGGCAACAGTGAAGCATGGTGGAGGTTCCTTGCAAGTTTGGGGCTGCATTTCTGCAAATGGAGTTGGGGATTTGGTCAGAATTAATGGTCTCCTCAATGCTGAGAAGTACAGGCAGATACTTATCCATCATGCAATACCATCAGGGAGGCATCTGATTGGCCCCAAATTTATTCTGTAGCATGACAACGACCCCAAACATGCAGCGAAAGTCATTAAGAACTATCTTCAGCGTAAAGAAGAACAAGGAGTCCTGGAAGTGATGGTATGGCCCCACAGAGCCCTGATCTCAACATCATCGAGTCTGTCTGGGATTACATGAAGAGAGAGAAGCAACTGAGGCTGCCTAAATCCACAGAAGAACTGTGGTTAGTTCTCCAAGATGTTTGGGCCAACCTACCTGCCGAGTTCCTTCAAAACTGTGTGCAAGTGTACCTAGAAGAATTGATGCTTGATGCTGTTTTGAAGGCAAAGGGTGGTCACACCAAATATGGATTTGATTTAGATTTTTCTTCTGTTCACTCACTTTGCATTTAGTTAATTGATAAATATAATCTATCAACATGTCTATTTTTGAAAGCATTCTTACTTTACAGCATTTTTCACACCTGCCTAAAACTTTTGCACAGTACTGTATATATTATATATATATATATATATATATATATATATATATATATATATATATATATATATATATATATATATGTAAGGGCGGTTTGTTAAAATTGCTTTCATCTCCAGGGCTGGTCCAATCCCACTGTATTCTCTTTCCAGACCGGCTCTTCTCTCTATTTCCAGAGTTGGTCCGCTCCTTCCCCGCCTCCCTTTACATGGCTGTTCCTCCTTTCTGTTTTCATGGCTGAATATCTGCTCTCCTCTCCTAGGCTGATCCTCTCCTGTCTTCTCTCCTCCCCTCTCATGTATGGTACACTATCCTGGACAGCTCCTTTCCTTTATCTCTTCTACGTTTCTCTGTCTCTCCTCAGGAGTTACTCCCCTCACTGGAGGGTTCTCAAACTTCTCATTCCCTTTTTTTTTCTTCACAGAGTTCAGAAGAGATTTGATAACTGCTACTCTTTTCATTATTCCTGCATCTACTATATACATTGCATATCCTTTGTATACCAGTTTTCAAATGTATGCCTCAGTGAGTGACTGTCTCCTCTCTATCCTTGAAAGTTACACAGAAGCACCTCTGGATTTCAAGCAGCTGTGCAGCTACAGCTGGTAATGCCTTGGACAGAGTAGTGGTTACAATATGCAGAAGACGTAGCACAGAAGAATACATTCATATTAACTCTCATCAATACAAATTTCAAGGGACCAGCACAAATTTGTATTATCAGGAGCCTAAGCCAAATCCATACTGACAGTTTTTATTGAAGTTATAGTAAAAGTAAAAAGTATTATACATTTACAAGTACTGTGCATTTTACTGAAAATACAGCTGTAAGTGAACTTTATATATTGCAAATTAACTGCACTTGAAACCTGCATGTCCCACTCTGGTTAAAGGCATTTTTAAACTACAAAAGCAAGGCGTCCTCAACATTATTGAGCAAATCGGAAATGCTGACGACTCGCACCCAGTTTGCTGTTCATAGGCCTGTATTATTGTCAGTGTCGTTACTTTGGTTTCAAAACTGTCGGGGTGACAGTTTCTGTAGCTGGGGCACATCGTAATAAAATTTAAAATAAACGTTAATTTCAGGCTGGCACCTTTGTGGTTGTGAACTCCCTCGTCAGAGGACAGGAAGGGTATTTCATAGCCACTCTACAACAATAAGATCCCAATGCTCAAATAGAACATATTTTTTATAGTATTGAGACCATAGGCATCAGAGATGGTATCACGACTGAGATATTTTAGGAAATGAGAATTGACTGTATTTGGATATTTTTAACATGAAGGGAAAAGGAAGTCAGGTTGAACATGTGCATTCAGAATCAGCAGCCTCTATCTGTGATAAAGTGAAGCCCCAGCTGTGTTCAACAGAAACCTGCTGGTGTATTTCTGCAGTACCACTGTCCATTCAGCTGTGGGACTGATTTTGAGTAGTGTTCATTTTATACTTGTAGCTAAGCTTGAAAAAGTGTTCTTAGCTATTATTTACATTTGACAAATTGCCCTGGAGATTTGAATTGGTGTTCGCTTTAACTGTAAAGAATGTTTAATAATACAAATGTGACGTTAGAAATAGTGCAATTGTGAGCATCAATGGACGAGACATCACAGCACTGTACACTTAACACCTGCCCACATGGTGCCCTACTTTTAGTTTAACATTATTTTGTACAAATAAGAAAATAAAGCTATTCACTCATGTTTTAAAAAAAAAGTGTTATTGATAACACTTTTGAGCTTAATGGACAACATTTTGATGCGAATACCAAACAAATATTAATACCATCTATAGCACTCCCAATAGAACTCTTATATCATGGCAATGGAGTCCATTAATACCATGGGGTTAATACATAGGCAATGGAGTCACATCTACAGCACTCTCAATAGTATCCTGACATCATAGGCAATGGAGTCACATCTACAGCACTCTCAATAGGATCCTGACCTCATATGCAAATGAGTCACATCATCTACTGTATTTAAAAGGTGTAGACCAACACAAGACTTTGAAATGAAAACTATTGTACATTAGTGTTTTAGTTCAGAAACTCAAGAGGAGGTCCCGAGGAGCAGTTCACTGTAGATAGATGAAATATACTGTGGATAGTATTAACACAGAAGAAAGAGAGCTTGCTATTTTGTGAAATTAATCTACATGCCTTCAACACATCTTCTTAAAAACTGCAGGTCAAGGGAATAGTGGCACTGCAGATTCCTCATCCAGAAGATCTACACTCTGCATCAGGAATTCGTTTTCATGCTCTGCTTTGCACTCACCCTGCAAACATAGGTTATCCATCGTGTCTGCACCTTTCTAGTGCAAACTAAGGGGAGTGGGGCTGAAAGCCTTTGAGAACAAATCAACACATTTATCTCCCTAGCATGTTTACACCTGGCAGTGGCATGCTAGATCAGCTATCTGTGATTATCCTGATTTGATCATTTCTGCTATTTGAAGATGGTATCCTCTCTGTGGAAGGTGAAAATATCAGCCCCCCTGCCTGCAGCACCATCACAGCTGTGTCTTTGTGTCTGGCAGGAAGGAAGATTGCAACACTGAGCATGCAGATAACTTCCTCGTGAACAGAAAGCGGATGTTCTGTTCACCCATGTGAGGGTCCTCCTTAGAAGTTCCCAAAGAGGAGAAGAAATGCCACGCTGTTTATTTAAATTAGCATGCATGTGAGAAGAATTCAGTCGAGGAAAATGCCTGTACTGGCTCCAAGTTATACTTGCACAATAATTCAGTTTTTTAGTGGGAGGGGCCAGGATTAATTGTTATTTCTTTCAATGTAACCACTTTTTTTACCCAGTTTAAAATGCCCAATTAGAATCATGTTGCCTTATCAATGCAACACCCTTACAGATCAGGAAGGCTTAAGATCAATGTGTCAACCTCTAGTCCTGCTGTCAAGCCAATCGCCTCTTTTCAGCCACCGAACTTTAGCAAAGAATGGCACTAAGCTTCCAAACCCGAGAGTCCAGCCTTGTAAGCCACGGCCTGGAGCCTGACCAGTAAGGTCCGCCAAAGTGTGATGAGATGAACTATTCCCAAGTTACGGATCTTTGGTACAACTGGGTTAAAACACATACTGTAAGTAATTGTGGTGGCAAGTTTGGGTAGCACTTTTGAAGTCGTAAAAAAAATATAGTCTTCTACTCTCATATCTTGGTATAAACTCATTTATAGGCAAAAGAGCTTCTTATTGCAACTTATCAAGGTCCAGGTGGAGAGCACAGTCTTCCGGTTACAAGACAAGACACTAAATTAGTTTACTTATGATTCATTATTTGGTAGGTTTTCCTTTCTTCGAAAAAAAAAAAATGTGTTAATGATAGTTTTGATTTAAGAAATTTGAGAAGTCAGTTCTAAGAGCTGTACAAAAAAAATGAATATGAATTGCAGAGATGATCTCCTTTTTCTGGAGGGTGTATGTCAATCAGTGTGGCAGAAATCCCTTACCAGCTTGGTGGTCATGTCGCCACCACCAACTGTAATCTGGTCAGCAATTCCATTATTTTGGTGGCCAAACAAAAGAAAGAAATTCAAATGAAATGTTTCACTACAAACATCTGTCTAACAATACTACTTTCCATTGATTCAAATATTGTACATGTTTTTGCATTTTAAATTTGAATCAGCATTCAAGAAACTACAGAAAACTACTCAATGAATTGACCTAAACATCAGTGTATATCCCCAATGTTTCTGTCAGGGGTGAGACAACATTCTGCATCAAAGTTTTCCAGTGATGGTCTGTTGATGCTGATCATGATTAGATTATGCCATGCATAGGTAGATATTATGCAAAGACTTTCCAAGCACTAAACTTGTTTCTTGCACACCAAGAATAACAGGGGCAATTGTAATGTTCCAGAAATGTGAATGACCAAAAATTGCACAGGTTTATTATTATTATTATTTATTATTATTATTATTATTATTATTGGGTCATTCTGTGTCAATTCAGCCAGCCGTGTCACCACCCTTCTTAGATTTACATGCAACTTTATGGAAAAATCTGAATTATCTGAATTTTGAGCTCTCTTTTTCGGGTAGCCAAGGTTGTAAAAAACAAAACAAAAAACAGTGCTTTTAGCCAACAACTTTCAGAATGTAGATGAACAGCACCCTAATAATGAGGATGAGGATGAGGAAGAAGAGGAGGAGGAGGAGGAGGATAATAATAATAATAATAATAATAATAATAATTTGGCCTAAAATACACCTGTAGGCCTGTACATTTTTTTGTTATTCACATTTCTGAAAACATTACAATTGCCCCTGTTATTCTTGGTGTGCAAGAAACAAGTTTAGTGTTTGGAAAGTTTTGCATAACATACGGTGATATTTTCACATAATTTTGGTTCATTTGAAAACATCATTTATTTAATTATAGGTACAATAAAAAGGGAGTGACAAAAAACATCAGATGTTATGAAATTATTATTTGAATGGCAAGCAAGAAAAAAGAAATCAGCTGCCCAATGTCCTCTCCCTGTTTAAAAAAGGAAATAAATTATATATATATATATATATATATATATATATATATATATATATATATATATATATATATATATATATATATATATATATATATATATATATATAATTTTCTCACTCACTCACAATGCGTTTTAAAGTATAGGTAGTCCTAAACACATTTTAGGTGTTTTTTTGGGGTTTCTCAAAAACGTAAATAATATTTGATCAATTGTAATATTTATTTGGAGTATGAGAAAAGGGAATAACAAAACAAAATAAAAAAACTTAATTATTTGTATATTTGTCGATCCAACTAAAAAAGGAGGGAAATGAATCCCCCCTTTCGAAACTAAGGTTTATTATATTTATTATGTTTAACTCACTCCATGCAATACTGGAAACACTTTTATAAAGGAAAGAGGGAAATAATACTTTACATAATAACGTCACTCAAGTGTGGATAACACGTTTAACGACTCAGGAAAGGAAATGGACAGGAGAACAAACACTACTTTAGAACAGACAACCCAAGTCTGGGACAAGATGGGGCACTCCAGGTGTGTAACTGTGACTGGACCAAGGGGACAACGATCAGGGGTCTGAAGAATCCTCGAGCAGAAAAAGATGCTCGTGAGAAAAGGGGCAGGGCTTTGCATTGATCAGTACTTCTTACCATGCCAGTCAAGTCAGACAAGTGAAATCCAGCCACAGGATTCACACCACAGTATCAGCACCCCTGCAGTGTAGTTCCAATAGGAGCACAGCTAGTGATGAAACCAATGGTCCTGGTGAGCCTAGTCAGATGAAATAGCTTAAGAGAGAGGAACCTTAATGGGCATGAATATTATTATCATAACCCTGGTTCCCTGGGGGATATGGGAGAGGTGGTAGGCACGTTGTTGAAAGTCGACTACCTTGTTTCCCCTACTGTGCAGAGCCAATGGGTGAGGACGCAGCCACCTCTCTACAAGAGGGTGATGGGGAAGAGCGCTGAGCAGAAATAAGGGGCAGAGCGCTGCTTAGAGCTGCGGGATAGCCGCTTCTCAAGTGTGCACTTGAGGCACAAAACTTGCAGAAGCTGCGATTAGCCAGTGTCTCCTGGGCATGCTCTGGTCCCAAGCAGGAAGAGCACCTGTCGTGCTTGTCCTCAATAGGCAGACTAGCCTTGCACGTCTCACAGGGATAGAACCCGGGAATGATGCAGGGAGCAAGCAATGCTGTGTACCGATACAGTTGTACAGGTGCTGCCTCAATCTGCTTATAGATATCGATCGGGCGGGTCAAGACCTGAGTGTGACCGCTTTGGTACCAGGTTGGTTCGGTACCGGTTTGGTGTATTTAACACCGGGTCAGTACTGGTTCAGGACTGGTGTGGTACTGGTTCGGAACCTGGTTGACACCAGGTCGGTTCGGTACCAGTTCGGTGGCATTGCACCATGTAGGACCAGGTCGGTAACCGGTTCTGTGACTTTAGCACCGGGTCGGTACAGGTACGGGTTTCAGGTGATACATACCCATACAGTAATGGTTACATTTATTACTTGAAAGGGAACCAAGAGCCTACTTAAGTGGAACAGTAGAAAGGAAGTTGGAGGAGTTTTGGGATATAATTTACGTTGGTTTGGAGTAAAAGGTAAAGGGTGATAAATAACTAAGATTCCAGGAAAGTCTAGACAGCAGCTGGAGACTGAATGTCTGGTTAGAGAAAGGAGGCAACTGAGGAATCAGTGGAGGAGGGCTAAAGAAAGTCATAAAGAGGCTCACAGTCTTCTGCAAAATGATGTAAAACAGAAGCTTGTGAGATTGTGCAAGGCCTACAAAAGTGCAGCAAAAGCGTAAAGAACCAGCTTTTATAAATATCCGTTCAAGTTTCTAAAGAACTTATTCACCAGGGAAAATAATGGGATACTTACAGCAACTAAGCACGAGTTCGAGAGATATCTTGAAGAGATGATCCATGAAGAGGGGAGCCTATGTCGATTCCCTCTGATATTCCACCTATTAGTCCACCGGAATACCACATGGAGGACTCTGCTCCTAAGTGGAAGGAGGTTGAGCAAGACGTGAAGAAAGCAAGAGCTTCATCATCGCCTTGGCCCAATGGTGTACAATACAAGAGTGCACCTAGGGTTCTAAGAGTCTTATATAGGTTGATAAAACAGGTAGTCCCATGGGCAAGGCACAGTACAGGAATATACCAGCGTCGGCCAATTCCATCCAATTTTCCGATATTCTGATAAGATATTCTTCAGCATTGTGGAGAACCACATGATCAGCTCCTCTACACAGAAACAGAAATTCCAGGTAAGGATGCTTGGTAAGGAGCATGTCAGTATGATGTGGTAACAAATTCAGTCTGCTAAAAAGAAGGAGCTCCATGTAACTGTTCTGGATTTAGCTAATGCATATGGTGCAGTGTCACACAAGCTCCTTTGGGATGCATTTGAGTTCTGTAGCGTACCCAGTACAATAACAGGGTCAGTGAAAGCCTACTTCGAGGACTTGCAGTTCTGTTTTTCAACTCCAGAGTTTACCACTACCTGGTAGTGTCTTGAAGTCAAGATCATGGCAGGTTGCACCATTTCTCCACTGGCCTTCACCAAGGCAATGGAAGTCATTATTAGAGCCTCAAAATGGGTGGTGGGAGGAGAACGGCTGGATTTTGGTCACCAGTTAGAGCATACATGGACGACTTGACCACTATGACCAAAACAGTAGCCTGCACCAATCAGTTACTTGCCAAACTAGCAGATATCAGAGGGGCACGCATACAGTTCAAGCCCGCCATCTCAAGGAGCATCTCCATCATCATAGGCAGAGTAGTTGATAAGGTGTTCTATATTGATGGCGAGGCCATTCCAACAGTGTCAGAAAGGCCCATAAAGCATACGATTGCTGAGGAGTTGATAATGCCGTGTGCCATTGAAACTGTAAAAGGAAATGTTTGGGGAGCAGAAGGCCAAAGAACTGGCAAAAATACCAATGTGAAATGACACTCAAACGACAGATCGCTTTTACGTCAGAAGACATAGAAAATCTACCCAACAGTGAGATTGTCAGCATTTTCCAGTTCAGCATCTTCTACTATTAATTGTAATTATTATACTGATTATTGGTAGCCTAAAACTTAGTTCCAATCTTCACATAATATAAATCTTTACATGCAAAATAAACATTTTCCCATCCAACTAACAGTATGATTTTTCAAGCAGGTAGGTAATTTATTTGCAAGTTCACTAACAATACAACATAGTTTCAGAAAGCTGGAATTGAACGCTTGTCAGTCTAGCCATTATATCCATTGAATTTGTATTGGCCAACTCTCTGAACTATGACCATGTCATCAATGACTTTGCATCACTGAAGGCAAGAAAAGTACATTTGTAAGGTCTAGGCTTCGTTTCTATTGGTGCATTCCATTGGACATTTACATTGAACCCTTTTTTTATTTATTTTTTTTATTTGCTGACTGCAAGTTCCAGGGGGGGCAGCATGCAGCATGGTCCTAATAGCAGTTGTTAGGTATTCTGTAAACATGTTGTCTAATAGTTAAAAAGTGAAATATGGGCTTGTTTTCAAAAGATATTGCCACAGACATGATTGTATACAAACCAATGGAATACCTTACGTGATTGAGATCATTGACGTGGATTTTGCCTAACGTATTTGTAATGTTGTCAGACCCCCCTATACTTTATGTACAGTGTACACTTTCACCTTCACATGTTTGTATGCAAACATTATAACATCTTCTTATAATACTGGAAGTGCTCGGTGGCTACTTCTAATCATGTTGAGTTTATTTATCGTGGAGGTGAGCAAAGAGTACCAGAGAAAATGCATGATTAGAGGAATTGATCAAACAATTAATTTTAAACAAATTGTGTATTGGGAAGGGAGTTCTATCGTAATTTTAAAAGCTTAATAAAATATATAATTACATACATGGTATACATGCATAATAAACTAACAACTACAAATACAAATGGCACTTCAAAACATATTTATTTATAGCCTACAATCATACTTACTAAAATGCATATATAAGTAGATGTCAACATAACTAAATAAATTCCAACCAATATACATATTTGGTTTACCGCCCGCCCCATCCAAAAAATAAATAGAAAAAAGTTTTTATTTTTTTTTTATCTGTGCTGTCCGATTTTTATCCACGCCAGATAATCGTAAATCAGCATTTTATATGTGAAATTATCTAAATAAATGTACATTCTGCATGACAAAATGAAGTTTACAAATTATACACGAAAGATTTTCCATTATTTTTTATTTCCATTTGGCTGATGCTCGCTGGTGAGAGAGTCGTCTCGCTGTACGGTAGTAGTTTCCATAACAGAGAATTATGCTTCCATTAATTTTTTTTTCATCTCGTTAACATGCATTTTGCTTAACGAGTTCCCCTTTAGTCGCTGAGACAGGAAGTGATGTACATGATCTTTAACACATTTCATTTGAAAATCACTTGCTACTAAAGCTCTCGTTACTATATCACAAGTTCGATACAATAACACTGGTATTTGAAAATCCTGCCCCCTGCCTTATCACTCGTGATATCCAAAACCCTATTTTTCAAATTCACAATGCATTACATTACCTTATGATGTTTGTCCTTTAAAATAAAATAAAACCCATTAAATGTTAAAACCTAGAATATCCCAATAATAAAAGTTCAGTTGCTTTAATTTTGATACCCATACCATATTAAAGTAGATTGTGACCACTTATGAAGGTCACAGGAAGAAAACATGAAACATTTTCCATAGTACAGCAAGTTTCACTTCACTGTCTTTGTAGAGAACAACCATTGTTCCTCAAGTCAGACTAAGTTAGAAGTTGATTAACATACCCACATTATTATTAACAAACAAAACGTAACACAGCGGTTTCACATCCCCACTGTGCTTAAACTTCCCTTCTTGTGAACTTCGCAAATTTGCAGCCCGAAGCAATGTTTGGATCTGCTGGTACTTTAAAGCACAGAAATAAATCACAACACTGTGGTATATTTAATTAACATTTTCTAATATTCATGACATCTTTTACACATTGGGAGGATCATCAAAATATACTTTAAAGATATTTAAAACACTTCTACGACATTATCCTTCAATCTTTTGATCAATTATCTATCCAGTTCAAGTGAAAACTAATTTACAGAAACCAATCAACAAATCCACATTAACTGATTGTCACCTTGTGACACGAGAGATTGTATGAGAGGGTGTATGCCAATGCTAATGCCAAAATCTGCCATATTACAAAGCATTACAGAACTGATGGATCTCTGCTAGGTTAAAAACAATCTCTGTATGCAGGCCTTGCTTTCAGATCTGGGGGCCTTATCTGCTTCCCCTCATGACTGACAAGCTATGCAGCCAGTAAGATGCTTGACCTTTTACACACGTGTTGCTTTTTTTAATTATTATTGTTACAATATGTTAGTAATCTACTTTAAGTTAGGTATTGTATTCATTTATATCAATTTATATGATTGATTAACCTATTTCTGTTGTCAAAGCAATACAAAAATACTACTAACAATAATACAAATCTAGCAAAACACCATATTTTTGTCTCCAGTTTATTATTAGAAGGGCCTGGGAATTAAAATTCAGTAGTTGAGAGGGGCTACTGTATTTCTATTTTTAATGAGAAACACTGGCTTATTGTAGAAATAAGTGAAAAAAATAGAAATGCATATGTCTATTTTTCAGATGATATACTTTGTATTTTTAGGACAAATTTACAGTGCAGCCACCAGTAAGTGTTTGTTTGAGAACCACTGTACATGAGGTCAGGGGCAAATAGTGAATATTCCTTCAATGTAAATGAATATTCAAAATATTCTTTGGTTTTGAATTGGCTAGAAAACAAAAGTATAATTCATACCTGTGATGGGGTAACCACCCCCGCCACTGTGTGGATTTTGTTTATTTTGTATAGTTTGGGTTATGTAGCATGGGTGATTTAACTCTTTAAGCCTCATTCATTTTGGTGCGCCGTCATACCGAACTTTACGTGCATATTACTCAGGCACCGTAAAGCCACCTACTTTGGGCTTGTTTAGTACAGACCCGGCTATTTCGAATGACGTATCAGTGTTTGTAAGCGGTACTCCTAGCTGGAGCTACGATCGCCTGAAGGGAAGCCTCTCATTATGTGACAGAGTTCACAGTTTAGGTTTCGTTTTGAGTCGATTGCTTGAGGAAAAAATAAAACATCAAATAAATATGCATTTACAAAGATACAACCTCAATTAAGCATATGGAGGCAGTTTGCGGCTTTCTGCTGTCACACAGAGCATTCCAGTCGTGATTACTCACACCTGTTTTTCTCCCACTTTGTGAACTCTGGTATTGCTTGGCATGTCGAAAAATGCAGGGGTCTGATCAGCATTTCCGATCTGTCCAAGCTGGTCCTGTTTGTTACAGACGCTGAAATTGTAAAAGCTTCTTGTTGAATTCCTCAGGAAGTTAATGAAGCTTCTTTGAAAATGGCTGCCTGTATGTCATGGGTGACTCGAGATTGGGCAGTAACGTTTTGGTTCGTCTTTTCTCAGCAGTAAGTCATGTTGCTGCTTGTGTATTCTGGCAGTGATGTTTTTGTTCATCTTTTCTCGGCAGTCAGTCACGTTGCTGTTTGTTTACCTTGGTAGTCATGTCTTTTGTTGACGATTTTAATACACGGATCACTATACTGTACTCGAATTTAAGATGCAGGCTATTTTTTAGAAGCAAAAAATTATTCAAAAAGTGCGTCAAATTCAAAGGAATATGGTAATACGCCCTCTTTGGCACCAAATGCAGTACACTTCCAGCAGTGAACCCAACAAATTCCTGCAGTGTTTAAAGTCTGTGAAACCAATGTACCAGAGATAGGAGCAATCCATTGAGTGTCGGCAGACCTAGAAACAGGAGCAATCCATACAAGCACATCTCATATGGAACCCTGAGGTATATGTGAATTTGTAACAACTGTGGTAAAGCCCCCCTGGATCAAGGCTGGTCTGCACCCATGAAGTAGAACCCAGACTCAGAACTGAACACACTATTATATATAAACAAATAAAACAAACACAGGAACAAAAGAACACTGGCCTGACAGCCAAAACAAACAAACAAACAAACTCAAAAGTATCTAACTAATTTACTGTCTAACTAAATGAGGGGAGCTAATCATCTTTCCCCAACATAAAAAACCCATAAAATACCTTTAGCTTTTCTTTCTCTCTCTCTCTCTCTCTCTCTCTCTCTCTCTCTCTCTCTGACACACTCTCCCTGTTCAGGCTCGGTAAAGTGCCTTCACTGAACCATCTTCCTCCACAAACATTTCCTTTGTTCTTTTTATAGGATGTGGTCAGGGGTAACTGACTTCAATGACAATGACCAATTAAATACTTACAAGGCTGTCAGCCACAGAACACACACTTCCCATTGTGCAGGGCCCCTGCCCTGTCACAATAACACATTCGTTTTACACAATGAAAGCCCAATGATAGTAACGTAATTAAAGGAAATATTTCATTTTTGGCACTTTTTTTTTTCTTTCTGAGAAACTGAGTATGCAACATGTTTATTCAAGCTATAATGAAAAATAAAGTATTTTAATGCTGGACATAGTTTATTACAATTGTTATGCGTAACTGTATTTACATTAATAAAGTTGCTTTTGCTTTTAAATTATAAAGTAAGATTTTCGATTTAAAAGCCCATTTCGTTGTTTCACAGAAAAAAAGAAAAAAACAATAACAGAAAAAAAATCTATTTTACTATTAACACATTTCTCAGTTGTGATTGAGATACATGAATGGCTTAACAGGTATCAGATGATTTTTCAAAGGACAGTAGAAAAGTCGGGGTAAAACACAGCGAATCAGTTATACTACACATGGCAGATTGTTTGTCCAAACCCTATCTTTATATCCTCTTGAGATAGGAAGTATCTGTGAAAGGGCACAGACTTGGAGACGCAAGCTGCACATCTAGCCCCTGGAGCAGAGGAAGGCCTGCAGGCACAGGGATCAGCACACTGCCAATGAAAGGCGAGCTTCACAATAAAGACTGAAGCCCTCAATATATTCAGAGGTTTATTAAAAACTGTTCCTCCAGGGATCAAAACAAGATCATCTGAGATGAACCCATCTTGTTTAAATGGTGTAACCTCAGGCAACAGCGAAACGGTTTCATACTCACACAAGGGATAAAGCACATCCTGCAAGTCATGGCACACTGCAAGAAACATCTCCCATGTAGACTGGGTGCAAGTGAGGGGTCTTAAACTTAACAGTCCAATTATTTTCCCTTTTAAAATGGTGTCCAATTCATTAAGCAAGAAAGTGAAAGTAAACATTATTGACAATGTATTATTACCATATCTTAAAACAAATAATAACAATACTTATTCATAATAAACAATAAAAAAACACAATAGCAGGGCTGAGGTTAACAGCTGAATGGTTTTGATGTAGTACACATAAACCAAACACATGACAGCGGGTTGAGCAAAGGCAGAACCAATACAACCATGTCAACAATGAATTACTGTGCTTCCATTAAACTGCTGTATTTGTTTAATTCAGGTAGTGTCTTAGGTCATAGGATGTCATGCTTGCTTACTATGGGGTACTGTAAGGTACTTTTCTTTTTTTTTTGTGGACCATTTATTTGAATCACTGTGAAATGTGTAATCAGTCCTATTCAAAACAAGTTCAGGCTTATGGATATTAAGAAAAAAATAGTACCTTTAGATTTGCCAAAAATCTCTTTCAATCTACAGGAGGTCCAATTATTGCTTACCACTGCTTTAGACCAACAATACTGCATTTAATCATGCTAGTCAATCAGCTAGACCCCATCCTGCTTCTTAAAGGGGCTTATTCTGGAGTCTAAAATAGCTCCTCGGGTCACAAGTGGTTTCAGCGTAGCCCGCAGTGAACATTAGCACAAGCTGCATCACAAGAGCACCGCAACATTTTGCAGTGTCCGCTTGTGAGGCCAAGGGAAGAATGTGAGGGACTGAGGTATTCTCACTGGCAGAGCTGCGAGGGGGATTCTCATGATTTCATCCTGTAGAGCTAGTGCCATTGTCCCCCAGCTTCCATAAGCACTACATTTTCAAGAACCAAAATGGATGCTTAATGCAGGAGAGAGTTGCTGTATACAACTTCTAGATGAACCACTGTTCTCACAGCCTGGGTTACCTCTGTCGAAAGAAACATTCCCTCCCAGTGCGTATAACGGCCCTCTCTATCAGTGACAGTGACCACAGACTACCGGATATGTGGATTTGCTATCTGTTTCAAGCTGCCTGTGGTTTTGTAGTTTCCTGTGAAACTGTATATACCCTTACAGTATAAAAATCTACAAAGTCATTGTATTTATCTTGCAAGTACAAAGTCATTGTATTTATCTTGCTCTTAATTGTATTATTACTTGTATTGTGTTACTTGAAAAGTATTTGCTTACGATTGTAAGTCGCCCTGGATAAGGGCGTTTGCTAAGAAATAAATAATAATAATAATAATAATAATAATACAAACACCATACCAACTGTGTCTCTATGGCAGCAAGTAACTGGAGGGGGTGGGGGAGGGTGGCTTAACGTACACCCAACGAAGCAAGCTTTGCCATCTCAGGTTCTCTGTAATGTATTTACTGAAGGCTGGATTTAAAAATAAAATACAGATTTTAATTTTTTTTCTTGTATAATTCAATACAATTGTTCTATTTAATGAAAATAAAATAATACAACATTCAGTATGTGTTTGAATTTTTAAGAGCACAGCAAGTCAAGTCTTTCAACACCCAGGATGGTTTGGGTGGTGGACAGCAGCACTGTGTGTTTATGTAGACGTGACCTGCCTCAAACATCAGGTGTAAAACCAGCTCTTGAAGGTCTCGTGCTCCTCAATCAAGATTCATATTTATAACGAAAACACTTCAGGGGCTGGCACTGAATATCTTCTTGTACACAACCGTCCAGAACGGCTACGCCCAGGCACTTCCCATATCTCCAAGGCTGAGTGTTAAAATAACCCCAAACTCCATATGTGTACCTCAGGAAGTGGGAGCCAATTGCACACATTCCTTGACAGCCTCTACAATCGTTAAAACCTCTGCCATGGCTCCTTTACCTGCAACAAGACAAAAGATTTTGACTGAGGCGATTTGTCTAAAAAGAAATAGAGATCAAGGCCAATGCATTTCTCCCCATTAATGCTGATATAATCTAACAGATCTTTTATTTACCTGTCGGGACACCAACCATAAACCCTTTACTGATTGGATAGCACATGCCAAACCATGGTCTGAGCAAGACCTAGAGTTATGTGAAGATCAGACCTGGAGTTATGTGAATACAGACACTTTACTGTTTGACCACAAGGACTCTAAATACTGTAGGGTTGTGGTATTATTTATTTATAGTTATATCAAATATCCTAAGCCTTGTATTATTCATTGATAGTTATTTAATATGAATTATTAAATATCACTGACATGTCTTGAACAATTTTAAAGTTACACTTTAAAAGTTAACATCATGGTTACTGATAGTACAAAAACAACACAGTTATTGCAAATAAAACCCCTATACAGAATATAGTCAGATCAGCTTGAACAGTTTCAAAATAATTGATCAATATTACCTGAACTGGGAGAACCTCTTACAGGCAGAACCTGGAGATGTAGATGGTTCGAGGAACGCAAATGAATTGTATAAACTTCTTATATATAGTTTATATATGTATCTCAGCAGAGCATTGTATGCCTTATATGGTATACAGAAAATGGTCCACCATATCTCAAATTACTCACCCCTGTGCTATGCATCTAAAAAAAATTATGCTAGTTTTCATTCCTAATATGTATAAAGGAAATGGGTTATGCTACATCTGAGATCATTCTCTTTACCCCACTGTGGCCCTGCATTCACTCATGGAGTAATAGCATTCACTCATGGAGTAATACCTTATATGGTAAAGACCACCTACTAGGAGAACAAAATATTCTCTGCTAATAGGGCGTAGAGTCCTGCATCGGGGCCGGTGAACTTTCTCGGTTTGCAGTTTGGGTGCAGGTCAATAAAATATCATTTTCGGGTCTGAATTTGAATCACCAAAAATGTTTTCTGTCTTTTCAGTGTACTCGTCTGTAACCCTTTCCCAAATAACGTATTAGAAGGTAAATGTACCGGTATGTCCTGCACTGAAGCAGGAGGCAATTAGGGAGGAGTCAGCTGACTAAGCAGTGTTGTTCTCGCTGGTTTGATACGTCGCAAGATCTTTTTATCACGTCTGCTTGGTGACATTAAAACTGTTTGTGAACGACGTGAAACAAATGATAGTGCAGGGTTTATATCATGAAGTGGATAATAGTTTGAGAGGTAAATTTCAAGGAATTATTTTGGAATCATAGCAAATGAAAATAATGAACATGTGACTGGATTCGTTGCTTGTAAAACCTGTCACGACAGCCACAAAACTGGAACATCATCTCTGCGAAAGCACAGGTGTAGCTCCCTTTCAACTGGTGGCACAAAAGGAAGAGACAGGTATTTTTAAGTAGCGATAGTTAATATGTTACAATGTTAAAATATATGCACCACTAGAGAAAGCTACCACGCTGTATAGCCTATTGTGTAAACTCAATCTCTGGAGAATGGTAGAGATATCTGTGTGTGAATGTGAGAGCGTGCGAGATTCAGTCGGCGCAGGCAGTAGGTAAAGGACAAACACTTGCAGGTTTGGGTCGGGTTGCAGGTCTTATTAAAGCGGGTCGGGTCGGGTCGCGGGTAAGAAGATGGTGTTGGAGCGGGTTGCGGGTTCGGGTCTGGCCCTGTAGTAGCAGGCTGTAAAAATCAGACCCGCGCAGGACTCTAACAGGGCGTTCTAATTTTATCTCAGTGATATCCCACAGAATATACCAGTTTCTGCCATGTCTCTAGATTCTGAAAAGTTTGCTTACAGCATGCTTTGCTCTGAGTTTTTGTAACTGTTATTTTAAGTTGGGTCACATTACAAAGACAGTCTCTTATACAGTCCAGTTTATGTAGATGAACACACCAATACTTTCCTATATGTTCTCCCTTTTACTCTTTTACACAGAACCAACATGAATGTTCTTCAATACCAAAGCTTACATTCTGGCACTCAGGCATTAAAAGGCAGAAACACGTGGTTTACTTCATGGGGATGGACTTCAACTTCATACCTTCTTGGAATTGGTTTACACCTCTCAGGTTTGCAGAATACTGCAAGCAGAATTCCGAGGAGCATTGGAGCATCTTTTAGCAATGCAATGGAGCAATCCCCACGGAATAAAGGCCTGGAATGGCTCTCAGAGGCAGGGGTGGTGTATCACTGCACTAGAGGCTCATAGAAACAGCCACTCGACAGGGGAAGCTTAACTATACAGGCTGGGTACATATTGGGTTGGGAGATCCATGACCAACTGTGGATGACCATGGCTACCGGCAGGCCTTGCCCAGACAGCTCCACAATTGTCCAGAATCACGCACAAACACTCCAGGGACAGAATCAGATGATCTCTGGTTGCAGCCTCAGCCCAATTAGCCAGGTATCCAAGGTAATTAGGAAAACACTGTTCTCAAAGCCTTTGTAATGATACACCATCTACAGCAAGGGTTTTCAACCGGGGATACCCTACCCCTGAGGGTACTTCTAAATGTCAGGGGGTATGCAAGATGACTCAGAAATGCAAAAATAAAAATTAAAGTAAAAGAAAATAATGATATTGAATAGATTTTATAACAATATTATTTATTATCTCTAAACCACTGTGCATACATATTTCCTAGTTTCAAAATGATCAATCACCTATTTATACACATGCGTGATTTTGATTGGGCGGATTTCCACTGTTAGGCGCGGCTGAATTTTAGTGATAGAAATGGCGGCTGGTTGTGTTTGTTTTTGGTGTTTGATAGAATACATCCAGATACAATAATTGAAAAAATGTGGCTTTATTATACAACATACAGTGTTCTCTATCAGTTTTAAACAAAGTGGACAATTCATTTCCTTGTGCTTGCTGTATGCAGGTTGGGAATGGCGTCAGCTCTATCTTTGCTTGCTTTGCATAGAAAAATAATAAGCAAGTTCTGACTGGTCCAGATTTTACAAGCAAAGGGGCAAAAAAACAAAACAAAAAAACCATGCAAATATATGTAAAGGCCTTGCAAATTGCGCAATGGACCCAGCAACTTTGTCATGGAAATTTCGGAACGTTTTCCAAAACAGAATGCAATTGTTAAGGCATGAGGCAATCCAGGGATTCTAGCCATGACCATTCCAGAGAGGTGGTTGTCTCTTTCCCCACAGGCACTCTCAATGAACAGAGCAGGGATTTAATAAAGCCAGCGCAAGCCACCATTACACAAGAGGAGCCAATGCTGTGAAAACTATTGATGCATCATAGACAACTAGAGCTAGCTACTGCTAACAGATGCACACCAGAAGTGTGTTTTTATGGGTAATATGACCCACGTGTTCTGGGCCTTGGTTGCAAGTGACTTTCTAATACATTCCAGGTTGTTCTGTGAAAATGTACTCAAGGTGTTGCAGTAGTATTGTAGCTTGTTCCTATTAATCAGCCCATTAAATCAGATGGGATGAACTGCATTGTTGATGTGCTAGTGTCACGTGAGAGGGGGAAATGAAACGCACATCACCCAGAAGGGAAGCGCATTTCATTAATAAGAGACTGGGGGTTCGGCGAGCAAGCGAACACTGTTAATCCGGCCGCCCCTGGTATTTCCCGTTTGCGTAGGTTCATAATGGAACAAAAACATGACACAAGACTGATTTCTAGGTTGACGCTGCACAGCATATTTTTAATGTGTTTTTCACGCATCCATAAATCATTTTCATTTTGGTAAATTAAGTGGTATTAAGTTATTCTGTCGTTCTTTTTTTGTTGCTATCAATCTATCAGTCTGATATATCTGCCTGTTTGACGGTAGGAAATTTGAGACTGAATTTGCCAGGTGAATTCATTGACGCTACTTGCAAACAGTGATGGCGTGTGCTGGGAACGTGTGGAGAATAGAAGCAAAACACAGAATACTTAAATCACACAGCGACTTTCTGATATGAATCAAGAAGCTCTAAAAGTATGACTATAACTTATATGGTTATTATTTTTCATTTGTTTTCGTTTTCAGTAAACTCAATTAAATTATGTATTTTTCAAGAACGCAGTTTTAGAAATGTATTCCTACAGTGCTTAAAAAACTTAGAACACGGTTTAAAGTAGTAAAGAGAAATAAGTACTTAATTGTTTACTATGCTGACAATTTATTCTTTATAGAACTTAATGCAAAAGATGTTTTTTTGTCGGGGTGTGTTTTACAGCCAGTTGGATTTGAGTGGGGGTGTGTGTATGCTGCAACCTACCTCGCTTCCAATTTCTTTTTCTTACCATGATTGGTTGCAAAGACAACAGGGCTAACCAATGATTGGATAATGTTTTGTTAGGAGGGTTTTTATTGTGCAAAGGTTTCCTAGTAACTGTAATATTATTTGTGTAATAGAAAATAAAAAAAGGACTCGTCGTTAATATCTCAGAGTCACGGAGCCCAAATGTTCAAGTCCGAGTCACACAAGGTCGAGTCTGGGTCGGGTCCGAGTCTTTTGCGGCCGTGACTCGGGTCTGAGTCATGATAGATAGATCAGAATGCCACAGGAGTGAGCCAGGAGGAGGTACACCTGGCTCCCATTGAAGGTAATGAAACCCTCATAAAAGGGTTGCAAACCCTGTAGTCAGGGCAGTGCCAGGCTGTGTGATGTGCTTTAGATGTGGGAAGAGAGTCATTCGGGGTCCAATTCTGTCTGCCATATGATATGGATCAGGTACGTCAATCCAATATGCCTCACCTTTTCCAACACTGGCCCAACTTGCAAAAGAAATGTCTTGTACAGTGATTAATGTTTTGTTTTTCTTTGATCTTGCAATCCTAGTTTTTGTTTATGTAGAATATAATAAAAGAGAAATAAAACAATGAGTAAATATTGTTGTTTTTCCATTTGTACAATGTCCCCTTTTCCACATTTATTTTATTTTAAGTATTAAGTTAAAAAGTAATGTTATTACTTTATGAAAATATGTCTGTGGCCACTTTGTTTATTGTGAAGACACAACAATAGCAGAGCTTATAAAAAAAAAGCATTGTCTACTTTATATCCACAAGATTTGATGTATTTCCTTTTACCCGTAACTACTATATATTGTAGCTCTGATTTGTAGTTAATTCACTTGGGTAAAGTAAGACCTTCACGACCTATTCTTACTCTAGGGATAGTTTTATACTTTAATACAGTGTTAAATATAATGGCTTTGGTAACGTTTTGCAATTGAATATTCCAATATTTGTCTGAATCTTGAAGGGATATCCGAACACAGCACCACTTAATATCACTGCAAAGGGACTGGGCAGAAATGGTGACACTATGCAGTTTACATTATCAGGAGCAACTCACTAATTACCTGGCAAAAAGGTATTCCTGGGTACCAATGATTATAAAAAAACACCAACATAACACCATTACTATGCTATTTTTTTACTGTGGTTAAACTCAGCAAACTATGCTATTTTATTTGGCACCCTCTGCTTTACTGTACATACACATCTCTGTGTTTCATAACGCTTGTAAAATTGCAACTTTCAGTGCTTTCTGGACTTGCATACAAACTTTCATATCTTGCTTCCTTATTTCTCAGAAGGATTTTCTCTTTGAACAGAGTAACTTTGCTAAACTAAAACAGCCATGGCAATAACAGCCCTGAAACTTAAAGTAAACTGCTCAATCTTCATGCTTTATTCCCAAAGGGACAGATTTTTATTAGTAAAAAATCCACAACACATACTTATTTACAGATAGGACCTAAAAACACTGGTTATTTCCCAGAGCAAAGTACATTTGTCAGTAACAGTTTTGTTTTGATCTCCTTTATCTGAGGGAGCCTTTGTGGTTATGTCTAAATCTTTCTGTTTCCCGAGGCTTTTCCACTTGAATTTGAATGCTTACAAAAACAAAACTCCGAAGCTAGAAGAGACGCTGTATATAAAGAAGGTTATCTTTAGAGCCCTGTGAAATTCTTTTTATTTTTCATAAATGTTGTTTTACTACAGATACACATTAATAAAGCAACTCAAATAGATGCATATCAATAATAGCATACATCATGTTTTAACTACATACATATTTTTATTAAACATTATCCAATTTTATTAAAAACATTTTGACAAACAGATCTCGCACAGAAAAAATTTAGTTACCATAATTTCTCACAAATGTCTCTTCTCTTTCACCCCAATCTGAATTCCCAAATGACTCGCTCCAAATTATACATCTGTGCAAGTGCTAGTCAGAGCTTCCGTTTCCCTTCAGACCATGTCTAGGGTAACGGCTGAGTCTTGACAACTACGATTGCAAGTATTTATTTAAAGTATTTTTGTATAAACCTCCCAATTTAAAAATGTTATTCTATGTTTGCTTTATGATGATTTTTTGTTTTATGTCGTTTTATATTTGCATTTCGTTTTATTTCCTTTTATATGTTGCATTTTGTTTTATTACATGCTATCTGGCATTTGCGAAAAACACAGGCTCTAGTTATCATGCAGCGTGCGGTATACACAGTTTGAAATGATAGTAAGTGTGGTGCAAACAGCTACGTGGGACCATAACCAAAGAAATATTATCAGGAGCTTGTTTTCATTGACTCCCATTATATTCTGGCCGGGCATTTCAATGAGCAGTGACCAGATTAGCAGTAAGCAGGTTTCACTGTATATGTTTGTGTGTGAGAAGACATTTTCAATAATTTGGACTTGATTGCTGAGGCTGCTTATTTCTATTTAAAATGAGTTTCAATATTCTACGCAGAACCTGATTGGCCGAGACAACTGAGATTTAAAACGTACCTTCATCCCCACAGACAAGCTTCTTTGCAATGCAGGGAACCTCACGGTATCCAAACCCTTTCAGTATGTCTATCTGCATGCCTGTGAGCGGGTGCTTCCACATTGCAGTGTTCATTGCTGGACAAAAGAGGAGGGGTCGCTTGAGATCCCAGGCTCGCACCACACACGTCTGTAAGAAACAAGCCATAATCACAGCATTAGCAATGCATAGGGCCAGTGCAAACACATACAGGGCCCTCATAATAATGTAATCGGATTATAGCAAAATGCAGCACAGTCTAAAGGAGGCTAGCAATATATGATAACACGTTTGGTGAAGATGGGTGCAGAATCAAGACAGTTATCATCTTCACCATGTGTATGACAAACAGATTGACAGACATGTTTAGCGATTAAGGGTCCCCTTTTTACATTTGTCTGGAGCATGATTTTTAAATGTTTTGTAACACTGCATGCAGTATTACTACTGTGATTTATGTTTAACTTTGCCTGCTGTGTACACATGGCAATGTTCAGTGACAATGTACCCAGGGGTGCAATTTCATATCACATGTTACTCTTAGGAACAATACATATATCTAAATTGTATAGTTTGTGTTCCTGCTCCTATTTTATTATTTTCCCAGCCTGTGCTACTAATCCTACAATCCACCAACTCAAGCTTCCAGAATAAGCGACGAGAATAAGGTCGCGCTCCAGGAAGCATTCCCTCAGGAGAACAGTTCCCAGGACAAACAACTGACAGTTGCTGGCACTGGATTTTCTATCGCCCTCCTCCTGCTAAAATCAAAAAAGTAACTTTTAAAAACTATACGTGTCATTGGCAAATTATTTAACTCTGGCGACGTTTTGGGAACAGAATCAGCCCGAAAAGTTTAGCTAATTTGTTAATAAATGTTTCACAGACAGTATGCCAAAGTTTATTGACGGTGTTTGCGTCAGGTTTTGATTTCTAAGGTACCATGTTGAATAAAAAAGTTAATCTTTGATTTTCAAAAAGTCACAGATAGAAATAAAGTTGACTTCGCTGTTTGGCAAAAGAAAAAAAAATACTTTTTTACTGATTAAAAAATGTGTGACACCTCAGCAGGTGAAGCAAGTGAGGCGTATAATAAAGCATGAAACAATTGCATCTAACGTTTAAATTGCCACTTCTGCATATGGAAACAACCAGTGCCTTCAAATTAAAGCTCTGCATAGTATTGGCCACGTTGCCACAATAAAGATAGCTGCGATAGGCTTATAGGCAAGCTGCCAATGCCTACAGGCTCTGGAGAGACAAGAATCTACGGAAACCAAAGGAGTTTCCCTTAGAATAATGGCATCGTCAAGTTTGCTCCAAAAAGAGACAGGAAATCATAAAGTAAGGTATTTATTTTTTTATTTATTTTATTTTATTTATTTATTATTTATATATTTTAATTATCCTTTATACCTCGTAATTATTGCTTATTAATTGTGCTGCAGGATGTATCAGAATGCTGCACACTCTTCACGACTCTTTCTAGCAGTGCACGTATGCTTGTTAATTGTGTTATTATTATTATTATTATTTGTTTATTTAGCAGACGCCTTTATCCAAGGCGACTTACAGAGACTAGGGTGTGTGAACTATGTATCAGCTGCAGAGTCACTTACAATTACATCTCACCCGAAAGACGGAGCACAAGGAGGTTAAGTGACTTGCTCAGGGTCACACAATGAGTCAGAGGCTGAGGTGGGATTTGAACCGGGGACCTCCTGGTTACAAGCCCCTTTTCTTTAACCACTGGACCAAAATGCTGCACACTCTTCACGACTCTTTCTAGCAGTGCACGTATGCTTGTTAACTGTGCTGCAGGATGCATGTGTCTCAGGAGTGTGTCACTTTACCAGGAGGTTGTCACAGATCCCATTCGCCAGCTTGCCCAGAGTGTTGGCATCCAGAGGTGCAATAACCAGGAGGCTGGCCCAGCGTCTCAGCTCAATGTGCAGGACAGGGTCTGAACGCTGTTTCCACAACTACACAGGAATAGATCCAGGAAACAAGCAGGGTCAAGGGCGGTAGCGCTACATTTGGGAGAAAACTACAGAGTAGAATTTCACTGCTGTATTAGTACAGTATAATAAAACACCTGAAAAATTATTTTAAACAAGACTATTAATTCCAGCAATATTTAACCTCACTTAAATAAATAAATGCATAAATAAATAAATAAATAAATACAACATTTTGGGGTTTAAACTTTCATAAGTTTTGCATGGAATGGTAACAGGTTTAGATACACAGCATTTTTCTCATCCACATTAATATGACAGTGCATCATAAAAACCCAACAGCTTCTCATGATGGGTTTTCATTGGTTACAATCCTACAGTTCATTGGTTAATCCTACAGTTAAAATGTTTTGGAAATTAAACTGACTCTCACATTCCTAACCTGTACACAAAGGGCTTGAACAGAAAACGAGCCACCCTGTCAAAAGAAGGCAGGAGGAAGGACCACTGTCAGCAGCCAGGACAGCAATAGATGCAAGCTGTTTAAATGGTTCTGATGGAATGCAGAACATCTCTGTGCTATACAAGGAGGCGGACTACTTCTTCATTTACATTTACAAATACAACAGTCATGCAGGAGGCAGCCTGAACTGTGTGATACATACTGCAGGTGTTGTCGAAGCTTTGTATATGTGAAGGTAGGTGTAGATAACAGTGGAATAACAGTTTCACCAGCAGCCTCTTTAGTTTATACAGTACCTCCCATTCGTCCTTGTCACTGTAGATAGGGACTTGAATCTCTGCCGGGTTGTAAAAATGTTTGCCATGATCAGTGGTAACGACTCTCACTTCAACCTGAAATGAAACGTAATATGTTATATCTCGCTCTCTCTCGATGTATAAAAGGTTTTAAATTATTAATCACACCAGCGATTAAAAATAATTGATCAATTAATCTTGTCTATCTGCGTGCGGCATCAAAAAACGGTGAAAACCAATCTTCAAAAATGACTCAGGGTACTTACTGGAAGGTATACCCAATATTTCACAGTATCTCAGAATGAAGACAAAAACACTGCAACTTGCAACATTTGCTCATCTGTGCTTTCCTTTCACAGCAGTACTACAAGTTATTCAATGTGTTTCTTTGAAACGGTATCAGAATGATTATCATTTGCTTTACTTTTAAAATTTACTTTATTATACTCAGTCAAAAAACACAATTAAATCAATAATTAAAAACATACAAACAAGAGAGAATCAAATACATCTTGACATTCCAAACAATCAGACACACACCTTCCCGTGTTTTGCTTTTAAAAGACTACACTTTGTAACCCAACCTTCAGCAACACTGACTCAAAAGTTATTGAAAAGGTAGATCACCCTGTGGGTTTAATCTAACTACTGTGTTACCTCTTGTAAAGTTGTCCTCAGGCCCCACAATGAAGACCCTGTAAGACCCTGTTGCCCTTCATTATTTTGCTTTCTACACTGCCTTATCCGCAGCATGTGCTGCACATTCTGTTTTGTACTTCTATTGATCCTGCCTTTGTTTTACATTTCGCTACAGAACTGCTGATCCAATTGTGCTGAAACTCTTAAATTGTTCTAATGCAGAAGTCCAATGCTGGCACAAATAATAATCACATTCAATGATACTAGTATAACATGTCAGCATCAGCAAGTCAATATTACTGTTGTACTTAAAACTAAATAACTTGTTTCTTTTTTTAATGCACATTTGGCTACTCTAATTGATTACAGATCCTAGACTCAACTAGAGAGATCAATACAGATAGTTTCCAACAATATCATACGATATAGTAGTATCTTATGCAGCCTGTTCAACAGACTTCAGTCCCTTACATCGTGTCACTGTCAGCAACAAAACATCATCTTACATTGTTTTATTGTTTTATATCCTTCACTTATACTGCACTATGTAAAGCGTACAGCCACGGGCACACCAAAGTTCACAGACTGATTGATGACTGACAGGGTCCGTTGGGTTTTGGAATCTTCATAATAGTGTTCTAATTTTGGGGTTTATCTGAATGAACTGTGCATGCCAGATTACATTTTAAACCCTTAATGTGCCTTTTAATAAAAATAAAAAAATGAATCACTTTGGATTGCCCAAAGGCTCGATTCCTGTTTGTGGACCGTGTCTGTGTGATTGCTAGATATATCTATGGCCAAAATTTTTGCTTTACCCTATTGCTTCATAAAGTCGAACGAAACCTGCCGAATAATGTTACATTATATTGAATTACATATCGCTTTATAGTTTTCTATATACTTAACTGAAAAACACGAAATACTGTTACTATTGTGGTTTTCGGTAGACTTATGCAATATAATTTTGTAGTTTGATTACACAATGTTACATAAAAGATCTAAATTCTGTTCACATATTTATTTATTTTTAAATGATGTCTCAATCCTAAAAGTCTAGGCGATGCAAAACATTTGGCTACGCTGTGTATGTATGTATGTGTAATATATATATATATATATATATATATATATATATATATATATATATATATATATATATATATATATATATACATACATATACAGTACTGTGCAAAAGTTTTAGGCAGGTGTGAAAAAATGCTGTAAAGTAAGAATGCTTTCAAAAATAGACATGTTAATAGATTATATTTATCAATTAACTAAATGCAAAGTGAGTGAACAGAAGAAAAATCTAAATGAAATCCATATTTGGTGTGACCACCCTTTGCCTTCAAAACAGCATCAAGCATCAATTCTTCTAGGTACACTTGCACACAGATTTTGAAGGAACTCGGCAGGTAGGTTGGCCCAAACATCTTGGAGAACTAACCACAGTTCTTCTGTGGATTTAGGCAGCCTCAGTTGCTTCTCTCTCTTCATGTAATCCCAGACAGACTCGATGATGTTGAGATCAGGGCTCTGTGGGGCCATACCATCACTTCCAGGACTCCTTGTTCTTCTTTACGCTGAAGATAGTTCTTAATGACTTTCGCTGTATGTTTGGGGTCGTTGTCATGCTGCAGAATAAATTTGGGGCCAATCAGATGCCTCCCTGATGGTATTGCATGATGGATAAGTATCTGCCTGTACTTCTCAGCATTGAGGAGACCATTAATTCTGACCAAATCCCCAACTCCATTTGCAGAAATGCAGCCCCAAACTTGCAAGGAACCTCCACCATGCTTCACTGTTGCCTGCAGACACTCATTCGGTACGCTCTCCAGCCCTTCGGCGAACAAACTGCCTTCTGCTACAGCCAAATATTTCAAATTTTGACTCATCACTCCAGAGCACCTGCTGCCATTTTTCTGCACCCCAGTTCCTGTGTTTTCGTGCATAGTTGAGTCGCTTGGCCTTGTTTCCACGTCGGAGGTATGGCTTTTTGGCGCAAGTCTTCCATGAAGGCCACTTCTGACCAGACTTCTCCGGACAGTAGATGGGTGTACCAGGGTCCCACTGTTTTCTGCCAGTTCTGAGCTGATGGCACTGCTGGACATCTTCCGATTGCGAAGGGAAGTAAGCAGGATGTGTCTTTTATCTGCTGCAGTAAGTTTCCTTGGGCGACCACTGCGTCTCACGGTCCTCAACGTTGCCCGTTTCTTTGTGCTTCTTCAAAAGAGCTTGGACAGCACATCTGGAAACCCCTGTCTGCCTTGAAATTTCTGCCTGGGAGAGACCTTGCTGATGCAGTATAACTACCTTGTGTCTTGTTGCTGTGCTCAGTCTTGCCATGGTGTATGACTTTTGACAGTAAACTGTCTTCAGCAACCTCACCTTGTTAGCTGAGTTTGGCTGTTCCTCACCCAGTTTTATTCCTCCTACACAGCGGTTTCTGTTTCAGTTAATGATTGTGTTTCAACCTACATATTGAATTGATGATCATTAGCACCTGTTTGGTATAATTGTTTAATCATACACCTGACTATATGCCTACAAAATCCCTGACTTTGTGCAAGTGTGTACCTAGAAGAATTGATGCTGTATTGAAGGCAAAGGGTTGTCACACCAAATATGGATTTTATTTAGATTTTTCTTCTGTTCACTCACTTTGCATTTAGTTAATTGATAAATATAATCTATTAACATGTCTATTTTTGAAAGCATTCTTACTTTACAGCATTTTTCACACCTGCCTAAAACTTTTGCACAGTACTGTATATATATATATATATATATATATATATATATATATATATATATATATATATATATATATATATATGTTAGTGCTGGGACGGATATCCGAATATTCAAACAAATATTTTTTTGACATGTATTCGGATACAAAAATCAGCTGTTTGTATTTGCTAGAGACAAAAAAAAAATCCTTGCACTTATTTACTGCCTCACCAGAAGTTGTGCGACAGTTTAAAAAAAATGGCAAATGAAAAAGAGCTCTGTGTGATATGTGAGATTTAATATATTAAAACAAAAACACAAAACAAAACAAAAACACAGGCTCAACACAGCAGCTCTTGAGCCTCTATTAAAAGTTTTAGACAACAAAAAGTAAATAAACCAGATTATGCGTGCGCACACATCGTGATCTCTATGGAAGGCCATCTGGTTCAAAAACGCATTGTGCTGCTTTAGAGCGAGTCAGAATCTCATGGGATGAAAAAAAAAAAAAAGGCAAGCACGTCATTCTGAAATGCCTCGCTTAAACAGTGCCCAACTTGCTGGAAATGTTGTGTAGTGATTTTTATATGGATTGTATATATTATATATTTTTTGTTGCGACTTTGTTACGTGGAATGTAACAAACAAAAACCAAAACAGTGAGTTTTTCCCCTTCATTTTATAACGCCATTTCCATGTTTGTTTTATTTGAAGTGTTTAAAGTTTAAATTTCAGTTTTTGTTTGCTTGTTCAGCTACAAAAAGGCACAAGTAAACCTTGTGTTATTACTTTATGAAAACACGTCGATGGCCGCTGTTTACTGTGAAGAAACGGCAATGAAAAAAAAGTAAAAAATAAATAAAATCTGGTATCAACTTTATGTACTATTTATTTTGGGAATAAACAAAACAACGCTTAACTTGAACTGCTATTTGGTATGCTTTGTTTTGTAGTTAATTCACTGGGGTAAAGTAAGGCCTACACAACGTATTCTTTACTCCTGGGATATTCATTAACTTTAACGTGTTGCATATTGTAACGTGTTGCTGTAAAATAAAGGCACACACACAGGGGCCATGCCCCCCTGCTATGCTGTCTCTGCCTGCGTTCAACATAATGGTTTTATTACTTTCTGAAAACGAACAAATATCTGAATGAATATTTAAATTATGAGCGAATATGAAAATCCCAGCACACACATATTATATATAATATATATATATATATATATATATATGGCACGTCTTTCATTGGACATTCCTTTAATAGGTTATAAACTGACATAGTGACTTTAATGAGATACCCAGCCAGCTAAAAAATAAAGATGTTCACAAGAGGCAGTTAAAAGATATTGTATGTCAAACAGAAAAGTAATGAGCTGTGACCTAACAGGATGTCAATTCTTTAAAAGAACGAGTTTAAAGCTGCATGGAATGCAACAGACCTTGTCACCAAAGGAAGTTAGTTGTGTCGCAGGTACAATAAACTGGCAGGTCTATTCAAATACACTGGGGCTGGAAGCAGGGGCGGATTAACGCACAGCCAGGCCCAGGTGTCTTAGGGGGACCCCAGTAAAACTCACTGTAACCGCTGGATCAAAATATAGCAGTAAATAAATAAAGCAAAAATATAGCAATAAATAAATATTCTTTAATATAATATAATAATGGATGAATACTATAGCCAGGTGTTTGTAAGTATATCAGAATTTTGTCCCTGAAAGATCTCTCCACTATCCAATCAAATACAGTAATATGTCTGTTTTTCACAAACTAAACACATGCACAAGTTTTGGTCAGGAGGCCGGTGTAGAGTGTTTTTCATATAGGGCGGTGGGCTAACGAATGTGGATTTGTAATCGTTCATGTTTTTCCGAAAGCAGATATAGGTATTTTTATTTAGTTTTTTGTATGTGACAAAATCAAGCAGTTTCATTTAAGTGTAGTATATTGTGATATGATTTGTTTTATATTAATGCAGCAGGTAAACATTCTATGGGCCTATTCATGCATTTTATTGCTGTTTTAATGGAGGGGGGGTGGGGTCCCAATGTTCTTTGTGCCTCAGGGCCCCAAGAAGTCTTAATCCGCCTCTGGCTGGAAGATCAAAAGGTCTTTCACTTGTCAATGTAACAAACACCTCAGAATAATAATGTGAGACTCTTACATGGAATTGCACTTGTTTTAAATGATGCAATCAGCATTTAAAAGGAATTGTTTATTTTTATTTTGGGAACAGATTCTACTGGAAAAGGTGATAAATAACAGCATATAGTATATTTATTTAATGAAATAGATAAATAACATACCTCCATGATACAATTGAAAACAAAAAAATCCCCATAATCCATTGCTTTGGGTTTTCAAATGCCAAGCAACAGTTGGCTGGATTGATTTTTAAACATCTATCCATTGGGACCAAAGCCTCATTTACAGGACCCCCTGTCTCAATGCGTAAATCTCCTGGTTAAACAAATACATAAGTACCATTTGATTTGTGCTACATGCTGTTCTATGCAAATGAGTCATATGGTTTTCCGAATGCATGAAAGCCATAGCAGAAGCACCTGTGTGCAAATAACCTTTCTTTAAATAACCTATTTATTATTTCTACCTTACTGCAACAGTGTAATATGTTTACACTGTTTAGTAACTTAAGTTCTGTTTATTCCCAAATTGTAAAATTGTATTTTTTAATTGAACAAAAAACATTGCCCTTTAGTTTAGAGGAGGTAGTTAACATGTTTACAAACACATTTAAAACATGGCAGCTTTACCAGGAATAAAGCTGAATTAACAGAACAACCAAGTCTTTGGCTTAAAGGCCTGGTCACACGGGCGACTTCTGTTGATGGCAACAAGAGGAACACATTTCTTGCCTGCTTGTTGCCTTGCATTTTGCGGCGGTCACACGAGAGATAAGTATGCGGTTGACATGGAGAGACGTGAGCTCTCTTCGATATGGAAATTAAAAACCATCGTGAAAGAATATTAAAACGCTACCTCAGTGGCCCATCTAAACATAGAGTCCTGATAACAATATGTGTAGTGCAGATTAAGGGTGTAGATAGCAGGTGTGCACATTTATTAATCATTGAAAACTGATTTTCAGAGTTATAGATATTTCAGACTTACGAACAGCCTCCATTCCCAGGGTGTTGGTAACTCTGAACTTCTACTGTAACACACATTCTACTGTAAAGAACAGTGATTAAACTCTCCTTTCTTTAATAGGTATTTTGGTGTTTTTTTCCACTCCCCAGAGAATATTTGTTTCAGCACTATCTTTTATGAAAAATGTAGAATGTTTTCCATATTGCAAATTGTACACGATGCTTTTTTTCATATATGGAAATCCTATTTATAGTTTGTCACGTCATACTCTACAAAAAGAGTACTTTGCACATCGCAAGCAAAATATAATCAAAGCAAGTTCATGGACACATTATTATTTAGTATCCTGTCATTATTTGAGCTGTTCATCTACCAACTATATATCCATCCATAAACACATGATATATATTTACTGCGCATGTGCTTCTATATAGTGCACACCACCATACAAGCTTGGAAGACAGGGTTCAGACTCTTGAATGAATTTCAGAACTCAAAAGTTTACAGAAATGTGCCAGTGAAAGAATTCGATTAGTGGACCCTGTCAACATTTATAAACTAAAAATAGTTGCAGCATGAGAATCTAGAATAATAAAGTAAAAAAACAAACAATTCTGCTGTGTGTCAAATGTGAAGCAAACTCTTTAAGCTGTTGGTCTCTTATCAAGAAACCAAAGTCACATGACCTGTAATCAAACAAGATAATGATAGAATATACTTCAGATCACTCCTCGCTGATACCCTCTGCGTCTGTATTATAATTACACCTCCAATTAAGTGGATCGCTGTCTCACAATTACAACTTCCCAATGAGATCCAAACAGAACCACACATGTTTTGATCACATATTGCCGAAACATGTACTGACGGTGGGGTCTCAATTGTGCTATAAATTAGCTTCTTGTTCAGTTTGTTTAAGCTAATGCATAACTTCCCCAGAAGAGCAGTGTTCAAAACAATAGAATAGCTTTAGTTCATTAAATACAGGCTCTCAATCAGGCTGGTGGAATAATGGGCAATAGAACAAACAATTTTGTGAATGGATGTGTAAAAAAATATCTATATCATTGATACTGTATGTCCAGAGATTAAAACAATGTGGCAGTAAAATAATTTCGACTGGACACCACCTCTAATAGAACTTACAGCAATTGAGAGAATAATATCATACAGCTGTTTGCCACAGACTTCAGGAACAGTGGTACTGTATTTAGACCTGCCACTGTTGGGATCAACTGAAAAGACCCCACAGTAAGAGAGGGGTCTGTATCATTGATACAGCCAGAGGTTATAACAAACACTGAACTGCATTAATATCTGAAATAGAAGCACATGCTCTTAAAACAAACCCTAACTACTTTCAAGCACTCTTTATTTTGACCCAATTCACACGAATAAATCTTCCTTATTTATATCAAGCAAAATAACAAAAATGATTTTCTGTGATATTAAATTAAATCACATAAGCCTTGCTCTTGTATTCATTAGCTGTGTATTTTTCTTTTACCATTATCTTGGAGTATTGGATTATACAGAAAATAAAAATAAACATTGATTTTCAATTTTTGAGCGGAATAGACTCCACAAGGTGTTAGAAGGTGCTTGAGGGATGGTAAATCGAGCCTGTCTAATATTTCATGTAATTGGTGCAGAGTGGTAGATCGCCAGGGTACACCAGTGAAACATGCCCACACCAGGGCAATGCCCAGTCAGGTATACAGGTGATAATTGAGTGGTATGTTGCTTTGTTGGGAACATTTAGAAATTCCATAATGATACTGCCCCGGGGTCCGCAAATGAGTGTGAATGTATCCTCTCTGCAATATTAAATATGCCTTACTCTTTATTCAGCAATAGCAGCAGCAATGACAACAGCAGTGGCTTACGCACCACCACACATTCAACCAGGTTTCAAATGCAAATTTTCTACACTGTGTGTAAGATACACAGCGAGTGAGACAATATTCTTCCCTAATGTAATCATGCCAGAACAGTACATTTATGTCAAGACCTCTGGTCATAGGAATATCAGAAACGCACTGTTCGAACGCACTGAAAGGGTTAAGGGGATGACCTTTGGACTGTAGCACAAACCAAACAGCAAACGTGTCTCTTTCAGGGAGTCACACAGGCAGAACACATTTCCATACAACATCATGCCATTTTTATGTAAATCTTATTTGCTTCAAAACTGTTGGGTTTGTATTAGAGGTAAAACTACAGTACAATGAAAAATGCTGAGAACCCTGCAATGCAATTAGCAATGTATCAGTTGTTGTGAGGGTCTTGGATTAAATTGGCAATATATTGGTGTATTTACCAGGAAAGAAAACTGTAAAGCAGGTTGTGTTACTTTGTGGCAAATAAATACCATCTCAGCAGCATCTGTTAGTTAAAAAGAAACTGGGAATGAGAATCGCAAACACTTCTTGCTGTAGTACTCCCTCTAGTGATCTTGATAAATGCTTGTTTCATAAAAAGCGTGCTGAAGAATAAGCTCAATTTTAACATGTTCTCAGCTAATATGAAAACAGGAAAATGAATCAAATACCAGTACAGCTACTCGACAACATACTGGTGAAATGTATCCTGTCAGTGACGCGTCAAAACAGAGAAGAATTTGAGCCGCACACCCTCCGCGGTATACTGGGAAGCAGACAGGTATTTAAAGAGACACAAGAAAATTCAATTTGCTACGGTAATCAAACGAACTTCACAAAAACAAAAGAAAGTTTAGATGCAAAACAAAACCATTTTAAAAAACAAGGGAAGGGAAGGGAAATGGTCATATGTGCTACTTTTTGTGCTACTACAGGCCATTTTAAAAGGCTACAACTAATTATAACAAGTAAAAGAAAAACATTCAGACTTGTCATTATTGCCACCAGAAGCCCTCGATATTATACACGTTGGTGTTGTTTATTCCTTATATTATTATCAATGCATGTCTTTCTAAATAAAAAATAATCCAATGCCAACAATAATAATTACCCATTTGCAATTAATACCTGCCCCCCACCTAAAAACAAAGTCTGTTTTTCAAATATGATTAACTAGCAGATTAGGGCAGACACACATCAGAATTCAAATACTGTCTGACATCACTGGCTTGTCTTTTTTTGCATATCAACTGCACATAGGTGCCTGCAGATTCAGCTAAGGGAATGAAGAGCCACTAACCAAACCGGTGTGTTTTCTGAATGTGCACAGAGGGAGTGCAAACTGTAGATACGGTGCAGACATGTAACTGGATTGCTCAAGCAACAGGAAAACTACTGCAGGTCTCTGGGACTATTCCTCGCTCCTCAAACACGGCACTAACCCTGTACTGTACACCCATTGGGTTGCCACAATGACCACTTCATCAGGACCCCACCCATTCATTTGCATTTTATCATGCACGATTTGCACATGCAAACCAGACTGCGTGCAGAGGATTAAATAGCTCGAGGATGTGGAATCATGTATTGTATTTTTTGGTACACCAACACCTTGAAGGAAAGTCTACAATGTTGGGAAGTAGTGTATTATATTAGCATTACTATAATCTAATCTGATCCCATTTCTCAGTAACTTGTTACTGTAACGGTTCCTTTTTCAGACAGGTAATCAAAGTGGTAATGCATTACATTGTATGTGAAAAATAACACACTTTTAAAAAAAGGACTACCGGTAACTTTTAACCAGAATAAACCCTCAACAAAAAATGTATTAACATGTGCTAGTGTTTGCATAATACAAAAAAAGTTTCTATTTATTAAAACTTTACAGCACATAACTGTTTCAATGACATCAGCCCTACCCATGCTGCAGGCATTCATGACTCATGTTTTATGCAAGGTGAAGCATATTAAACTGTCAATACAATGTATGTTTTCAATTGTTTACTGCAGTGCTTCAATACAAAAGGCAGGGTAGGGCATCACATAAAACAACCTGCTGCATCTCATTTGTGCTGTATCTCACACCTACCTACTTTAATTATAAGTATTTACAATACTTATAATTAAAGTGAGTAGACCTATAGCATAAACCATCACGTGTCTACAGCCGGCATTTCCCAGAGGAAATTGTGCTGTACATTTTGACCAAGTTAAGTTTAAATGTTTTACCCCATTTCTGTGTTGTCCTCTTGATAATCATCAGACCTGCAGACTCATTTGAGGATTATTGTGGAGGTAGTTGTATGTCCATATTTCACATTTCAGTTTTGCATACAGTATAAGAACGGTTTGTCCAATTGTGATGAAACGTTCTTAAATTTCATATTAAGAATGACTTGTCCAAAGCCGTATTTGGTCAATAAGCCTGTACTTAGTAGCTGTGTGTGCTCAGATTTTCTTAGAGGGCACATTTAAGCAGCCCAACATGTGCCATCTGTACCTGTTCAACACCTCCACAAACATTTTAAACAGAAAGAGGTAAAGAAGACTTGTGATTTCAATACTGTCAGTCAGATGTCTAGTCACAAAAACTGCTCCAATATCAATGCTAAACTGGCTCTGTGAAACTAGCAACACGTCAAGTGGACAAATGTTTTAGCATTATCACTATCACTATCATTATCACATTACCACAATGCAGTCATTATCACTGTCACTATCATTGTTACAATGCAGTCATTATCACTATCATTATCACAATGCAGTCATTATCACATTATCACAATGCAGTCATTATCACTATCATTATCACAATGCTTCATTATCACATTATCACAATGCAGTCATTATCACATTATCACAATGCAGTCATTATCACTATTATTATCACAATGCAGTCATTCTCACTATCATTATCACAATGCAGTCATTATCACATTATCACAATGCAGTCATTATCACTATCATTATCACAATGCAGTCATTATCACTATCATTATCACAATGCAGTCATTATCACATTATCACAATGCAGTCACTATCACTATCATTATCACAATGCAGTCATTATCACATTATCACAATGCAGTCATCATCACTATCATTATCACAATGCAGTCATTATCACTATCATTATCACAATGCAGTCATTATCACTATCATTATCACAATGCAGTCATTATCACTATCATTATCACAACTACATTATCACAATGCAGTCATTATCACTATCATTATCACAATGCAGTCATTATCACTATCATTATCACAATGCAGTCATTATCACTATCATTATCACAACTACATTATCACAATGCAGTCATTATCACTATCATTATCACAATGCAGTCATTATCACATTATCACAATGCAGTCATCATCACCCCGGTTCAGGTCCCCGGTTCAGATCCCACCTCAGCCACTGACTCATTGTGTGACCCTGAGCAAGTCACTTAACCTCCTTGTGCTCCGTCTTTCGGGTGAGATGTAATTGTAAGTGACTCTGCAGCTGATGCATAGTTCACACACCCTAGTCTCTGTAAGTCGCCTTGGATAAAGGTGTCTGCTAAATAAACTATCATTATCACAATGCTTCATTATCACATTATCACAATGCAGTCATTATCACTATCACTATCATTATCACAATGCAGTCATTATCACTATCATTATCACAATGCTTCATTATCACATTATCACAATGCAGTCATTATCACTATCACTATCATTATCACAATGCAGTCATTATCACTATCATTATCACAATGTGTCATTATCACATTATCACAATGCAGTCATTATCACTATCACTATCATTATCACAATGCAGTCATTATCACTATCATTATCACATTATCACAATGCAGCCATTATCACTATCATTATCACAATGTGTCATTATCACTATCATTATCACAATGCAGTCATTATCACTATCATTATCACAATGCAGTCATTATCACATTATCACAATGCAGCCATTATCACTATCATTATCACAATGCGTCATTATCATAATGCGTCATTATCACTGTTATGTGTCCAGCTGTTTTTGTGGTGCGAATTTGGTGTTAATTATTCGGTGTTAATTATTATCACAGAAGAATAAACACAACTGTACACGCTGAGATTAATATGGAAATGTACATTTCCCTTATCAAGCTTATCAAGGTATGCTGTCCTCTATATACTGTCATTACTAAAATGATCACTAGCGGAGTGTGGCACATTTCTGTCCCCTCTTTTTCAATTCCTGACTCACAAGGTCAGCTGTATATTGGGCAGAATATTTACATTTGCACCCCCCCTAAAATCACCTCAATTCAGCTGTCTTTATAATCAGAAACAACATTTTAGCAGACTCAAAAAGCATGTCTACTAATGGGTGTACTGCACAGTCTAACCTAGAAGGTCTCATAGGTCAGAGAGCACTCGTTCCCAACCCTGGTCCTGGGGAACTCCATGTGTCTTCTGGTTTTCATTCCAACTGAGCTCTCAATTACTTAACTAGGCCCTTCATTGAACTAATAGTTTGCTTAATTAGACATTTTTAATTGTTCTTAGCGCCTAAATAGTTGCAGATTTCAGGTTACTTATAAAATGTTACAGCTAACTTGAAATCTGCAACTGTTTAAGAGCTGAAACAAGTAAACAAGGGGTCAATTACAACGAACTGAAAGGATGGTACTAACTGGGGATGATCCCGTGGTTAGTACGGAGGATGACACTAAACTAGTATGCAAGTTAATACCAATTGCAATGAACCAAGCAGCTCCAGATAGTCCCCCGCTGCATATTTAAAATGTGTCTCAATTGAAACCAACCCAAAGTAAGTGCTGCTGCCCTCTAGACTCTAGGGCAGTGGTACTCAGCTCTGGCCCTCGAGATCCAATCCAGTCCAGGTTTTTACTCAAAGCAAGTTCGAATGTAGTTAATTGAAGCTGCTAAGAGGCAATTCACTAATTTAGGAGCTGGTTGGAATAACCAGTGGATAAGAGGCAGGGCTGGTCTCTGTTCTCCGGGATCGGTAGTCAGCCCACGTCTGCTCTGAATTGCTCGGCTTAAAAGTGACTCTGGTTTAGCTTGTGAGATCAGAGGACGCTCACCCCTTTCAGTTCCTTTTTGGTAGCACACTACAAAAAAGAGCTTAATCTTGAGTTCCATGCTAAAGCTGGGGATCAGCTAGTCCACAACTTTGTGCCCTTTTTTTGTGTTGCAGTTGGTTCTAAGTTAGTACGCAGCTGGGGATAATCCTGAGAAAGTACTGTGTTATCTAGTCCACAACTTGGTTCTAAATCTACAGGTTCGTTGCAATTGACCCATCGGGTCCCCAGGATCAGGTTTGGGAAGTCTTGGCATAGACCAAACAAAATTACTCCAGTAAATCATACCTAATATGAACTGCCATCACAAATACAAGACAACCTGAAACCTACAAATTCACAATAATTTATACGAGAATCATTTTGTTGCTAATATTTACTGGAATATTTGTATCCATCCAAGTCTTTTAAAATAATGTTCTTACCCTTATCTCACTGCAGTGGAAATGTAATTCCACGTCTTTATCACTTTGAAATGATTTCTGTAAGTGCAACGTTGTTGCGCAACCCTCTCTTATGGCGTTTTTTTTTTTTTTTTAGCACAGTATCTTTCCAGTTAGAATGTCATCACATACTGATTGTGTCATCACAGCTTTCCTAACTGTGGGGCAGGTAATGAATGAAGGGCACTCCAATATCTGCCAAACAGCGTGGTAGGGGAATGCTTTTTAGAGCTGTATAATTCAACATTAGCAACATGTATTATCATTGAAAAGCTGCTTTATTGGGTATGGGGGACACTGCACTTTCAAGAAGAGTAGGATAAATAATAATAATAATAATATTTTATCCGCCAGACAATATATGGAGTAAAGAACAATAGCATATCAATTTAAAGGCACGGCTGGAGGCAATGTAAGGTACTGTAAGAACACAAGCGAAGGCCAAAAGTACGCAGAGCTTCACTTCGTCCTCTCTGGTACTCACCCCGGGTATTTCAAGCAGTTTGCTGACCAGTAGGGGCAATTTCAGGGCTGCCACACTGCCAGTCACCCCGACAAGGATACGGTACTTATTGCTTGACAAGTCACTTGTACCTACACCCTCTTTCTCTGCGCTGCAAGCCGCTACCTGCATGTCTGCAGTTTTTTTTCTTGTCAACACTGCGGATCTTCCGCACATTGGGAACGCCTACTCTGTGACTAGGAGCGAGGGTGATATTATGTAGGGCAGTTTAAAAATAATACATCTTTTACTATTAGTAACGCATCACTAAAATTGGTAAAATGCAATATATACTACGGGATATATAGCATTATCAATACTATTCACAAAATGCAGACTAATGTTTACTATATCTACAGATATACCACAGCTCCCCTCTGGCTGACAGTTGGTTTAAACCAAACGCCTTTTCTGTTTGTGTGAATTAACACACACAGCCGGGGGAGTTCGTAAATTATGAATGCATTGCTGTTCGGTAGTTTCCGGGTATTATCGTAGTGCTACATAATCGATTCGTAGGTTAGTGTATATTGTACACTGTTTCATGATCGGAAATATTATCAGAACGAAAACAAAAAATATGGGTCACTGATAAATATTTGCTTAGTTGAGTCCAGCTTCTTCCATTTCAAAATCAACAGAAACACATTGTATTTTCAAACGTTTTTTTTTTTTTCATGAAATAGATTAATAATTTCTAAATACAAACTGAAACATATTCATAACAACAAATTTCTTACTAAAGTGACGAAAATAGTCGAACCTTGTCCTAAAATAAGTTACCGTCACAGTTTGCGGGGCATTGTGGGAGTTGTAGTTAATTTCCTATGAAATAACAGGCTGTGTTTTTTTAACGGGCTTTTTTGGTTTGTTTTGTTTTACCGTGTCCATATTTACACTTGTTTCTGACTACACTAATATAGAAGCGTCTCATATAACGTGCTAATACTTCACGACCACGATCCAGCACAAATTCCCCTCAGGTTATTAAATGTGTAGCATCCAAAACGACCGTCTCTAACATCAAGCGCCGACTGCGGGGCATTTAGCATTACAGGAAAAAACCAACAGGTGATCAAACGCCATCTAGTGTTCAGTAAATATAAATTCCAAAAAAGTTAAACCTGCAGGACCAGTTACCGAGTGAAATAAAGATGACACTTTAAGAAGCCAAGCAGATAAACTGCAAAGGTTAATTGTAAATGAAAGCAGTGTTGTTTTCTTGATCCTCTGCTGTTACCCTTATTATTTGCTCTGTGTTTGGAGCCCTTGGCACAGGCTATTAGACACAGTACAGTTATCACTCCAAATGAAAGGCTAAAAACACAGCATTTCTCTCTATGCCTATGCTATTCTTTTATATACACTATATCTAACATACAAATCTATCCCCTATGTCTTGACCTTGTTTGGTACATTTGGAAGGATGTCAGGTTACAAAGTCAACTGGACTAAATTGATTTTGATGTCCATGAACACTACTGCTAGGGTCACTGTGTTAGCCCCAGTTGTGCCTATATAGAGGAATGTTACTTATCTAGTCATACTGGTTTATTCCTCTCTACACCAGATTTGTAGCGACTTCTTCTGCAAAAGGTCAAGGCTGATCTCTAAAGATGGTCCTCTTTGCAATCCTCTTTGCAAGGTAAGAGAGGAACGATTACAATGAATGTTTTGCCACGCTTCCATTTTGTGTTCTTCATGTTGCCCCTAGCACCCCCTCCTAAATATTTTGATGAAGCCCATTCTATGATTTCCAAATGTATATGGGAAGGCACATGCCAAGCATTGAGAACTTGACCAGATTATGATTTGCAGGGTCCTTGGCTGCATGTGGAGGAGGCTTTGGTGCTGCCTCCCTTGCACTGGCTTCAGTTCTAAATATTTACTTAATATGTGGTCCTATTATAGCCAACTCATTGAGGATGAGGGATAGCATTGACAAACACAGGTGGCCCTTGTAACTTTCATAAATCATTTTCAATTTGGACTGGCACTGTTTAACAGGACACCAGCCCTTTGTTTATCCAGCCTGGTTATCCAGGGGCATTTTTACTTTTCATGACATCTGTGATGATGGAGGCCTTCATATGTTACCGGACCTCAAGGAGACCTGCTCCCTTCCTAGTTTCTCTTATTGTGCTTGAGGATCAGATCAGCTATGCTGGCTTATGGTGTGCCATGGGATACAGCTCTGCCGTCCATCCTTTGGCAGGTTGGATCAATCTTACCAGTTCTTCCTGGGAGGTGGTATCTACGGTATCGGGTAATGAAATCTTATAAACCCCTAGCTGTCACAAAAATTTGGTAGCAGGATTTGGGGAGTCTAGGTACTAATTGGGAGACTGTATAGCTACAATACATTTGTGGCTTTTAAAAACCCTGCCCATGAACTAATACATTTGTACTTATTCACAGCTTATGCAACCCAGAGCAGTCATTTCCAAATGAAAATGACCTCTGACCTGCATGTAACATCTGTAAACTTGGCACACCTGGCACCGGTATTATTATTATTTATTTCTTAGCAGACGCCCTTATCCAGGGCGACTTACAATTGTTACAAAATATCACATTATTTTTTACATACAATTACCCATTTATACAGTTGGGTTTTTACTGCAGCAATCTAGGTAAAGTACCTTGCTCAAGGGTACAGCAGCAGTGTCCCCTACCAGGGATTGAACCCACAACCCTCCGGTCAAGAGTCCAGAGCCCTAACCACTACTCCACACTGCTGCCCGTATGTTCTGCATGCATATGTTCTGGGACTGTCCCATCATTGCCATTTTTTGGAGCTATGTAGCTTAGAGAAAATATTTAATCGAGGGGTCATGAGACATTATAAACCATGAGTGAAGCTCGAGTGGTTTATGAAATGACTCAGAACCCTGAGATGAAATATTTTCTCATTATTTTTTATATTACATGGATTTTAAAATGATGATAAAATATGTTGTTGTTCAAGATATCTATCAATACTACTCAGAATAGAGCGTGCTTTTCCGGTTTCATTCTCGCTGCCATCTCTTTTCAAGCTAATCTTGATTGACAGAGAAAGTTTTGTTTTCCAAAACTTTGCAGGGCTACTTCTTGATCCCCATAAAGTTAACATAAACAGTTAAAAAAAATCTAAACATGCATATTAATATTATGCAAGTATGATGAACTAGAAATGAAAATAAATGGGAACGTTTAAGAACGAGAGGAGGACATTCGGCACATCTATGCTCGCCCAGTTCCTAGTATCTGATTGATCACAAAACTTTGTCAAGTTGGGTCTTAAAGGATCCCAGTGATTCAGCATTAACAACATGGCTAGGAAACTATTCCCTCACCACTATCTGTGTAAAGAAGCGTCTCCTACTAAGTCTGTCTCCACCCGTTCTGCGCTAAAATAATTAGCTGGTGTTAACTTTGTCAACACCTTTTAAGATTTGTAATTGCTCTGGAGGGTTAACAGTTTCTCATTGATTAGCACCTCCTGGATGCACACATGCATCATGGGATTTTGTCTGCCAAGTCGTTTCAAAATATGATTTGCATAAGGCTAAACAAGGCATACCATATTCCTTTGAATTTAAGACATCCTCAAATTTAAGACCCTCAATTTGAGGAAAAAATAAAAAATCAAATAAATAAGCATTTACAAAGATACAACCTCAGTTACACATATGGAGGCAGTTTGCTGCCATCTGCTATCACACAGAGCACTACAGTTGTGTGTGAAAGATTTCACTCTTTGTAAAGGTTCGATAGCACTTTTTAAGCAGACCCAGACACAAAAACAGTACTTTTAAAGCACTTTTGTGCACTTTTATTAATTACAAAAAATAAAAAACTCCCACATGGAGTACTAAACTAAACTGTTTTTCCAGAATCTATCTAAAATAGGACGGCTAAGCTGTTTACTGATTAAAAATAATTATTTCACAAACACACACACACACACACACACACACACACACACACACAGACACACACTTATCTGGCAGGGACATAAATTAACCCTATCCCTGCCAACCCCCAACACATTTCTTTCAGGCAGGGATCCGCCCTGCCACAGTGCTGCTTCTCATTTCCAGTCATGATTACTCACACCTGTTTTGTGAACTGTGGTATTGCTTACGGGGGTCTGATCAGCATTTCTGATCTGTCTAAGCTAGTACTGTTTGTTAGAAACACTGAAGAAACCTTCTCTTAGAATTCCTCAGGAAGCTAATGACGCTTCTTTGAAAATGGCTGCCTGTATGTCATGGATGATTTGAGATCGGGCAGTAATATTTTGATTCGTCTTTTCTTGGCCGTCAGTCACGTTGCTGTTTGTGTACTCGGGGAGTCATGTCTTTTGTTGGTGATTTTAATACACGCATCACTACTGCACTCGAATTTAAGACATAGGCTATTTTTGAGAGGCAAAAATGGTTCAAAAAGTGCATCTTAAATTCAAAGGAATATGGTATTTCATTTTTTAAAATATATTTATTTTTACTCTGACAGTTTCATTTAGTAGTCTACAGATTTTTAAGATGAGAATACATTGGGCATAATTTAGAAATGTTTGTTTGACAAATATTACTTAGTATCTTTGTTTCTTGGGTGTGTGAAGAAACACTTTTCTAAGTTGGGTCAGATAAGCCAATGAAATCTGGTAACATACTGAGTAATTGTATTTACTGAAGTAAATTAACATTTGTTAATGTTTTTTTTGTTTGTTTGTTTGTTATGTTTTTTTGACTGCTTTAAACTCAAGCAAGCTGCATATGCTTGATTGGTAAATAAATGTGCTTTTGTTGAAATGGCTCTATGTCAGTTGATTAAAAGTTATTTAAGTCATTAAGACATTACTGTGTCAATTTGTTCCAGCAAGAGGGGCACTACTTATTCTATGCAATGTTATGTAGCCAATTACCTGACAGACCTTGTGTTAAAAGTCCTCAGCATGAAACCCTGCAGTTTTCTATCACCGCACATCCGAAGTTACTGGGTGGACCAATTTTGACATTATATCAATTGAACAATTTGTGGCTATAATTTCAACAATATTTGCCCAAACTGGGCCCAAGTTGGCTCAAAATGATTGAAACATATCAGAAAATCTATTGAAATGATTCATGAAAGCATCATCTATTTATACATGACACATAGGAATCTATGTGGTGGAAATGAACATCATCCTTGCATTTTATTTTTGAATAATCTTTAAAAATTGTGTATAGAGCCCAGAATTGTTTCCTGTCTAGTGTGTATTACACACCAACATGTTCCTCAGTGATCATGTCAACAGATAATGTGCAACAAACAGCCATGTCTCTATTTAGGGAAAATTGGTGGGGCAAAACCTTAGCCTACCCGCCTAATTTATCTATCATTGGCAATACTCACTGTTCAGTATAGCTATAAATATTTTCCATTTTAACTCCATGCAAAGTATTTGGAAATCTTTGTACCTGCATAAAATGATAAACCATGTAGATTTTCATGAAGTGACATTACTTAGGTCTCTGTAAGAGGAGCTTTTTCCTGATGTCAATCTTGTCTCTTAAATGGTGACCCTGCCCTTCACACACCCAGAATATTAAACAGAACTCAGCCCTCGAGGACAGTGGACAGTCCAGTGTCAAAGTGGACATGTATTCTCTTCAATCACATGGTGCCATGCAATTGAACAAACCTACAATAAAGATACAAAAACAAAAGGTGGTTTGATTGGATTGACAAAAAAAAAAAAAAAAACATGCAGCATTTTATCGCTGAATCTTGTCACAACATGAGAGAGCTGCTATAATGAGACAGTGTGGAAGTGATGGCAGGCATGTCTCCACAGGTATGCAAGCGGAATGATGAGACAGTCAAAATTAGCATTCTGTTTACTACTGAATGCATGATCAATCCTTTTGATGCTCCTCAAGATGGACTAGTGTGTTTAAGTTTGGGTATTGTTGCTACCAGTGAGATTACAAATGGCTTGCTAGCTGCTCAAGAGAAAGGTGAAATTGCACTGAAGAACTTCTTGAACCAGCAACTGCTTTCTGCTACTCAGGACATTTATTTTCCCCTCAAAAGCCAGAAACTGAAAACATTCAGTGATAAAGGTAAACCAAAAACAAAATCAACAGCAGCTGGCTTTTTGTGCTGTTATGATCTATCACTGTTTTTATGTATATATGTATTTGTTCCTTTTATTAGTAATATGATTTTGCATTTGTGTGTTTTGGATCGGCAGGGAGGGGGTTAAATTCCTCCCTGCTAAAATACATGTGAGAATGTGGCTGGAGCCTTAATTGAGTAATTGTTCATTATTGATTAATTGGGCTCCAGCCACAAACTATAAAAGTCAGGAGAGAGCCTTTGTCTGGGGAGAGAGCTAAGAGGTGGAGTGTAAAACAATACTGTGAGTATGAGAAAGACGGTTGCTACCAACGGTGAGACCTTTAGGTACTCATTCAAGTTTAAAGATTACTTGTTTTGTTCTGTTTTACTTTGGCCCATGTGCCATTTGTTTTCTGTGTTTTAAAAGTATTTTGTTTGTGTTCATTTTTTGTTAAATAAACATACTGCGCTGCCACGCAGTTTCAGCCCCGTACCTCTGTTTCCTGAACATTGCTTCCTGGTCTGTGATGTCACCACACATGCCACTCAAGTCTACCTTGTGACAGACTTCCTGTATTAGGTCAAAGTAGGAAAACGGAGCTCAAATAAATCTGGTCCTACTTTTTGGGAGCAGTTTCCTACCCTTTTGCTAGTGCTGACAGTATAGCAAAAACCAACAAATCAGCTCTGCTAGATCTTGTGCAGTCCAACGATGGAGACTGCCTTGTTGACCATGTTCCAGAGAATGGAGTAATAATCTCTGATGGAATGGCTGTCATTTGCTCGTTTGGACTTTGGCACAGATCAGTACCCCTGTGTGAGTATAAATGTGGAACGGTCCTGCCAAACAACTGGTGGCTCACAAATTATACAAATCTACAGAAAGGGGCAGAAAACCCCCAACCAGTGGAAAAAGTTTCTTTCTGATGGCAACAATAAGGAAGCACCAGAAATGATTGCACACTGTGTGGAGGGATCCAGATTTGCAAGCTGTAGGCAAGAACATCACTCTCTACATTGCCCATGGAGGAGCGGCACTGCCTGGCTGTGCAGGAGGATTCAGTGACAGTCTGTGCTGTTGATGAATTAAGATGTGACCATAAAGAATGTGACACATACATTTCTTCTTGTGAAACATGCCGCCAAGGACTGCCAGAATGTGATAATTAGGAGCCCAGGTACAGATGTTTCAGTCATAGTCATCAGTCTGAACCACAACTGCCAGTCAATTTGTATTTCTTCACTGGTGTTGGGAATCAAAGCGGCATTATTGATTTGCAGAAAGTCACTTCAGCTCTAGGCCTTAATGTATGTACCTCTTATACTGGACTTGACAAATTCACAGGATGCGATTCTACAAGTACCTTCTATGGGAAGGGAAAGAGAAAGGCATTTGCTGTGGTTTCAGAGAGTTAATAGTTCCTTGATGCTTTCTTATGTAATTTTTTATTATTATTATTGTGTCAGCAGAATTAGCAGAGCTGCACACACAGGAACGATTTTATTTATTTATTCACTTATGTATTTATTTATTTATCTTTGGGGGGGGTACCAAATGAGGCAGGCTGTGTTTTAAGACAACCTAAAAACTTCATGGAAACCTGGTTAAGAAAGCTGTATGATATCAGTAAGTCTAGGCAAGGCCAAATTGGAACTCGGGCACAAACATAGCCTCCCGTATTTTAATATGAATGAGTTTATTTGCATTTGGAACGAGAATTGCTCAGTCTAAAAGAAAACTACAGTGGAAACACACACAACCCGAAACCAATACAAAAACAGAGTGAGAAAAAGGTGAAACTTATTTTTATTTTTCCATGGAGATTGCCCCACTGTAATCCATATAAACCTAGGTCGTTTCCTCCTGTTGATTTCTCTCCAATGTATTTTCCGAAGTACTGGTACCATGACATGCATTTGTTGGTATTGTATTAAAATAGCGGGTCAGTGTTGGTGTTTTGTTTAACATATCTTCCTCGCGCTGTACTTGTGTTTCTTTTTTTCAGCGTCGCTCTCATACTTCCTCGGTGCTGCTTTGTCAGACTTTGACAGGGTCGGATCTGCGTCACATCCGCGCCACATCACACCTCATAAAAGTGGAACGTGACTTGATCGCTGGTCAAGTCATATGATCACGCTGTCCCTGCTCCTGCAAAGCAATACGGCTTGGTAAAACATACGTGTTGTTCTGATCCATACAGTCACACGCTTCTTATTCATTTTTTAGATATTGTATTATAAAGTATATCTATTATTTGGGGCCCCTCAAAATTTGAGGCTCTGGGCTACAGCCCCTAAAGCCCCCTGCGTTAATCCGGCCCTGCATGGCACAGCTGTCTAGTCAAATAGAACAGAAGAGCAGGTTCTAACTGCTAAATGTACCGCTTCTGTCAAGGTGAGTACAGACTGCAGTCCGTCAGCACCACGGAGAGCGACAACCCGCCCTTCAACTCCGGCGAGATATCTCGCGAGAAGGCGCCTATAGGCTGTTGTATTGCCGCGAGAACTCAGCCTAGCCTCTCCGCTGAAGATTGGGCCAGAGACAAGGGTAGGAAAGGAATTAGCCAGCGAACAGTGCTACTTCTTACACCCACGACCTCAGAAAATACATTGCAAGCTGTCGTGCAAAACAATTTCGTCCTCACATAACACAGTTTAGCGATTTCCATGTCTAGACAGCATGCAGTAATAAGCGACACACATTGACTCCCGGTACCGTTCACTGCTGTTGGACACACGAGAAGGTAAGGAGGTTATTTTAATTATCCAATGGAAGCTGGAAGCAGAGGAAGACGATGTGCATCCTGCTTATTTAGGCCCGAATTCCTTAGGGCATTTGGGACTGGATATAGGCATATATGTGCACTTTTATAGACAGGTGTTTATTAAAAATAATTATTACAGAGGATGTTGACGTTTAAATCAAGACATTGTGATTTCGTCTATTTGTCTTTTAATCTGACCCGGAAAATTCCACCAGCTACAAAACAAGAGGTGCATACATATACATGCATTGCAGCTCGGGTGTATTTTCTGGTTTTCATGGACTCTTGCTGGGTACAGTGCAGAAAGGCTTCTGTTGACATTTGTTATGATCTAAGGAGAACGAGTCTCGGTTTAGTCGTTGCATTTTTCCGTACCGATGGTCAGCGACGGGTTCTGAAATTGTTAAAGGTACACCTGTCATCAATGTGGATGCTCTGCAGGAGATTGCTTGATATAGGGCTTTGTCCCACACACTTGTCACAGGCTGGGCATTCAAAACTAATATTGCCGAATTTGATATCGGTACTGTTATCAACGTCCCTGAAAGGCTAGTATATGCTCATATGTCATAGATAACCCTGCTGTTTCTATATGGAATAATTCTTGTCTCGCAACAGCTATGGTATCAGCTAGACATGCGTCTGGCTTTATACGTGTTCGTCTTCACGGTTCCCTGGTTCAATTAAAGATGACATCATGGCTAAAACACAATGACCACAATGTTGCCCTGATTTAAGATACACCCACTTAAAAATAACATAAATAATGTGTGCCTTTGTATTACTGTTGGCATTAGTTTGTAATGTTTTGTATACAGTTTTTCCACTATGCTGTAGTTTCCAAAAGGGATTTCCCCCCTCCTTTGTTCTGGGGCCAACAAACATGAGCTGTAAAAACATAAGGCAGTGTGGTCTAGTGGTTAAAGTCCAGGGCTTGTAACCAGAAGGACACCGGTTCAAATCCCACCTGTGCCACTGACTGACTCACTGTGTGACCCTGAGCAAGTCACTTAACCTCCCTGTGCTCCATCCTGTGGATGAGATGTTAAATCAATGTCCTATTGTAAGTGACTCTGCATGTAATGCACAGTTCACAGCCTACCTCTGTAAAGCGCTTGTTGATGGTGGTCCACTATGAAAGGCGCTATTTAAAAATAAAGATATTATATTATTATAAGCAGGAAAAAAATGTATGTATTTTCATTTGAAAACAAGACACTCAATTCTTGTCCTGTTCTTGTCCAATGCACTTGTCTTTGCCTTCATACTGGGAGAGTGAAGAATTCCTGTTGAATCTGCCCTTAAATACAGAACTCTTGCTTTTTCAATGCTCAGTTTTTCCATGGCACTGAATACCCCAGCCAGCATCTCTTTATGGACAAACCGGTGATTCTTAGCTTCATATTATCAGTTATGCACAATAAATAATCACCCTATTCTGCAGCTGAATACTGTGGGCCCCAGAGGCACTATCCATTGTGTACACAAAGCAATGGAGCCAGGAAGGGGCAAGGGAAGGTTGTGTTACTGTAAGCACTGGGTCAACAGCCTTAAACCAGATATTCTTGAAATGTGAACTGTAGCACATGCTCTATAGTTCTAGTCCAGAGAGAATAAGTTCTTCACTTTTTTTCAGGTATATCAGTTGTCGGTAAAGGTCATTCACTTTTGCTTCAAAATCAGATTTTAATGTAATTTATTATTATTATTATTATTATTATTATTATTATTATTATTATTATTATTATTATAATTTTAGTAAAAATTAATCCTGAGATTACGTTTTAAAGAATCTGAGCTGGTACCGTGCTGAAGGTGTCCTGATGTATCACAGAATGACCTGCAAATAAAATAAGAAAATCAAGAAATATATTAAGAAACAAAATCAATTCAATTAAAAAAAAAAAAAAAAAAATCTGACATTGAAAAAGACTTTTGTCGTCAAAGACCTGGTCTGTTTCCACTCAGACAGTGGGCTGGAAGCTATGTACTGCATCATGGGCTGTTAAGGCTGTAGAAATTGTCACCTATCCGAAAATGTCACTATTGGTTGAAACCACTTGTGACTGCTCAGTGGTTTTATCTTCATTCTTTTGTCAATTTTAGCGAGGTTGATTTTGGGTTTTATGTTGCACGGAATAACCTACAACAGCATCTCCTGGGCATTCCCCTAGACACAAGTTTCACAGGTTTGGTGAGGTTGCAGGATCATGCATACTGTACAACACTGCAGCATTCAAACCACCCAACTGTAACAAACAAACAAATTATACAAATTGCAGCAGTATATCGAGTATGCAAAAACAAAACACTGCTACAAACCTCTGACAGTAATACTTTGTATCATGCTGTAACTCAAATCAAATGAACTATCTGTAGTATTGTTCTAATTTAAATGTACATTCACTTTTCTTTCTGTTCTGCAGAGAAGGAAGGCAGCGGTCTACACTGAACTTTATAAACGGCATCAAACTCAGCGGCCACAGTCATGGCAGGTAAGATGCTCCCCTCTGTGTGCCTAGCTAACTGTTCAGTCAGTTTAAATGTGCAGACAATCTCTGTTATCACTGTTTCACTCAGTCCCCAGAACTCTGCTTCATGACAGCATATTTAAATGTATTCTTCCAGGCCTCTAGTGGGCTTGGGCCAGTGTTGTTAGGACTAAAATAGTTTAGAATGTCTAAAGCACTTCCATTTAGAGAAGTCTAGTAGCTCTAACTTTAGTACCACCAGTGTTTATGTGACCAGTGTCTCTTAAAGTGATTGTAGCTAATAAACTAATCCCACACATGCAGGCCCAACATTGCGGATAAGCGGCATGGGCAGCTGCTTAGGGCGCCAAATATTGGGAGCGCATAAAAAAAAAAGTCTTGCGATAGTGATATATAGAGTCTAATCGATCAATAAACCCTCTCGCTGGTATTTTGTGTGACTACAGTTTGGATGCAATGCAAACTGTATATATTCTGTAATATTCTCATGTGCACTGTGCAAAGTGAAAAAATAAAAAATAAAGGACAAGTAACAGCGCCAGCTCTCAGCCCTGCTCAGGACCATTTGCGTTCATGCCCACCACCATATTAAAAGATCTGGGTAGATTGCACTACGCTACACTACAGACTCTACTCTGCTGGGCTGTACACTGAACTGATGTGCTTCTGTGCTAGTCTAATGTACACAGCAGTGCAGGTGCTGTCAGAATACTATTCATTTATTTGAAATTCAGTGTTTGAAATATATAGTGAGAAATGTATAACGCCTAAGTCTTGCTCTATGAAAGCATTTTATAGTAGTTTTTATTTGGAGGTGTTGATTTGTTGAATAAGTTGTCTGGTTAGTTTTAATGTTTCTGCTGTACTGTAGTGAAGCTTGGACCCTGGAAAGTAGGGTGAGTTGTGTGTATTATTTGGACTTATCTGGGTTGAATTGAACCAACTCATTTGACCAATGAAGGGCATATTTATACTGAATTGGTATCCCAGCTACATCAGTACGGCTTAAACCTGCTTGATGAAGCTGTGTAATACCAAGCTGGTATAAGCTAACCAAACACTTTTGTTTGTTAATGTAAGTACCTCCATCAATATGCTGCTTTCACAGGTTCAGGGTTATACAGTGCTTAGGCCTTTCACCATTGTTTTTAAAAACGATACCATTGTGGACTGTGACTACTGCTACAGAACCTTATAATATGTTGTGGCAAAGTGATAGATTGGTAGCAGGTGTATACCAGGTGCAGTGCGGATGCAGTAATTCCAATAAAAACAGACAACAAAGTATGGGTGAAATGAGGGTTTTAATGATTAGAAATCCAATTGTCTGATGACCAGCCAGAAAATAATGAAAATAATGAGCTGGCAATACACAGCAATGTGTATTGCACAGTAATGAAAAAGGGTTGCAGTCCCGCAAACAATAAACACGGTACAAAACACACACAATTAGACACACACGATCACAGGTACAAAGTGAGTGCTCTCAGTGCTTGTGGTGAAGAACAATATATCACGTGCTATTGGTCAAAAACAAGTGCTGTGGTGATCCGGTTTTGAGCTGGCCCCTGGCGACAGCTCCGGATTTGTGTTTAGCCGTCTAGTGCTATTTATCAAAACAAACACAGACAGTTACTAAATAGAAAATACCAACAAAACACTCACAAACTTTATTTTATTTTGGGGATATCTCCCGGTCCTTCCAGTCTCCTCATATCTCTGAAACCCAAGCGAAGGAAAAGATTTACAATTCTCCGACCCTCTTTTATGCGATTATGCATGACCCCTTGGTAAACGATTGCAGCTGACTCTATTGCCTGCAGCTGCTACCTCGTTTACCTTCCAGGTCAATACGTTCCTGCACCGGAGTCTCGCCTTTTTCCAGGCTGACTGACGTCCCGACCCAGGGAATGAACTGACAGGCCAACCTGTCCAAAGCCTTTCCCTTTCGCTACTCAGTACCCTCACAGGTTGAGAGGGAGATTTACAACCAGAACTCATTATATTTCCGTCACATATGTACACATAATCCAGCCGTAATTTAATTTCAAAACAATAGGTTACTAGGCGACAGCAGTATAAAGCAATACAATAATTGTAAATACTGTAATTTGTTGTGCTTTTACTGTATGATTCCATCTATTGTCTTTTTGAAGCTGCCATTTTGTTTGATCATCAGGTGATTGCAATGTACATACCACAATGCCTTTCCCTAATTGGCTGATGAGAATGCTGCAAAGTCGGATTGATGTTGTGCCGTGTATCCTTAGGAGACGGGAGACGAATGATTTGGGGGCTCATGAAGGCCTTTACCATTTGCTATGACTGCATTTCTCAAATGTAGATCCAGCTCTTTGTCTTGACTATCATCTGCTGTGTTGGAAATAATTACCAATTTTTCTGGCTATTGACTTTATAATGCAGTTTAGGTATTGGGGAAAGGTTTTCAATCAATGAATATTTTTTAATTAGTTACATTTTTACAGACTTTTAACATAAAGGTGCCAATACTTTTGTCATGAACAAATATTTGAACTTGCTTCAGTGCTTTTATTTTTTATTTTTTGTAAAGATTGTTTGTTAAAGTACAAACAGTTGTGTATTTTGGTCTTTGTCATATTAATTGGTGGCTAATGTTCACAAAATGCTTGCATTTAACATGCTTTCTTGAATTATCTTACATTAAATGCAGGGTGCCAATACTTTTGTCTGTGACTGTATGTGAGACTATTTAAAAAAATATTACCAGCACTATTCCTTCTAAGGATGTTAATAGTTTAGTTTAAATGTTTAAGTGTGAAACGTTTAGAATTCCTCTTCAGCATTTAACCGTGTCAGGTATGCATGTCAAATATAGAGGTCAGCTGTTGTGTTTCTACAGCTGGAGGTGTGCAGTGCAAGTGCAAATAAATATACATGCTGTACACAATACACATATAGTAGGCTATAGTCTCATCTACATGGTTCTTGCAGTATTTCATAAAAAGACTCCCTAATCCAGACTGTATGCAGTATCTATTTGTTTGAGCGTCAGACTTGTCTGCAGTTTGCTTTCATTCACTGCTGCCGTTAGCTTGTTTTAATTGTAAAGCGCCTGACTTGTTGACATGATTGGTGTCAAAATTGTATTTCCAGAAACACAATTAAAAAAGTGTAGTGCTTCATGTCACAAATGTCATTAGAAATAAAAATAAATAAAGAATAAAAAAAAGAAATAACTTCTGAAATATTGTTTGGTTAATGGCTCAAATCAATGCTTGAGCATGATGATATATTAACAAGCATGTTAGATTCAGATTATTTTTTATTTCTTGGTATGAAATCCTAAAATACTCATTTGAGATATAGGAGCATTTCAAAGTTATTTCCAACACATGCAAATGAAATACTGAAGCTTCCAGTTTGGCTTTGAACTGACTTGTTTCCAATGTAGTTAGTCGTTGTGTTGTGAAGATTTGTCTTCCTGCAAAGTTAGTTTGCTGACAAAACATTAGAGCTGACCATATCTGCCACTTCCCTTTAGTTCTTTCTGTTGCATTTGTCCTAGTTTTATTTTTAGATTTCATTTACAGATAGATGCCTATGCCACTCAATTAGATTGGTCTGTGGCCCCTGAAATATTACAGTTCTCATTCTGCATTAAAATGTGGTACAGGAAGAGCTAGAAGGTAAATGCAGTACATTCTCATTTCTGCCTGCAATCTCGTTTTAATTGAAGCTATGACCCTCTTTACTAATGAAGCCTCAAAACTGGGATTGATTATTGAATGATAGACTTCTCCACAAGCTATTATGATTTAGTCACATTCTGATTTCCCGTTTCCCTTCATCTTATTGTATATTTCTATTATTCTCTCCCCATGTCAGTTTTACATCTGGAGAACCACTTAGTATCCAATTGTGATGAAACTTGGTTAGTACAAACTATGCAGGACTTAAAATCTTCTACCTGATTTTTTTTTTCCCACCCAGAGAAAATCGACAATTTCCCCCCTCTGCCTGGGTTCATTCCCCTGAAGCCATGCTTCTACCAAGACTTCAACGAGATTCCTGAGCAGCACCGCACCATGGCCAAGCGTCTGTATCACCTCTGGATGTGTAAGTACTGATCCTGCTGCAGAAAGGAGCAGGGATCCCCAGCCTCACAGCACCCCCAACAGCAATACAGGCAGGGCGGACTGCTGTCTGCAGCAGGTCCCTGTACAGGATTAACAAGAGTGTGGGGAATACACTGCCATAGAAGACCTTGATAAACACTTCTAGTCTATATATGGTATATATCTTACTATTGAGAGTTTAAATGGTTATGGATGCAACTGTAACTATCGATACCCAAAAATGCTAATTCAAAAATATTCATACCCTTTGATGCTATGATAGTATTGTCTACAAAGTGCTAGACATTTCAATATGATAATGTAGAACCTAATTCTAGAAAAGTCTAGAGAATGCTGGATTGTAGGTGAACATTTTTAGAGAATATAAAAAGGTTAGGCATAGGATGATTGCTGTCATTACCAATACATCAATATGGGGAAAAAAGTAAAGAGCTATCTGAAGACCTTAGGCAGAAATGTATTTATTGTCATTAAGCTGGAGAAGGATACAAGAAGATTTCCAAGCATTTGAGTATCCCAATGTCAACTATTGTTTCTATTATCAAGAAGTACAAGACTCATGGTACTGTCACAACGCTCCCTCGGTCTGGACGAAAGAAGGTTCCTTCACCAAAACAAGTAGAAGAACTGTGAGGATGGTTAATAACAATCAAGATTGACTGCCAAAGATATTCAAAGTGAATTGGCTGCAAGTAGGACTGGGGTTTCCATTTCAACCATAGACCGAGTATTGCATGGTGAAGGTCTCAATGCTCGCAGGCCAAGGAAAAAGCCTCTCTTAGGAAAATGTCATAAGGACAATCGCTTAAAGTTTGCAAAATGGCATTTGAATGATGGGTATGAGTTCTGGTCTATTTTCTTGTGGAGTGGTGAAACAGAAATCAAGCTATTTGGTCACACTGATAGACGTTACGTTTGGAAAAAGTCTGTTGAGGCATACAAAGAAAAGAACACCATACCTACTGTCAAGCATGGAGGTGGTAATATTGTTCTATGGGGCTGTTTTTCCTCTAATGGCACAGGACATTTAGTTCCAATAGCATACCAAAAGATATTGGCCAATCACATGAAACCCTCCGCTACAATACTTGGTTTAAAGTGCAACTGGGCATTCCAACACGACAAAAATCCAAAGCACACATCAAAATCTACTTCAGAATGGTTAAAGAAGAATAAAATCAAGGTTCTGGAATGGCCTGGTCAGAGTCCCGATCTAAATCCGATTGAGAATCTTTGGTATGAGTTGAAGAAGGCTGTGCACTAGAGAAGTCCTCGGAATTTGAATGAACTGGAACAATTTTGCGTTGAAGAATGGTCAAAAATCACTAAAGAATCATGCCAAAAGCTAATTGACAGATATCCCAATTGTTTAAAAGAGGTTATTATTTAAAGGTGCCTCAACTAGCTATTTTCATTTTCTTTGTCAGGGTATGAATACCTTTTGAATTAGCATTTTTGCAAAAAAATTAAATAATTGTAGACATTTTCTTGTAAAGCAAAACTTTTGCTATAAAAGATTTTTCACATATTTATTTGTTTTCAAGAAATTTCTAGGAATATAAATTTCCATTGGGGTATGTAAACTTTTGACTACAACTGTATATAACCAGCGAGGAGGCTGTCACATGATTTGAATGGAAGTATATAACCAGCGAGGAGGCTGTCACATGATTTGAATAGAAGTATATAACCAGCGAGGAGGCTGTCACATGATTTGAATGGAAGTATATAACCAGCGAGGAGGCTGTCACATGATTTGAATGGAAGTATATAACCAGCGAGGAGGCTGTCACATGATTTGAATGGAACGAGGAAGGCTGCTCAGTCCCAGCTCAGGATTGCCCAGACAAACTAAAAGCTGCTCAAAGTCAAGTAGAGGAAGATTTAGAGAAAAATGATAACGCTAGCAAACACCATGTGAAAATGTGAAAAATGCAATGAAATTGACATTTGAAGCTACTTACTCTTTATATTTTAATCAAAAAGAAAAGTGTTTGTTATTCATTATGTTTGTGACTTCTGCCCAATCCTCTAGATAATTGATGTAAACTGAGTTAAATAGTTTATACATTTAAGACAGACAATCAGTTTCTCTCCTCTTAAGTGAATGCTTGTTTGGATCCTGGTGCATTTCCAGATGTGTATAAAAGTAATTTTATTTTAAAACGTGGTAGTGGTACTAAGTTGTATTAGTATCCTGTTTTAGTTTGAGATTAGTTCTGTTTTTTTGTGAGTTACCATATTTTCAGGAGTGTCTGACCTGGAGCCTGGCTGTTACTGGCTGGGGATCACTCAGTGCGCATTCTCACTCTTTACTTTCCTCTGAAGTGTTTGCCTGTGTGAGACCGTTAACAACGACAGGATGTACACGGGGTGAATAGCAAGATGTGCCTTTGAATGAATAGTAATGCTGAAAACAGACTTAGGTACAAGAGAAACATACTGATCATCCCCTGGACATCTTACAAGAACACCAGCGGTTTTGAGATATATTTAACCGATCTGCAGTGTTGATGCAGTTAAATAAGTGAAATAAACCAGTGAATTGCCCTGAATGTTCAGAACAAGAAAGGGTTGCAGCAATAATGTTGCTTAGAATAAAGCTTGTAACCCCTTTGTTATAAACGGTTTCATTTTTAAAATAAAATTTATATATATATATATATATATATATATATATATATATATATATATATATATATATATATATATATATATATATATCTTACCAGCATTCAGTTCATTTTCATCCATTATGTATAGTTTACCAGAATAACAAGCAGCAGAAACAGTAAAACTCCATGAAACATAGAGCTTTAAACATGGGGAATAATGCCAGGCCTGCAGGAGCAGTATGAGTAAGCCAGATAGCACAACTCCTGCAAGCAGACTGCTAGAATAAGAGAGTTTAATATCTGGACTTAGCCCCTGCTGTTCTTCTATAATACAGTATTGCATTAAATAATCCCTTTATTCCTCAATACTTTCACTGATACGGGGTGCAAACTTGTGTTTAGACATATAATGTTAAAGCATGAGGCTGCAGATTATATTGGTATATTAACAGGAGAACTTTCATCACTTGTTTCTTTCAGCTGTCCACAAGAAAAAACTCCAGTTGGAAAATGCTAAACCACCCATTTGGTTTTAGCTGATGTAATGTTAAGATTGGTTTTGCTGTGACTAACCTACTCACTAACAACCAGCTGGCATTCTTTATAACACAGGGTGGGACATTCATCTTTGAATCTGGGTCCATTGGATTGCTTTACAAAAAGAGTCTGTGACTAAACGTCCTGACAACTTGCTGTTTGAGCATGAGAGAGAGCAGTGTTATTGGACAGGAACATTTAGCCAATGCATTTTTCTAGTTACGCTGGGACAACAATTCCACTTACGAGCATAACTGACCATAATTTTTTAATGAAGATCTTATTTGACATAGAGTTAAATGGGCTTGCAAGGATTTGTTTCAGGGCCACCAGAGGGCGCTATAAGGATGTGGGGCTGTTTTAATTTTTTTTTTTTAGCTGATTAGAAAATGAAAGAATATTTGAAAATGTATCTGAATTCTGAAAAAAAAACAATTCCAACTTGAAAAATATGCGTGTCTCCCTACTCTACATTTAGAGAATCATTTGTAATACAAGAAGTAGACATTTTGAGCAGACTCAGTTCTCTCTGTGCTGAAAGAGTTACCACTGGTGTTCGACAGTCTGTGTGGGCTGGCCTGGGCCTTCCTGCCTCCTGCCTGCCTGCCTGCCTGCCTGTCTGTCTGTCTGTCTGTGTGTGTGCTACTGCATGTGTTCTCTGTGTGTTTGCAGTGAACAGCATCACTCTGGCAATGAATCTGATTGGCTGCCTGGCATGGATGTGTGGCGGAGGAGGAGCTGTCAATTTCGGAATGGCTATTCTGTGGCTCATCCTCTTTACTCCCTGCTCCTATGTGTGCTGGTTTAGGCCCATTTACAAAGCCTTCAAGTAAGTAGGACACCACTAATGCACCTCAAAAATAAAGAAACTGCTCTAAAAGCATTTTCATTTACTTCTGAAAGATTTGAATGGTGGTGGATTTCATTGCATGTGTTTTAATTAAATTGTCATATTTAATGATCTCCTGTGACCACCGGATCCAAGTATGTGACTCGCGTTTGGAATAAAATAAAACAGAACTGTGAAAAGTCAGCATGGCTAGTGGTCTAAAGCAATGTGGTTGAAAAAAAGTGGTATCTGTTCATAAATACACCTAAAAACTATAAAAAAAACAAAAAAAAAAAGAACAGCCATATAACATTGTTATCTATCAGCCCTGTGAAGGTGTAATGTTAAATTGGCTGCATTTAACAAGACCCAACTTGGCCTCCACTTTTTTATTCATGTTGCTACATAAGTCTTACTGCAATAAAATGAGACCAGTCTGCCCCAAACGTGTCATGGTTTTTTGTTGTATCATTGTGTTCCCCGTAGCCTGTTCTATACTATGATGTAATACTTATACACAACTCAAAAAAAAGAAAGTATTTAATGGGCGCACTCATTACAAACTGAAATTATCAGAGAAATGAATTGTGTTGTGTGAGTAGCATCAGTGACACTTACCTGAACACAAGACTCATGGAAATGAATTGTGTTGTGTGCGTAGCATCAGTGACACTTATCTGAACACAAGACCCATGGAAATGAATTGTGTTGTGTGAGTAGCATCAGTGACACTTATCTGAACACAAGACCCATGGAAATGAATTGTGTTGTGTGAGTAGCATCAGTGACACTTACCTGAACACAAGACCCATGGAAATGAATTGTGTTGTGTGAGTAGCATCAGTGACACTTACCTGAACACAAGACCCATGGAAATGAATTGTGTTGTGTGCGTAGCATCAGTGACACTTATCTGAACACAAGACCCATGGAAATGCGTAGAGGCTTAATTTTATTGAGAGGCAAAGATGAGATTGCATATGGGAAGCATGAATACTGTAGAGAAAATCTGAAAACGCACATATCACACCGTATTTGTAGTACTGCATCTATTCCCAGTTTAAAAAGAAAAATGTTTTTTTTAGCTCACAGTTTTTGGTTTAAGTCTACAGCTCTACATTCACGGAGGTGTGGCTTCATTTCAGTTCATAAAATCAGTGTACAAAACATAACTATAGAGCTTATCTGCAAGCTTGTTGAAGCTTCATCAGTCTCTTATATTTACCCAACTTTTAACCACAAAATAATAATAATTAATTACCATACTGATTGAAATTTCAGCAATTATAATCCAAGCCCCACAGATTCAAACAGACCTATAATGTGAAGCATGCCATTATAATGAAATTCATGCTGATAACAGCTGTGGAAACCAAACTTCAAATTGAAATCTCCATGAGCAGTGTCTATATTTTTTATTCAATGTTTATTACTGATGAAACATAAAACAAAAACTAGACCAGTCACATGGTACAGTACATATTAATATAGTACAGACTCCAATCAGTCACTAATCTGAACAGGGAACGGTCCCAACTGGCTGTGATTAGTGAGACTGCTGGATTTTACAAATACACAAGAGATCCAATAGGAAGTTTACGTTCTGAAAAATAAACATTTGAAATAATCTTAGTGTTTATCTAAATGTTAATGTATACAAAACGACTACAGGATTCTCTGCTTTATGCATACCTGTACAACTCAAGAGTGACTCTTCTTTAATTAAAAAAAAATGAAGTTTCAGGATTGCAACCCTCTCCTATCTTGACCCATTCAGTGGCCTGCATGTAGCTGTGTAGTGCATGTGGACATGTGTCACGATACACACCTCAATCCTGATATAATACAGTATATCACGATACACACCTCAATCCTGATATAATACAGTGTATCACGATACACACATCAATCCTGATATAATACAGTGTATCACGATACACACATCAATCCTGATATAATACAGTGTATCACAATTCAGGGATACATGTTGGCATTGGTTCACCCATACCAGGAAGTCAAGTGATTTGTGTTTCTCTCTCTTTGTAGGTCAGACAGTTCCTTTAATTTCATGGCATTTTTCTTCGTTTTCATGGCTCAGACGGTAATCAGCATCATCCAGGCTGTTGGTATCCCGGGCTGGGGGGTCTGGTAAGAGCACTCTTCATGATCAAACCATTGCACTGCCCTGGGAAGGGGGGAGCCCAACAATGGACAGCAAGACCTGGCCTGCATGAACCATTTGAGTGGGATCTTTATGCAATATTTAAGATCCATTTATGGGATTCATGTATTGCAGATTTATTAATAATTTCATCATAATTATACCATTCTATCAAATTTATTTTACGCGTTAGCCTTGGCCTCTTCACCTGAGGTCGAAGAGGTCAGAGTAACAAGTACAAATGCATTCGATATTTTCATTTGTGCCATGGTATACTATTAGTAGATTTGTACAATGCTTCTGTTGAGTTGCTTTATGTATTTCTTCTTTTCCTTTTTTTGTGGTTATTTCTTCAGTTTAAATTGGGACTATATTGTATCCTTCAGCAGTCTTGGTACGTCAGTGTATTATTAATGGTTGTATGACTGAAGGAGCTTTCATTTCATTTTGAGCTGTGGCGCTTGAGGAAGCAACATGTCCCGTATGAAGTGATGGATTTGCTCACCCAGGCAGCAGCACAGATTATTGCTCAACCACCAGCAAATCTATTTAATATCTCTCTCTTATTTCAAATTCAGTTTGGAAATCTGCATACGTTGTCCCTATTTTTAAAGGAGGTGGTCATTCAAACCTGAACAACTACAGACCTATATATGTACTTCCAGCTATGGCCAAAGTATTTGACAGTTTAGTAAATGAACAACTGAAGAGCTTCTTAGAACAGAACCGTATCCTAGCAGATCATCAGTCTGGATTTCGTTTGAAACGTAGCACTCAACCTGTAGTCCTGAAGGTGATGAATGATATATCACCTGCTCTGGATGCTGCTAAATGTGTTGGTGCTTTATTACTGGATTTATCCAAATCCTTTGATTATGTGGATCATATAGTTCTGTGTAAAAAGGGATTGAGTGAGAGGGCTGTGGATTGGTTCAATGATTACCTAGAAGATCGAACACAAGCAATAAGAGCTGATGGGATTATTTCCACCTTTGAGCCTCTATGTAAGCGGGTACCTCAGGGCTCAGTGCTTGGACCAATCCTTTACCCTCTATATGAATGGCCTGGGATCTGATCTCCGTAATATTAATATACATTTATATGCTGATGATACTGTTTTGGATACGGCCGGATACTCGGTACAGGCAGTACAGAGGGATTTGCAGACTGCATTTCAGGACAGATTATTACTTAATGTTTGCAAGACAAAAACACTGTTCTAATAAGAGGACGATTGGGACTGTGACTTGTGTTATTGTTACATGACATGGAGAGTTACTAGAGAGTTTCTTTTTATAAATATCTAGCTACATGGATTCATGAACATCTTGCTTTTATTTATCATATAAGTACTTTGGGTTTTCTAAATGGGGCATTTTCCCTGTCTAGCAGGTTCATGTTAGTGACTGCTACTATCTGTTAGATTTCGGTCAATATATTTACCAGTTTGCTTTTAAAAGCAGTCTCTACATACATGAGATGTACTGTATAATACATGTTGAAGATTTGTTCTAGAGTGTTCCTCTTTGGCTCTCCCTTATGAACCGGATGCTTTTTCATTGGCGTTGTTTTCTGTTTAAGGTTTTTAAAGGCTTGGCACTTCCTTATTTGAGTGTTCTGGTAGAAAGGACTAGCACTGGCTCTAGTTTAATGGTTTTTCTTTCATATTTTGGTATCTTGCCATTCCCTCAGAGTGAACCTTGTGGTTCCATTGGTACTGCCACGGCATGGAGATACAAGGCATTGGTGCATACCTCAGTTTAAACAAAAACAAGCTCCCATCGTGCATGGAAGACCTGGTGTTCTCTATGTATCTTTCTTTCATGATAAAAAAGACAAACGATTTGTAAAGCTCTGCTTCCCACCTCCCACTCGTCGCAGGGACAATACACAGACCTGACACACACAAGTACTGAAGCTGAGTGTTTCACAGTACCAGTGAACAGTTGAACTAAATGATGATGAGGATGGCAGTGATGATGATACTAAAGCTGCTGGATTTTAATAGTAACTTTCCCTTTAAAGAGTTCTTGCCCAGGTCTGATCCTTGTTGTTTTGTTTCCTCTGCAGCGGATGGATAGCGACGATCTCGTTTTTCGGCACTAATGCTGTCTCTGCAGTGTTCATGTTGATCCCAACTATAATGTTCACAGCTGTTGCTGTCATCTCTTTTATAGCTCTCACTAAGGTAAGGAACCAAACGTTTCCTTCACAAATGTATGCGTTTCGTACCTGAGTGAATCCAACTGTATATTCTTGAGAAATTTATATTTAAATGCCTTACTTTTTTCAGTTCAGCACACAGGAATTATACAAATAAATTGAAACGGATCATGTGGTGATAACACATTTTCTTTTTACATGCAAAAAACACATCTGCTTATTGTTTACATTTATCAGAGCAAATGTAATCTGTACTGTAAACAAATGGCCTGCTTATTGTTGTCTAAAGATGCTATATAGTTCTGCACAAAACTACCTTTGAGGCTTATATAGTGAATGGATGTATGGAATGACTTTAACACTACTGATGGTCTGTGACACATTCCTCCTCCTCCTCCTCCTCCTCCTCCTCCTCCTCCTCCTCGTCCTTCCCCCAGGTGCACAACTTCTACCGCGGCTCTGGGGGCAGCATGAGCAAGGCCCAGGATGAGTGGACCACGGGGGCCTGGAAGAACCCTCACGTGCAGCAGGCAGCACAGAACGCAGCCATGGGGGCGGCACAGGGAGCCATGGTACCACCACCCGGGGAGGCACAGTACTCCTCCACCCCCAACTACTCCTACGAGAACCAGATGTAGGCTCTGAAGAGGGAGGGAGGGAGGGAGGGAGGGGTGAGAAAGCACAGCACAGGGCAAGCTTGTACAGAGTCCAGAACCTACCCACAACCAACAATTTAATTTCCTACCAAGCACTGCTTGCTGGGAGGGGCGGGGAGCAGCAGCTTCTCACCCGCCTTCTCCTGGTTTAGGCTAGTATCAGTATCCCAGGTGGGTACACAGCAAGGGGTGACACCAGCCCCAGCCTGGAACCTAGTCCTGGTTCGCAGAACTACCACCATTTAGGAATGTTGTTTAAAATGGACATGTAGGTGCTAGAATTTAAAATACTGAAAAGACAGTTAAGTGAAATGACAAATGTTTTGACTAGTGTCTGCAGGGGGTGGGGGGCAGTTTATTAAACAAGCTGAAGATAGAAGATTGAAGAGAGATCTAGCCCTTTGTCATTAAAACAATTTCTGAAGCAGGGCTAGTGCTGGTGTTTTAAGTCAGTTGGCCCCTTGGTTCTGAACGATTTGAAAGATGCTATCCACCATGTGGTACTGTCACAGACAGGAACCTGAATCCTGATCACCATGGCCTTTCAGTTGCAGCAGCTAAAAGCTCTTAAAAGAGAACATGCCTGTAAAAGGAAATGCTGGCCAGCAGTTTCTAGAATTCAATTCAATATATCAACATGCTTCCATATTGGGCAGTGTCTGCTTTGTGATTTGCTGGTTTTTGGTAGGTTCGGATCTTTGTCTCCCAACTTGCGGTTTGTCCTGCTGTTTTGGATTATCTGATTGGAAACCCATACTGGAATTATTATTTGATTTTATTTATTTAGTTTACTTTTTGATATTTTAATTTTCAGATCAAATCCTCTCCAGGTTGTGATGTGCAGTAGTGACTGCGGCCGTAGGACCATGTCCCGCCGGGACTGAGTTTGTGTTCTTGTGCAAGGTGTTTGTGAAAACTGAGCTTGTCCTTTTTTAATTCTGTTACTATGACGTATGTAAACTATTATGTAATAGTAAGATGTGATATAAACATGTAGATGTATAGAAAGAGTGTGAGTTTATTCCTGTCCTGGAAAAGGAATCTTCTGCCCTTTTAATGAGAATTTGAGGCAGCTTTTTCATTTTATTTTAATCCTCAGGAAAAGTGGTATTTTACTCTGTGAACCGACTGTAATAAATAAGCCACAGGGCGGGCGCTAAAACGCAAAAAATTCACCACTTTTATGAATCTGTGTTAAAGATGTTGCACTTTGAGTTCAAGGCAGTTACTTTTTCAATAATTAACTGTATGGGAACATATTTGCAGTAGCACCCCTAACTAATCTGTTATATACAGTAGACTTGTAATCTCTAAACTCTGTTTGTTAAAGACACCTACATTTCCATTATGTTAAAAACAATCAGGAATTATGTAAAAACAAGCCAAACAAACTATATATATATATACAGTATATATATATATAAAAAACAAACAGAATAGCTCTCAGTCGTTTGGACAGTTTGGTGATAGTGAGATCTGTGTTCATATAGGTGGCAAACTAAATGTTGCTGTAAATGTAAGATTTATTTTACCTTTCTATTGTTTTTTAATGTATAGTCAGCAGTATCCCACTAGAAAGGTGGAGAATGGTTGATCCCTTGGGTAGGTCCAAAGTGGAGTGGATAATTAATTGTTCCATGTTGTCATTCCCCTTCTGTACTGAGCTGTATCCATTACCAGGAGGCCCTCTGGTGGCCAAACTCAAATTGCACACAGCTTTGTATATACTGCAGTTTTCACAACAGTGATAAATACTTGCACACATGCACTCTGAGGCTAGAATCATGAACAAACTATTTAATCCTTAAAAATATAAAACACAATGCATTATATTACTGTATATTGTACTAAATGGTTTATAATATAAACTCAACCTTAACTGAATTTCAGAAGACAACATGCTTGACATATGCAAGTCTCAACCAGTATTAGACATCCCTGTAGGGTATTGTTCATATACTCTCTGGGTCTAGAAGAGGGTGAACTCTCTGTTTCCTTCTGCTGTGGCCAAAATCCTTCCACGCAGGAGGGGATACTGCGGTTTTATAAGGTGTCACTGGAGAACAGTGTACCTACATTTCTGTGTATACAGTATAGATGCACTACCTGAGTATTTCAGAGTGCTGTCACTGGGGCAGGAAGGAAAAACAGCCTGCAAGCCTCTCCTGGGCTGCATTTTAAAGAGCTGCTTTATATTTGAATTGCTTCTTTACTGTTTTATGGTGTTTGTAATTATTCCGAGTATTATAACCATTCTCCAAATCTGCTAGTTTGGAACAATTGTCCTCACTCCATCCAATCAGGAGACATTGTGATCTTTTATCTTAACTACAACCCCCCCCCCCCTCCCAAGAGCAAAGCCAGGTCAAGGCAGATATAAAGAAAAATGATCAGAAATCAATGCTGGAGCAACAGAACAGAACCCAGAACTCACTGAATGATTGTGAAAGCCATAAAACTGTTAGAGAAATGTAAAATGAAAATGACATTTGAAGCTACTTGCTGTTTAACTTTATGTTTTTAATTGCCATTAAAGTTTAATGGAGGGTGTTTCACTTCTATCACATAACTGACTTCTTTTTTTTAAATCTACCAACTGTAAGCTTCAGTAAGCATCTTGCTTGCAATGATCGCTGTTTAGTTATATTCCATGTACTGATAACCAAGGCTTTCAAAACCTTAAGCACAACAACGTTCTCAAGTCTGTTTATCCAGTTTATCCTGCCACCACACCATAGACTAGCTTCCTGTGCAGCGCATATTAGGATCCCTCCTGATGCCACCCTAACCCCATACACATCAAAGTGAGTGTGAGGTTCTAGTATCTGCTGCAGGGACTCTGTTGTGTGGTGGCAGAGTTAATGGATTTCACCAAGGAGAACGAAGCCTGGAAAACAGGAAATTGGCAAGGGACTTACAAGAAGGTTGTTTTGCTAATTGGAGGCAGCATTAAATCTTGTTGGAGCGCACAAAATAAACCAAAGAAGCAACTGCAATATTGCGTGTTAGAGAGAGAGAGAGAGAGAGAGAGAGAGAGAGAGAGAGAGAGAGAGCCCCATACAGTACCTGGAATTCATTGCATGTCATTGAGGTGTCAGGCAGCTCAGAGCAGCATCTCCTTCCTGTCCTATTAAAAGGTAAAAGATATTTGCCCCCTTTGAAGATGTGCATTGTTAGCATGTCTGTGCCTCTGTTGAAGATGTGCATTGTTGTTAGCGTGTATGTGAAACTGTGCTCTGCTCTATCTCTGAGTTGCTCGGTGACACAGGGCCTTGGCAGAAGTGTGATGATTTTACCTCTACTCCATTCCCAAGCTATCTCATATTCAATTACATACAGTCATTTCAATACCCATTTTACTTAACCTGGGTGCCAAAGCCATTGCTCTTACCCATACACTCTAGCACTGTACAGGCAGACAATCCCACTGCAGGCATTCATCCCACTAAATCAGACACTCCTTACCTGAAAAATGCTGCTCCCACTCATTTCTGCATCTTGTACAGACAGTCAGACATTGTGGGTGAATTGCAACAAACTGAAAGTAGCCTATTAACTGTGGCTGATCCTGTGGTTAGTACAGAGGACAGTATTAATGATAGTCTGCAGATAGTTTCAATTGCAATGAATCAAGTGCTTCCAGATAGACTCAGATAGGTTTTAGGATGTTCTCAATTGCAACAAACACAATGCAGCCATCATCTTCACCTGGAGGACTGTAAAACAAGTTAGTCCATTGATTTTTTAGACCAAGCACTGTACTAATGTTTTAGTCATGAATAGAACCATTTGATGTGTATTTTCAAAGTATTAAACAAAGCGATAATTTTTTTTAATTAAGTGTTGAGTTAACAGAATTCTGAACGTGTAAATAGAAACGTACTTATATCTTTTAAAATATGTTTTATTTGAAAATGTACTCTAAAATGTACCTATTAATTTCCACATGTTGTACTGTTATAATTATAAACAAATATAGAATAGAGACATTTAATAGCGCCTAAAATAATAGTTTCAAAGTTATAGCTGAACTATGCAGTACAAGAACACAGTCCTCCCCTTACTCTCCTGTCCCCGCCCCACTGATCTTACTACTGTCCCCACCCCCACTTTGCTTACTCTCCTGTCCCCGCCCCACTGATCTTACTACTGTCCCCACCCCCACTCTGCTTACTCTCCTGTCCCCGCCCCACTGATCTTACTACTGTCCCCACCCCCACTCTGCTTACTGTCCTGTCCCCTGCCCCACTGATCTTACTACTGTCCCCACCCCCACTCTGCTTACTCTCCTGTCCCCGCCCCACTGATCTTACTACTGTCCCCACCCCCACTCTGCTTACTCTCCTGTCCCTACCCCACTCCTCTTACTCTCCTCTCCCTTCTCCCACTCCTCTTACTCTCCTGTCCCTTCCTCCACTCCTCTTACTCTCCTGTCCCCGCCCCACTGATCTTACTACTGTCCCCACCCCCACTCTGCTTACTCTCCTGTCCCCGCCCTACTGATCTTACTACTGTCCCCAACCCCCACTTTGCTTACTCTCCTGTCCCCGCCCCACTGATCTTACTACTGTCCCCACCCCCACTCTGCTTACTCTCCTGTCCCCTGCCCTACTGATCTTACTACTGTCCCCAACCCCACTCTGCTTACTCTCCTGTCCCGCCCCACTGATCTTACTACTGTCCCCACCCCCACTCTGCTTACTCTCCTGTCCCGCCCCACTGATATTACTACTGACCCCACCCCACTCTGCTTACTCTCCTGTCCCCGCCCCACTGATCTTACTACTGTCCCCACCCCCACTCTGCTTACTCTCCTGTCCCCTGCCCACTGATCTTACTACTGTCCCCACCCCCACTCTGCTTACTCTCCTGTCCCCACCCCACTGATATTACTACTGACCCCACCCCCACTCTGCTTACTCTCCTGTCCCCACCCCACTGATCTTACTACTGTCCCCACCCCCACTCTGCTTACTCTCCTGTCCCCACCCCACTGATATTACTACTGTCCCCACCCCCACTCTGCTTACTCTCCTGTCCCCACCCCACTGATATTACTACTGTCCCCACCCCCACTCTGTTTACTCTCCTGTCCCCACCCCACTGATATTACTACTGTCCCCACCCCCACTCTGCTTACTCTCCTGTCCCCACCCCACTGATATTACTACTGTCCCCACCCCCACTCTGCTTACTCTCCTGTCTCCGCTCCACTGATCTTACTACTGTCCCCACCCCCACTCTGCTTACTCTCCTGTCCCCACCCCACTCCTCTTACTCTCCTCTCCCTTCCTCCACTCCTCTTACTCTCCTGTCCCCGCCCCACTGATATTACTACTGACCCCACCCCCACTCTGCTTGCTCTCCTGTCCCCACCCCACTCCTCTTACTCTCCTGTCCCTTCTCCCACTCCTCTTACTCTCCTGTCCCTTCCTCCACTCCTCTTACTCTACTGTCCCTTCCCCCACTCCTTCCCCACTCTTTCGTTGCAATTGGTACCAAGATAATACTAGCTAGTATTCAACTTAGTACAGAACTAAGGGCTAAATCAGGGTTAGTCCATTATTTTATGTGAAGGGCTAACATTCTTGGTTGCAGCATGGTCAAGGCCCAGAAGAACATTTTCACACTGATTCCTATCTCCATATCCACAAACACATTTCACACTGACTCCTTTCTCCATATCCACAAACACATTTCACACTGACTCCTATCTCCATATCCACAAACACATTTCACACTGATTCCTATCCCCATATCCACAAACACATTTCACACTGATTCCTATCCCCATATCCACAAACACATTTCACACTGATTCCTATCCCCATATCCACAAACACATTTCACACTGACTCCTATCCCCATATCCACAAACACATTTCACACTGCTGCTTACTTTCAAAGCGACACCTACTGTACCCTTCCATACCACACTCTTATAAGAACTAACCCTAACCCTAATCCTACTGTACCCTTCCGTACCACACTCTTATAAGAACTAACCCTAACCCTAACCCTACTGTACCACACTCTTATAAGAACTATGATTTCTCAGAAGTTCACAGCATTTCCAAAGTGAATGCATGTAAAAACACAGATTGGCATAAGACTTGGCGTTTTGCATTCAGACCACAGTATGCATAATGACTGCCCCTTGAATACATTTCTTACATTCATTGCAATTGACCACAGATGACATGACTTCCCGCTGTAATCTTTAATCTTTTGAAATTATTATGAACATCCACAAGAGGGCACCTGGCTCAAGAGAAAGACAGTAGTTAATACATACAGAAATGAATTGCATTATTGACAGTGATACACAGCATATTTTATGAGTACTGATGTAGTCTGTGTTGGAAGTTGCAGAGTTCAAGTTACTTATAAAATGCTATAGTTAACTTGAAATCTGCAACTGTTTAAGAGCTTAAAGCAATTAAAAAGTTCTAATTAAGCAAATTATCAGTACAATTAACGGTCTAGTTAAGTAATTGAGAGCTCAGTTGGAATGAGAACCAGCAGACACAGTGGGCTCCCAGGATCAGGGTTGAGAAACACTGTGGTAGGGTGTTAAGTTGCTTTCTTCAGTGATTTGTCATGGAATGACCCTACCCCACTGTCCTGAGCATCCAATCCATTTCAGTAGCAAATATTTAGACTCTGTCTGGTCTAAATTTAGGGTCTGTGCTAAACCCAGAAAGTGGATATGCATTATTAATAAAAAAAAAAGATCTGTAAATGGATACTATGTACACAAACGTGAAACTGTTGTAGCTGTATATTTGTATTTATTCTTTTAGTTATTGTTCCAGTATCTGCTTCATGTGTAGAATTGTCCAGATAGATTTTTTTTTGTAAAGTAATTATTTTGAACCTCCTTGTATTAAAAGAAAAAAATGAAGATGCTTCTTTTCTTTTTTGTTTCATCACAGAGATCACACACACAAATAAGTTGAATACTGTTATATAGGACTGTGTTCATAAAGTATAGAGACCTGGTCAGTGTTTTGCCAGGAGGTAATACATTTATAAGTGCTATTACTGAGTCATTCTACTGTATTCCCACTAGGAGGCAGACAACTCTGAAATTGAGTTGTAGGGAGGTTGACAGACATATCTCCTGCTATCCACTAGGTGGCACTGTGGGGTTTATCTTAAAGCAACTCCGCCTCATGTTTAATAGTAGTTAACATAATGAAAACACCATTAAACAACCTCTCTAATATGTGTATTGGGGCTGGGTGTTTTTAGAATAAACCCAATATACTAAAAACACAAGAAACAATCCAATCAAATACAGAAAACAATATTGAGAAAAGGCAATAGTGGCATCCTATAAAAAAATAAAATAAAATAATACCCATTAGTTATGTGTGCAGAAATACATACCGTACATGAAATACTTCACTGTCCAGAAGTGGCTGTGAACCAGCAGCACCTCCCATTTTCCAAGCAGCCCCCTGGTATCCTGTTGCTTTGTCTGCCTTGTGCTTCTGACCCGTTGACATGGAGACAGTTGTGTATGAATGAGTAGAAGAACTCTCACACATATTATAACAGTGATTATAATTGTGACATGATAACTGCCTAAAAGCGAGTTTTATATCTTATGTATTGATAATTTATTAATTGAACTGCTTCGGCAAAAATTAATTCTGCCGTGCATTGTACTATTCTGCACTGTAAAGAATCATCAACAGCCAATCAGCGTGCAGCATCCAAACATTCCCTTTTATAAATAAAGATTATAGCTGGAGATTCGTAGCTCCGACTGTGCTGGTACCTCATGGAAGTAACTTCACAGAATATTAATTCACATAAATCAATTTCTGCTGTAATTATCAATTTAAAACAGTCTGTTTTTTATCCCTCTCTGTAAATTCGTGTTAATGAAAACTAGAACCGTTCTTTAAAACTCTAATTTTAAAATAACTTTGCTCACAGAAACAGGCCCGCCCATCACATTAAAACAAAGAAAGTCTACGGTTATTCTTACTATTATAGTGATTTTTTTGAAAACATTCAAGTGATCCACGAACAAAAAAGTTTGAGCCACGAACAAAAACCTCTGATATAGAACATAGAACCACCAAATGGCCCCATATTGCAATTTCAGAATCATTTTGCACAGGTTGAACAGGTAAAATGAGACACATGTCTTGACAGCTGGAAAGAAGGAAGCCTGTTGACCCTTATTCCTCTTAGTGTGTGGGTTGCAGCAGCGAGGCAGTCCCCGGCCGAGCTTCCCTGTCCAACCATCTGGCTGGCATCCTGTCTCCTGCCAAGCGTCCGGACTCCCTCCTGCAGTGCCATGCATGGTCCTGAGATGCCAGCGATGGAACCTGTCCCTGACACAGGCCTGATTTTCACATTTTGTTGAGTAAATCTCACAAAACAAAGCTCTGCAACTATAATAAATAAGGCCAAACCTAAGGCAATATTCATTATAAATGCGGAAAAAAAAATTTGATTTCAGGCTCAGTACTATATGCAAACTCTAGAACCTTAAACGTTTGCCCAGCTTAACTGTAGTATGCATAAATTGCCAGCATTCTAAAGTTCTCATATGTTTGTATATTTATGTAATCATGCAAAACAAAACAGTCAATTTAAAGTTGATGTACAAAAGAAAAGCATATTTTCCTTCTGAAATTGATCAAATCAGGCCAAATGTCCATAATGCTAAACAAAAGCAAGAGTTGGTTGAATATTTTAACAAACAGTCAAAGGCAGGTCAGCATATAGCAGTGCAGTTCCAGTAAGGCCAGGACAGTTAAGTACTGTAGGGAGGATGAATCAACAAATGATTTTTGATCAAAAATACTTTATATGCATAAAAGAAATACTGTTGGATACAAGCAAGCAAAGATGTGCAGGTCACAGCATGAACCAGTGTATACTCTTGTATCACAACACAGACGCCATGTGGAGCCAATTCAAGGAAGTGATTGACGATTCAAGCAAAAACATTACATTAAATAGTATGAATATTAGCATTTCCACCCCCACTTCTTCCAATCAGTATGGCTCCACCCTACTATCACACACCTTCAACACATCTCCTGGCAAGGGGACTACCAAATCTATATCATTCTATAGTGTGTCACATTTAAGCATTTTACAGACTGTCTTAACCTAATCTGTTCTTTGTTTGTGGTGTTCTGTTTTCATACTGTGTCCACACATCTTGATTAGACACCTGCTAACTTTGGCTTTCCGCCCAGGCGCCAAGATACAAGAGACTGCAAATGTCTTGCTTAGCTAGTTACACATGCTTTAAGCTATATCAAAATATGAAAATAACATAGAAGTAAAATTAATCAAATACATAATTAATACTTTATGCAGAATGTCATCTCCCACAGTACAATGTCGTGGTGTAATATTTATGATTGTTCACAGGACAAAATTCAGTATCACACTACCTGTGTGCAGATGTAATTCATATTAGTTCAGCAAACTGTAAAATGGGTTTTGTGTGAAATGTATGGGAAATCATTTTAGACATTATTTGATGCACCTGCCAGTCTCACGATCAGGGCATTTTTATTCAAAGCAGAAGTTGTCAGTATGATGAGAGAAGACTATTGAATGTCCCATACATCTCTCCTCCACCTAAAGTAATGGTAATGAAAGAGTTTCTTATTTATTTTTTGTATATTTTCATTTTTCATCATATCCTTAAACTTATTTCGGAAAAGCTTGTGCTCAGAGTGGTTCTTAGCAATTATACTATGAGATACTTCCAGTTATTCTCCAACCTGTGCATTCTACCTTTAGTAGTTACAATATTTCTTGTAGCATCTGTATTAACCAGAGCTTCCCCAGCAGAGCTTTTTAATCACTGCTCAATGCCTCCCCACACTACTAAAGATATTCATAATGTGTATCACAATCCCAGCAAACTACATCAGAGGGACATACAATTACTCATTACCTGTGCCTATTAAACACAGTTCAGTGGTAATTAACTTTTCTTGTATAATGAGCAGGATCGTTTTTCTGGCTAACAACAACAGAAGAATGGCTCCCTGGACAGTACTTATGTGCAAACGGTGTCTGGATTAATAACGCATTCCCTCTTTCCCAAATACCAACTTAATCACCAGAACGAATGACTAGCCAACTTAATGAAACGTTATTAAAAGATAATAGCAATGATACAGAAATCCATGCTCTAACTAACTAACTCCACTAGTTATCCAGCCGAGTTTTGTTGGCACATTATACATACAAGCAATCAACTAATCACTGTTAAGGATTTGCCAAAATGCCTGTACATCTTCTTTACATAGCTCTAAAGTTAACAAAAACAGCACTCTTTTTATACTGAATCGAGTACAAGATCTGTTCTTGTGTTTTATAATAAGTTAATTCATTGTGTGTAGGCTGTCTCTTATTGCGAGGGATAGTTCCCTTTCAATTTGAACCAACAACAATACTTTTAATAATAATATCTTTATTTTTATATAGTGCCTTTTATGGGGGATTTGAACCAGTGACCTTCTGGTTACAAGCCCTGGACTTTAACAACTGGACCATATTGCCTCCTTTTTAGTTGCTACCACCTCCTTTTGGGATATGTCTGCCACAGGTGAGGTATTTACTGAGCATTTTATGTCAGAGCTGCCGATAGGCCCCTTCGGGGAGTGACGTCCTCGGTCCTGTCTACCGAGGGAATAAGTAGTCACTCCGCAGAGATCACGTTCTGTTTTGCTTCTCACAATCAGGTAGGTAAGGTAGGTATACTAACCTCTCCAGATGTGTGATTCAGTCTGTGTGAAAGAGCTGTCACTATGAGTTTTCTGATAGTTCCCCTGCAATGTATTGTTGGAAGTCAGCTTGCCACTGAGCTATAAACGCTGCTCAACTGCGCTCTGTTTAAAAAAAAAAGCGACTGTAGTCTGTCTGTAGTCTGCTTTTCTTAACCCTACAGCTCTGCTGTGTGGTGTGTATTCTTCTGCTTTTCTTAACCCTACAGCTCTGCTGTGTGGTGTGTATTCTTCTGCTTTTCTTAACCCTACAGCTCTGCTGTGTGGTGTGTATTCTTCTGCTTTTCTTAACCCTACAGCTCTGCTGTGTGGTGTGTATTCTTCTGCTTTTCTTAACCCTACAGCTCTGCTGTGTGGTGTGTATTCTTCTGCTTTTCTTAACCCTACAGCTCTGCTGTGTGGTGTGTATTCTTCTGCTTTTCTTAACCCTACAGCTCTGCTGTGTGTATTCTTCTGCTTTTTGCAGAAAAAAATTATATATATATATATATAAAGAGCGTTGAGTCTCTCTCTTTCTTTTTTCTTACTATATTGTCTGTAGGATGTGCTCCCACTCCACTGTAAGCTACGCACTGCCCTGGTTATGTGACTGCACGCGATCCAGATTAGACACCTGGCCCAGCACCCTCGGTGCCCTCAGTGCCCTTGGTGCCCTTGGTGCCTCGGTGCTTCATGCCCTTGGTGTCTCGGCACCCCAGAGCAGCAATATCCTTTTTGTAGAGAGGTGAACAGAACTGAACACAGTATTCAAGATGAGGTCTTACTAATGCATTGTAAAGTTTTAAAATTATTATTATTATTATTATTATTATTATTATTATTATTATTATTATTATTATTATTATTATTATTATTATTATTATTATTTATTTCTTAGCAGACGCCCTTATCCAGGGTGACTTACAATCGTAAGCAAATACATTTCAAGTATCACAGTACAAGTAATAATACAATTAAGAACAAGATAAATACAATGACTTTGGTTCAAGCAATTACAAGTGTGACAAAATACGATTCAATAATACAGCAGATAACAGTGTCAGTGATAGTTACATCAGGATATGATTAAATACAAAATACTACAGATTAAACACTTGGCAGATTACAGTACTCTGAAGTACAGGATTAAATGCAGTAAAATAGGGAGCAGATAAGAGCAAGTAAAGTGCATTTAAGGAAGGGTGATAAGTATCCCAGGGGAAGAACAGAGGAGTTCTACAGGTGTTTTCTGAAGAGGTGAGTCTTGAGGAGGCGCCGGAATGTGGTCAGAATGTGGTCAAAATTACTTCCCTTGACTAAAATTCAACACTTCACTATAATTCCAAGCATATTGTTGGTCTTTTTTTAAAATTTCCCCACATTGTCTAGATGAAGAAATTTTGAGTCAACATAAACTCCTAGGTCTTTTCCATAGATTCCTTCTTCAATTTCAGTATCTCCCATATGGTATTTATAATGCAAACATTAGTTTGGCAGTAGCGAGACGTCCCTCGTCTGCTGTCTCCGCTCATGGTCCCTCGCGATGGCTTTGATATACTTTTCCAAAAGTATGGTTGCTGGTCGTCTTCGAAAGGGAACGTTAGCTTACGGATGTAACCCCGGTTCCCTGAAAGAGAAGATGACCAACAAACCTTGCGAGGTTGCATCACTCACATTCGCGGGTTCGATGCAAAAGAGAACGTGATCTCCACGGAGTGACTACTTATTCCCTCGGTAGGCGGGACCGAGGACGTCACTCGCCTATCGGCAGCTCTGACATAAAATGCTCAGTAAATACCAGACCTGTGGCAGGCATATCCCAAAAGTATTGTTGTTGGTCGTCTTCTCTTTCAGGGAATCAGGGTTACACCCATAAACTAACGTTTTACATAGTTACAGCAGTCAGAAGCAAAACTGCATTAATGGCTTGTTATGCACACAGCGTATTACCTTACTGTTAAAAGACAGCATGCATATTTGATTTCTACTGTGTAAAGAAGGACTAAAGCAGGTACTTCCTAAAGTGTCTCTAGGACAGTCTTCTGGTGCTATAAAGTCACTTGGTCAATGCAGTGCAATGCAACTTAGCAGGTGGAGGACCCAGACAATGGGTATCAAGTCCAGGAATACAACCACGGGCTATAGAAAGGGATCTCAATGCAGATGTCTTCCCCCTCAATAGAAATTGTAGGTCTAAACCTTTGTATAAATAAGAGAGTAATTCCTTCCTAACATGGAAGTATTTAAAAAAAAAAATATTTCTCGTCTATATATAGGTCTCTCAGTTCAGATGTTAGGTTCCCCCATGCCTGTTCCTCAGTTCAGTGATATTCAACTAAACTAATCACTTGCAATTTCCTCGCCTCAGCTCAAGATTACATCCTCCTCCTATGTGACTCGCTGGTCTGCCTTCACAACTTTCTGCAAGGTACATGAACCTCAGCAGCCAAAGCTAATGTCAACCAGCACTTAATCACTGGACACTGGCCTTCCACTGCTCACTCTATGCTTTTTCACCTGTGCTAGTCCCTCTCTGGACAGCAAAGCTTGTTCCCAGCCTCGGAGCTTAGCCACGCGGCCTTGATTCCTCGGAGGTGGTTCTCTGCATGTTTATTTCTTTTTCATTTTTCCGGCATTCCAGTCTCCCTCGCAAGAGAATTGAAGTGTTTTTTCATGTGTATTTTGAATATGCTTTCAGTTTGTAAGAAGCAAAACAATCTTAAAATGAAAATACCTTAGAACAGATTAAATTTCCCTTTTGATTTGACAGTTTCCTTGACTACAGAGAATAAATGATGAGCACATACACATGACTGCTCCAAAACAAAGTGCATTGCATTCCAGTTTCTTTGGAATGTCTTTGATCATGATACTCCTGAGAGCATACGCAAGAATGCATACACTTGTTTTTCCCTTTCTATGAGTTTCAGATTTAAGATAAAGCCTTTCAATCACAATTGACTACCAATGTCTTAAAGGTACAGCGTGTTAATAAAAAGTTGGGAACTAGAAGATAGATTTAACCATGTGCCTGTGCTTCCTGATTCTAGCACAAGCATGCACGACAGGGACCCATGTGGGGACTTTCCAAGTATGAAGCAGGTGTGGTCAGCTGAGTTAAAAAGTCTTTTAGAAAACTAAAACAATACCAGGTGCACTGTGGTGCACTCAGTATATCTGAGATCTCTGACCTTTCATAAAGAGCCACAATACAAGCGAAAAAAAGACCAGACAACACACAGTTTCAACACACGGCTTAATTTCTGTGCTCATTGAACAGGTTACATGTTTAAACACTTGCTCCAATCAAAAACTACTGATTGTCCAGCCTTCATCTCTAAATCAAAAGAGCCATATTGTGGAGCTCAGTGAGCTGTAAGGGGATCAAGAGCCACCCATTGATCATCCTTAATCTAATCAGAATGAGAAAGCCTTAATTAAAATAGGGTTTTATAATGCATGTTAATTGAAGCATTCAGACGATTAACCATATGTGCATTCCAAGCATTTTTGAGAAATGAATTTCTATTGAGAAAGTACAACAATAATATTTAAACTTGTGGAAGTGCAATTGTGACAGCTGGCATAGAGAACAGGGGTTCTTTTAGAGCCAAGTTCACAGGTTAACACAATCCCTGCTACAATTGCACATGTATGGTTGGTCAACTCAAAGATTTCATTGATTTATATGTAAAGCGCTTTGTGATGGCGGTCCACTATGAAAGGTGCTATATAAAACAAAGACTGATTGATTGATGGATTGATTGATTGATTTATGTCTGTAAAAAAAAAAGTGATTATGGATTTAAATCTGCCACATTTTACATCAGTTTTCTTTGTAGTAAAAACAATGTCTGTATTGAAGCAACAGAACACTGTTGGAGTGATTGCAAACATTATAAAAAGACAAGGGAACAGTAGCATTATTAAAAATGGCATTTGAAGCCATATACCCTTTAATACTTTATGATGCAGGGTTATATTTATTTGATATCATTTATGAGTAAGATAAAACAGTCTTGATTTCAGCAAGGTTCTGATCACCAGAAGACTGCAGATGGATTTGGAGATGAAAAGTATGCCAGTGCAAATGAAATGAATCCCGGGTAACATCAGGTTTCTGACAGATCAAAGCACATGGTGTGACAAGAAAGACTTAATATTCTGTTACTGATGCCCTCAGTTCAGGCTTTGCTGGTGTTGTTGTTCATTAAATCTTGCCTTGGCAAGGAAGGAACACACGGCAAGACAACACAATCACACAATTGCATTACAAGCGAGAGGAGTAATGAGAGAGAATTAAATCCATGTACTTAAAGGGACTAAAGCTAATAACTCAATTTAGTAACTCTTAGCTTGAAATTCAGGGTAAATCCATTTAGTGTTTAAAAATAAAACACATTTCATTGGCATCTCTTACTGGAATAGTGGAATGTATATTTTATCTTTTAATTTTTTTAAGCTTTTATCTTTAGCTTGTAGTTCTGATGTCTGGTTGTTTTGAATCATGGGGAGAATCACCTTGTAACACATTGGAAACAGGAAAATATCAGGACGCAATACATTGATATGATACTAGACCAATACAAAAATGATCAAATAAGAAACCTAGAATAACAACAAAAATATGGTATGATTTCCTGTAGAAACATTGCATAGTTTCCAATTTTGCATTCTTATCAAATGAAAATAAAATCCCCTGGAGGATCGGTAATACTCTTTTGGAATTTCCAGTAATAATAGTTTGTATGACAATTCAAATAACTTCCCATGTTTAAGTCACAATAAACATCAAACGTTAACATCAAATGTTAATTTAGTTATTATTACATTCAAATCTGCATGAAACTCCAAATCACTTACTCAGCCAATGAGAGGCATGGTTGTCCTTGTCAGAGCTAATCAGCAGTGCTGGGCAAAGGATGTAATCTCCTGTTTGTTCCCTGGAACAATCCTGCTCTCACACCCTCTAATCTCCTGTCCACTGGAACAATCCTGCTTTCACACCCTCTAATCTCCTGTCCACTGGAACAATCCTGCTTTCACACCCTCTAATCTCCTGTTCACTGGAACAATCCTGCTCTCACACCCTCTAATCTCCTGTTCACTGGAACAATCCTGCTCTCACACCCTCTAATCTCATGTCCACTGGAACAATCCTGCTCTCACACCCTCTAATCTCCTGTCCACTGGAACAATCCTGCTCTCACACGTTCTAATCTCCTGTCCACTGGAACAATCCTGCTCTCACACCCTCTAATCTCCTGTCCACTGGAACAATCCTGCTCTCACACCCTCTAATCTCCTGTTCACTGGAACAATCCTGCTCTCACACCCTCTAATCTCCTGTTCACTGGAACAATCCTGCTCTCACACCCTCTAATCTCCTGTCCACTGGAACAATCCTGCTCTCACACCCTCTAATCTCCTGTTCACTGGAACAATCCTGCTCTCACACCCTCTAATCTCCTGTTCACTGGAACAATCCTGCTCTCACACCCTCTAATCTCCTGTCCACTGGAACAAGCCTGCTCTCACACGTTCTAATCTCCTGTCCACTGGAACAATCCTGCTCTTATTCTTGTTCTAATGCTCGGGTGGCTCAGCTCCTGACCCAATCAGCCTGGTGCCTATTCTCCCATTCCAACACATTTCTTTTGTGGTGATTTGTCACTGTCCTATCACCAACAGAGAGAGAGAGAGAGAGAGAGAGAGAGAGAGAGAGAGAGAGAGAGAGAGAGAGAGAGAGAGAGAGAGAGTGGATACAAAGCAGCAACTTTTTTATGTTCTTTCTTTTTTATTTTCACAATTCATTAAACCGTTTAATTACATTTTTTCAACTTTGCACTCCACATTTTCTGTTTAATTAAAAAGCAGGAGACTGATCCGGCCTGGGGTTGCGAGAGTGACAATTATTAAAACTAACCAACAGTGCCAAAATTCTGAAAAAGGAATGAGCATTATGATGAAATAAGACAGAAGGCCAGTGTAATGAACCCGTCACTATTGGCTTCGTCTGGCCCTTTAAGAGCCCATCCACTTTTGACAGCTCATTACCAGAATTAAGCAGGGAATCCACACACAGGAAGGGTACTTATTGAATCCAGGGACTCACACACAGGCAGGGTACTTATTGAATCCAGGGACTCACACACAGGCAGGGTACTTATTGAATCTAGGGACTCACACTCAGGCAGGGTACTTATTGAATCCAGGGACTCACACACAGGCAGGGTACTTATTGAATCCAGGGACTCACACTCAGGCAGGGTACTTATTGAATCCAGGGACTCACACACAGGCAGGGTACTTATTGAATCTAGGGACTCACACTCAGGCAGGGTACTTATTGAATCCAGGGACTCACACACAGGCAGGGTACTTATTGAATCCAGGGACTCACACTCAGGCAGGGTACTTATTGAATCCAGGGACTCACACACAGGCAGGGTACTTATTGAATCCACGGACTCACACTCCTTTGAGTTATTGATATTTTAATAGCATGCATTAGCATCTTGAAAGTAGCCATCAGGTAAAACTTTTAAGTTTACTTAAAAGTTTAAGTAAACTACAGCATTCATTCGTGCTTCCAGAGTAATCAAGGGAGCCAGGGTATACCATGAGTGCTCGCCCACACCAGGGTATACCATGAGAACACGCCCCACACCAGACTATACCAGGAGAACACGCCCCACACCAGGGTATACCATGAGAACACACCCCACACCAGACTATACCAGGAGAACACGCCCCACACCAGGGTATACCATGAGTGCACGCCCACACCAGACTATACCAGGAGAACACGCCCCACACCAGGGTATACCATGAGAACACACCCCACACCAGACTATACCAGGAGAACACGCCCCACACCAGGGTACACCATGAGAACACGCCCACACCAGGGTATACCATGAGAACACGCCCCACACCAGACTATACCAGGAGAACACGCCCCACACCAGGGTATACCATGAGAACACACCCCACACCAGGGTATAACATGAGAACACGCCCCACACCAGACTATACCAGGAGAACACGCCCCACACCAGGGTATACCATGAGAACACGCCCCACACCAGACTATACCAGGAGAGCACTCCCCACACCAGGGTATACCATGAGTGCACGCCCACACCAGGGTATACCATGAGAACACACCCCACACCAGACTATACCAGGAGAACACGCCCAACACCAGGGTATACCATGAGAACACACCCCACACCAGACTATACCAGGAGAACACGCCCCACACCAGGGTATACCATGAGAACACGCCCCACACCAGACTATACCAAGAGAACACGCCCCACACCAGGGTATACCATGAGTGCACACCCACATCAGGGTATACCATGAGAACACACCCCACACCAGACTATACCAGGAGAACACGCCCCACACCAGGGTACACCATGAGAACACGCCCCACACCAGACTATACCAGGAGAACACTCCCCACACCAGGCTATACCAGGAGAACACGCCCCACACCAGGGTATACCATGAGAACATGCCCCACACCAGGGTATACCATGAGAACACGCCCCACACCAGGGTATACCATGAGAACATGCCCCACACCAGGGTATACCAGGAGAACACGCCCCACACCAGGGTATACCATGACAACACGCCCCACACCAGGGTATACCAGGAGAACACGCCCCACACCACGGTATACCAGGAGAACATGCCCCACACCAGGGTATACCAGGAGAACACGCCCCACACCAGGGTATACCATGAGAACACACCCCACACCACGGTATAGCAGAAGAACATGCCCCACACCAGGGTTTACCAGGAGAACATGCCCCACACCAGGGTATACTATGAGAGCACGCCCCTCACCAGGGCGATACAGAATAATAACACATTCAGGTACCCTTACCCAAGCTACACCGCCGAAATAATGTGTGCTCAACACACCTTGAAACCATGTGATTGCCATTAACCTCCTTCACAACTACATTTTCAAATCACGAGTATCACACATTAGAATGAAATCACTAGTAAATATCTAAGGAACAATCCACAAGCACGAACCTCTTATTAATTAGAGTTGAACAGCACCTCAATGATTTATCGACTGCTCAGGAACCTCATTACTTAAACATTAAAGGGCATAAACATTACATTTTGTTAACTATGTTCATCATTGATGAGCTACTCAGAATTACTTGTAATTCATTCAAGTCTGACAATAGATTTTCCCAGTTAATAAAGAGCAATTCAATTCTAATTATTCTCAGACTATGGAGCTATTTATAGAAGATTCTGCACAAACAGTTTTAACCTCTCTCTATGATTCTAAGTTTTCCAAGCCAATCTGAATGTCGACTCCCTGCTGCCATTCAGGAGGACTGAAGATCAGCTTTACCAAGCTGATTTTCCAGACAATCCCCTGGAAGACTAACAACCAACGTAGAACTCTCCCTGGGGGTCCCTGCCAAGACCAGTAACTTGTTGTGAGCGGGATTCAAACCTCACCAGAGTTGTATTGGGAACCAGATTTAGTCTCATATTTATGTTGCACAAAGCCCTTACAGTAAATGACCTTGAAACATCTTGCAATGGTTTTTAATAGAGAACACATTGCTATGAACCATGCTGAGCTCAAACTTTTCAACAATACGTTTCAAGGATTTGATAAAAATAGAAAAAAAACAAGAATCAGAAACCAAATATCATATTCTACTTTTAAAGCAAAGTATACCGATACAGTACATGGTAGTGTTTTACACTGAGATAAAAAAATTAAAAAAACAAAAATTAAAAAAAGATGTTGTTTGCTGTACCCTGTCAATACATCCTCAATGTAAAACAAAAGAATTCACTGTGGGTGATTGGGGGTTGAAGGAAGTTTACAGCTGAGCCGTGTGCGTGAGGAGGCCGGTGACTAAGGGAGAAGGGGGTGTTTCCAAATCAATGCTTTCTTTCATTAGCCACCAGGACTCTTTTGGTGTTTCTAGAAGCACATCCAAACACATGGAAACACACTCACAGTACTCCACGCATCAGAGCATGCCAGTTCCTAACAGACACACAGTGCAGGCTCCGTTTGGTTTGTTGCTAAAGTGAACCTAGGAAGATGTGTGCTCCAGGATGCAGATAGAACACACCCTGGAGATCGAGAATAGGCTCAGCAAGGAACTAGAACTAAAGAGCAGCTCCTGGACTCCTTGTCTAAGAACCTTAACTTAATACAAAATAATAATAATAATAATAATAATAATAATAATAATAATAATAATAATAATAATAATAATAACTGATTCATTGCAATAAGAAGCCCTCAGAATGATTGCAAACAACTTAAAAGGTAAGGCAACAGTAAAAAAAAAATGAAAAAATGAACATTTGAAGCATCTTATTCTTTAATCCCTCCTCCTCTCTGACAATTGAACTGTTGAGATGTGCAAAGAACACATTAAGCCATGAGTCCTGTTCTAAGATTTTTTGGGGCTGATGTAAGGATATGTGCAAAGTGATTTTCGGCTGCAAAACACCCTCCAAAAACTGTCATTGGCTTCAGGATGGCTGCTGTGGTACACTTCCTGATGCAGCGAAGATTGGCTCTTGTTAAGAACATGCAGGAAAACATTCAGAGGAGAAGGGCAAGACGGAGAAGACCCTGCATATTTAAACCCAGGGTCACTTTGTTTGGGATGCCCGAGGATGCGGTGGTAAGGCGTTATTGTCTCACACTGCAGGTCATCCGGGACCTAATATCTGAATTTCACCTTTTCATCGCCTGGTTGACTATCCTCCTGGTAACACGGACAGCACTGACTTTCTCCACTATAGAGGACTATATGGCCTCTTTGGTAGCATAAATGATGATGGCTGAGGCTTTTCCAAATAACTCAATTTCATGCTGAGTGACCCCAGCCGTTAGGACTCTCAGCTCCTCCTCAGAAAACTTTTTTTTTCCATACAGCGCCTACTGCTCTCTGTACTCCTAACTCACCTCACCTCTGGGCTGTAAGTGTGGCTGATAAATACCCCGATGCACAGGCGGCACTCAATGTACCCTCGCTATCATGATTGCAGCTCATTCATTATTTGTGCGTGTTGAGTAATTTACATTGCTCTTAAAGGGCACATAAGGACCTTTTTATTTTATTGTGTTACATATTCCCATGCGTTGCTGCAACTGTTTACGTAAGATGTGTGTATTGTTTTAATTTTTTTTTAACATTTTGACCACTTTTTTAAACTTTTAAATTGCATTCCCTGCCTCAAGAGGGTTTCCCGTGTACCCGCATGGACCTCTCAGAACTACATGTCCCATCATCCTCCTGCTCACTGGTAAATCCATCTCAGTTACATATGTGAGCAGGAGGATGATGGGACATGTAGTTCTGAGGGGTCCATGCGGGTACATGGGAAGCCCTCTTGAGGCAGGGAATGCAATTTAAAAGTTTGAAAAAGTGGTCAAAATGTAAAAAAAAAAAAAAATTGAAACAGTACGTACACCTTACGTAAACAGTTGTAGCAACACATGGGAACATGTTACACAATAAAATAAAAAGGTCCTTATGTGCCCTTTAAGCTTACATAGGCTGCAGTGCAAAATAATTGCCTGGCCTTTAGGCAATTTGGATTGTTTGCACTGTGCCTATCCTTACACCAGCCCCTTTGTGTCTATACACCAACTAGTGGACATCAGAACGGCAAATATGACTCATGTAATGGAACATGGTTTAAATCTATTCAATTTTGAAAATAAATGAATACCTCAAAAATCTTGGAGTGCACATACATGATTCATTGTATGATCTTCCCAAAATTTTTCCATCTGGTTGACTTAAAGCTAGGCAGTAAGAGTAAACATCAATCGAGGGACTAATCAGAAAGCATTCATCTCTCCCTCCCACACACTAGCACCACTTTGTGAATTCACTGAGAGAGGCTATAGGAGCCCATGAAATGTTTCAAACCCCACATGCCAGTGCTGCCCTGGTACCAATATGTCTTGCTTGTGGTGTGGGTTTGATCAGGCATGAGATAAGCAAGGGAATTGCAAAGTTAACAGCAAGTACAGTAAGCAGTACACTTTGATCATTCTGGAGAGCTTGAAGCTGCTTAGGTTTCGATGATCATCCTCAGGTGGAGAAGGAATGTTCCCCATTTCCCCTGAATACTCCCTGTCAAAGCTTTATGTTTTGTATAATGAGGCTGCTAGGTTTATATAAATGTTTCAAACTCAACGCACCACTGCATACTCTATAGTAAATTAGTGTGGTAACCACTTTGTTGGCAGAGATTGTATCAATTAATGATCACATTTTATAAATTCTATCACAACTTTTCTTCAAGGCATCTCAAGGGGTCTCCAATCTCCTCAAGCTCTGCTTTAAGAAGTTTTCAGCAGAGACTACCTTCTGTCCCAAGGACCAGCATTAAAACTGGATCAAGGTCGTTTTCATTCTCTTACCCCTCTAAGTGCAATGCACTTGCCCTGGATATTAGGACAAAATAAAATTGGAAAATTAAGGATTTGCCAATATAATAATAATAATAATAATAATAATAATAATAATAATAATAATAATAATAATAATACTTTATTTATAGAGTGCCTTTCATACCACAGGGTTCAAGGCACTTCACACAAGTTCACAATTACAAAGACAGATATTATAAAAACACTAAAACAAAAATAATACTCAAATAAAAAGTATATTAGAACAGTAGCTGCCATTCGCAACTGTCTGGCCCTGTTCAAAAAGGGTTCACAGTAAATGGTGCTGTGTTAAAAACTATTGGGTCTGATGGCCGTGGCTTCATCAGCCACCCAACTGAGGTTACTCCACATGCGCCCGATCCAAGTGTGGCTCAGTGCCTTTCGGCTATACCCCAAGCGGAACAGACACCGTCGGCTGACCGTGTCTTGCCTATGCTGGGAAGGCCAATGCTGGTGCAGGCAAGCCTCTCACCTGAGCGAAGGCGTAAGGATGGAGTGATACACAACTGTCAAGTGGTGACGACAGACGCATCCAACTCTAGTTGGGGGGCGGTCTGGGCAGGCAGAGGAGTCCGTGGACCCTGGTCAGGCTGTTGGACAGATAAATGCGCTGTAGCTGAGAGAGGTCCACCTCACGCTTCAACATTTCCTTCCTGTGCTCCAGAACAGACATGTCCTTGTCCGCATGGACAACATGTCACTAGTGGTGTACGTGAACCCCCAGGGAGGGCTTCAGTGCCCGGGGTTACACCGCATAGCCTTTCAGCTGTTGATCTGGGCACAGAGGCACTTACTGTCCCTTCATTCTGTCCATCTCCGTGGAGTGGTGAACTGGGCAGTGGGCCTCCTCTCTCTCTCTCTCGAGAGAGGGTCCTCACTTGTTGGAATGGTGACTGCACCCTCAGCTGGTGCAGCGCATTTGGGAATGCTTCAGGGAAGCCCAAATCGATCTCTTTGCCATAGCAGAGATGACCCATTGCCCCTGTGGTTTTCCCTCCGCAGCTGCAGCAGTCCACAAGGCGTCGTCAACCCTTGCCCACGAGTGACCCAAAGCTCTTTTGTACGCTTTCCCGCCAATACCACTGCTCCTTGTCAGGAGAGACAAGGTGTCAGTTCTCCTGGTGGCCCCCAGATGGCCCAGGAGATTCTGGTTTTCAAACCTCTGCCAGCTGCTGCAGGGCCATCCCTGGGAGATCCTGCTGCGCATGGATCTCTTCAGTCAGGCGAAAGGCACCCTCTGGCACCCAGACCCGGGCAGACTCCAACTGTGGGTCTGGCCCCTGAACGCGACCGTCTGTCTGCCTTAGGGTTTTCAGATGCAGTCGTCAGTACACTGCAGAACATTTGGGCCTCCTCCACAAGTGCGTTGTACGCCTATAAGTGGAAGTATTTTCAAAATTGGTGCATGACCAGAGGTCATGACCCCATTTATTGCCCTATAGCCACTATTTTGCAGTTTCTACAAGATCTGTTAGAGGCGGGTCGATCCACCTCTACGTTGAAAGTGTACCTAGCAGCCATATCTGCATGCCATGTCCCCATTGACTCAGTGTCCCAGGCGCTCATATACTAGTGACCCATTTTCTGAAGGGTGCTCGGCAGTTACGTCCTCATAAGAAGGACGTCCTCCTCTAGACGTGGTACTGGAGGCTCTCACTAAGACCACGTTTGAGTCTATACATTCCATAGAGTTGAAATTTCTCTCTATGAAGACAGCCTTTCTATTAGCCATCACTTGCGCTAAGCGGGTTAGTGCGCTACAGGCTCTGTCAGTGCACAGTTCCTGTATGCGTATTTGGGACAATGGAAACAGGGTATAGTGCTTTTCATCCTACGGTGATTCTGGCTTTTCACTTGAATCAATCAGTGGAACTAGAGGCTTTCCATACCCCTCCTTTTGCAGAGGAGACAGACCGGAGATCGAATTCCCTCTGCCCTGTTAGGGCATTGAGAGATTATGTGGATAGGATGAGAGCGTTGGGTCAGTCTGACCAGCTTTTCATCTGTACCCCCACCTGAGAGGGTGGCCGCGCACTCTACTAGAGGTGTGGCTACGTCATGGGCCCTCTTTAGAGGAGCTTCATTGACTGACATTGCACTGTGGCTAGCTGGGCTACGCCGCGTACATTCTCCAGGTTCTACCGCCTTAATGTGGTAGATCCTTCCCTGCCATGTGGTAGATCCTTCCATTAGGCATGAGGGTCCTTGAGGTTGCAATTTCGCTCAGTTTACCTTGGGTTATGTGGTTCTGATGCGCCCCTCATCTGCTGCCGTTCCTTCTCCCTCGCGACTGCTCTGGTATACTTTCCCATAAGTATGTTGGTGGTTGTCTTCGAATTGAAAGGGAATGTTAGTTTACTTACCATAACCCTGGTTCCCTGAAAGAGAAGTCGACCACCAACCAGCAGGGCTGCATCAGTCACCCTCACGGGTTCGATGCAAAAGAGGAAATGGTCTCCGCGGGTTGACTGTTTAATTCCTCAGTAGGCGGGACCGAGGACGTCACCCCGCAGAGGGGCCTATCGGCAGCTCTGACATAAAATGCTCAGTGAGTACCTGGCCTGTGGCTGGCATATCCCATAAGTATGTTGGTGGTCATCCTCTCTTTCAGGGAACCAGGGTTACGGTAAGTAACCGAATGATTTCTCACCTCTGATTTTAAATTCGGAGTTAAGCCACCCAAGTTTATTTTTGTTGTCAAGTTGTTGCTGACAACCTACTATCAAAACTTCTGTCTTATCAGAGTTTAATTGCAGGAAATTTTGGGAAATCCAAATGTTGATGTCAATAATACACTCAAGTAAGACTGATGTGATAATGTCACCAGGTTTCACAGATATATAACTGTGTATCAGCAGCAGTGTCCTGGCTCACCTTGATAAATAAATAAATAAAATGAGCATACAAGTTTACGTGGTAAACTATTCTAAGGCCAACACCTAGAGCCAATAAAACCAGAACCCAATGCTTTTCTGCCTTCCCTGGACCTCTGCTAATGAACCACTGCCGGTGAAGAATGGGATAAAATACACCTCAAATACTGAATAGATGGATGCCATATTTCTGCAGTTTGCAGGTAGAATTTGAATCAGATTCTCCCATCCCCTGACACCACAGCATAGGGAGCTGTAGCTGAAGCAGGAGAATGAAGAGATAAATCCACATATAAAATGTAAGTACTCGTTTACAAACACCTCCGCCTTCATTAAAAGATTACACTCTGTAATCCCTGAGGCTACAGCACATCTCTGCATCCTCCACACTACAGCACGTCTCTGCTTTTAATTAAAGATGCATTCTTATCCTCTCCTCTTACAGAGGGCCTGATTGCAAGCCCGACACCACGTTGTTGAGTGTGATTACTGCTACCAGTAGGGGTCACTGTGGAGTCAAAATTCTCCCAACAGTGTGTGTGCAGCCAATGTTCCTGGGATGAAACAAATAAACAAAAGGCATATCTTTTCAAAGTATTTAAATGATACAAAATGAGAAGCAAACAACTGGAGAGGGACTTTGAGTTACATGACACAGTTTGATTGTCTCTTTGTGAAAACTATACTTTGGAAACTTCTATGTCGTCCTAACCTAGCGGATAACCTAGCGGAGTTCACATCACAACACCACCACACAATTTGAACAAGATTTGCAATTTGTTAATATACTAATATGAATAAGGGCAGACAGTGGAGGCACAACACGGAGCATGTATGTTATAATGATAGACATGACTTACTGGATATCATTTGTAAAGTAAAAATTACGCTATTGTAGCGATCCTGGTACCCACAGGCAGGCGCATCACACAAAGCAAGGCAATCTGCACACAGGCGGAGGCGAACCGGGGTCCTCTCGCACTAAAGCATAGCGGCGATACCGCTGTACCAAAGAGCCAGCTCCCTTGCAAGGAGCGTATATCGGGTTCATGTCTTTGTGTGTGATTATGTCACCTACCAGCCCTACTGCTGCCTTTCCCCGTGCATTCTACACTATGATCCTACCTGCACTTTCTGTAATTACATATTTTCAGATTTTCCTTTTACAATCAAATCCATGTTCATGTTGTATGCAATATTACTTTAATGTATTGCTACTGGGAGAGGGGGTGTTCAAATACGGTGGTGATTTTTAGTAATACTGCTAACTGGTAAAAGAAGGGCCATTGCCACTGTCCCTAACATTTCTGAATGTTAGGGACATTAAAAAGAGCCATATAAACATCAGGTTTGTTAGATTACACATTAGATTACACTCCAATACAAAACATGTGTAACACATACAGATGGATGAATGTACAGGCAGACGACACCCCCTATATCTCCAGAATCTAACATTAACAATGACTTACATAATGTTAATACTTAAGTTTCATGACATATCTCCAGATATCTATAACATGTAAGTGTGAAATACATGCACCAGCAGCACAGACAAAGAACCCTCTCTACTACACTGCATACCCAGCGGGGACAATAAGGGCAAGTGGAAAATCCAATAGCCTCCTAAAGGTAATGTTTTAATCCTCTGTACAGTGTAGCAAGGCACTGCACTGGGGCCACCCACAGGCAGCAGCAGCTGAAGTGACGACTGCAACAGTTAATGACAGTATGCTGGGAATACTGTTAACAGCCTATTGGGTTAATAAAGATACCTTATTTATTCATTACTAATATGTATTTAATCTGAGAATACACAAGATACAAGTCAAAAAAGAAATGACACAGTGTTATTGTCTCAGTGAAAATACTCATTTCCAGTAAGTCCCTGTCATGCAGGAATACCAAAACTATAAATCACTGTTTTACAGAAGCTACATCATTTTGTGTTTTTAGCAAAAAGTTCTTTCAGTCCATTATCCAAGTCCTTAATAAGATGCGTGAATAAATAGGATTTCAGGATTTCAAAAAGACAACAACAAAGTGATACAAAGAATTCAAAATACACACAAAATGCTACCTTGCAATTATTGTACAAAAACTAGTGATTACTCATTATAAAGCTATTCTATTAAAAAAGGCATACACTATAGTTAGTGTTCAGAGACTAGTGATTACGGTATTCTATAAACATCCATCCATACACATACCTATGTGCATACATGCATATATACATACATACAGTACAGAGATACTTAACAAACCTCAAACCTCACCACTTGAAGGAGAGGCATGATAACACATGAGGAGTCAGATGAACTGACCCATAGTCACATATCATTGTTTATTTATTTATTGGATTTAATATACAGGGTGAGCCCTGAACAACACACAAAGATAGACTGAAAATCCAGAAACATTAACAAATTACAGGACAAAATGAGGACAGAATATGCAAACACCACACCGAATAACTGGAGTCAAAGACTTGCCATGTGCCAAACCCATGATGGTGCTTGAACATGTTCTGAAATAATATTACTTTTCACTTGGCGCATTGTTCATGAATCACCTTGTAGAAATGTTAATGGTTCAACTAGGAGATAAACAGAAAGAAGAAAGTAAGTAAAAAAAAAAAAAACTAAAATAAATAGACATGTCATGTACATTTTTTTTGTAAAGTTCATACATCATCTAAAAGTATTAAACGCTCAATAGTGCTGAATTTAGAAAAAGAAACTTTTTCTTAAAAAATGTTTCTTCGTTGAAAAAGACTTCTAGTCAAAACGTTTGTAATTGAATTGCAGTTTTTGGTAGTATTTGTAACGATCACGATTGCCGGACTCTCTCAGTATTCTGGTGGGGGGTGTTTGAAGGACACAGAACGCTTTTTCAGGTTGTGCCTGAAGCTGGTTAGATAAGATCAGAGAATGGGCTTATGTTGGATCTGAAGCAGGTTGATTTATACAGTGGGTTTAACAAGCATGTTATTGATCCTCTTCCCCCTCCCTCTAAGTGAATAGCAGCACTCCTGCAGTATTTCTCATTGAATATTAGTGGCGTGCTGTTTATTCTGGATGACCAAGTGGCTTGTTTATGAACACCTCAGGAGTAAAATAAACACAACGATCCATGAACGGACACCTGGTAGTCTTGATAATACAATTCAATGAAAACTAAATATAGAGATGGGACAACAAATTAGAATCACCTGTGTGTAACAGTATACTGTCCCCCATATGGCAGATACACTTGCTGTGCAATTATGCCCTGTTCTCAAAGCTTTAGCTATAGTTTGACAAAAATCTTTAGCACAATTTTTTCGAAAATGAGAAATGCATCCTACAAAGTTACCAAACCAGAAATAACTCGTGACTCGTCCTTGGTTTCTTATCTGTTTTAGAAATGTTTAAAGGGTGTTTTTCCTTTCAGATAAAAACTGTGCTCAGGACAATTCAGAGTAAATAGCTTTGAGAATCTATGTTATAGTTATTTTTTAGAAAGGAAACATGCACACAATAACGTTACAAACCAGAACTAAACAAAATCTAATTGCAATTGGAATTTGTTTTTCAATAATAAAAACATGATTTGGAGTAAAAGACTGTAAAGCTCTTGAGCTGCAGCCTTCCTTCTGCATTAAGTGTTAATGCATCTTATCTCCTTATACATAGCCTGGCAGAATACTTAGCCGACACGAATTAGTTTAATCAGCACAATGGGCAGGAGACGCTAAGCTGTTCACTCCAAATCGTCATTAGCACTTTTATTTCTGAAAGGAAACAACAAAACAGTAATTACAATTTAAAAACGGAATACTACTTAGAAGCACCTCAGTTACATATCTGAGTGTTTATTTTTGGTATGGTAAATCACTAGGCCTGTTTTTCCTTTCTTAAAAATTGGAGTAAAAAGCTAAGAGGATCTAACCCACTTTGACCCGTAAAACTAAGAATGCCGTCTAAACTGTTGGAATATACTGTATATATTTTTTTTATCATGGCCAGATGTCAATATTATTAAAGACATCTATCTCCCATTAACTAGCTGTACTCTGATTTTTTTTTTTTACACACTAGGATCTGTAACATTCATAATGATTGCACTGGGAACTATCTGGATACTAGACAGTTTCAGTCACAATGGGGATTGGGCAGCAGATCTGAAGGACATTGCTACACATTGCAGTGATCAACTACCATATTTCAAAAATGATTGAGACCTGAGTTTGTAAGCACTGCTGCAGGCTGTTCAACCAAAAGGTTGTACAAACGCATCAAACAGCATCTGTGATAAACATAACGCATGGTTTGGGCATTTTCTGCAGAATTATCATTAAATAATGCCACACAGTTCACATGGTTTCTGTGATGTGGTACTTTTTAAAATCCTCTATAAGGACACAATGAGATAGACACCAATTTCCAATGAATAGTGATTGTGCAAAAACCTTAAAAGCATTCCCACTGTGGCCTGTGATCTGGTAATATTGCTAGCACTAGGGCCAGGCGGGATCCCTGCAAACTTGTGAGTGAGCTTTTTTTTCACAGCCTGTTGCAAGCAATCAGAGAAGCAAATAGAAACCAGCAGCCAAGAGTGAGAGCAGGCATTCCTACAAAGAGGGTCTCAGAGCGATGTGAGAACAAGAACAAGGGGGCGCAACTTCAGGGAAGCAGGAGAGAAAGAGACTTCATTTCACTGCAACTGGAAGTTCATTTACTGCTTTCTGAAACTTCTGTTCAAACATGCACTGGAGGAAAACTCTGGATCCAGGATCAAGCTGCACACAAGAGTTGGACGATTAAAAGCAGATTGAGGTTGAGATTTGACTTCAATTGCTGCTTCTTGTTTTTGTTATTTTTGTTTTGATCAGGATTGTTTTGAGCATTGAACATGATCATGGCTGACCTAAAGTGGGCTGTGAGGACACTGCTTGGACTGAGCTGTATCCTAGCTGCTCAGGGACAGGGGGAACCCCCAGACAGTAACCCCTGGAGGCAGATGATCCAGTGGGAGAACAACGGCCGGGTTTATAGCCTGCTGAACAGTGGATCAGAGTACCTCCCAGCCGGTCAGGACCGCAGCCACAGGAACCCTCAGGTGTTGGTTGGAGATGCCTCCCATAGTTCGCGGAGGACCCAGGGAAACACACGCAGGCAGGCCCCATCAACACCTTCCCGAGGGACATCTGAGACCATCAGGGGACAGACAAGACACCCTTTCGGATTCGGGCAAGTGCCAGAAAACTGGAGGCAGGGGGGAGACGCCAGCAGTCAATTCCGACCTTCCTCCACCAGCAGGTTAAGGCAAACTGGGTCATCGTCTTCTTCGTCTTCCTCTTCTTCATTTTCCCAATCATCTCTCATCGTGCCTGCTTACCCACAGTACCCCTTCCCCCAGCAGCCTTCCTACCCTGTTCCCTATGACCCCCATCCTGTGGAATTACCGTCGCAGGGTCGGGGCCATGAAGGCCAGTATTACAGAGGAACTGGGTATGCTGGGGGTGGTAGTTTTGCTGGGGCAGGACAACAGTTGCAGCCTAGACCTCGTTACGAAGATTATGGTGAGGAAACTTACAGATATCAACCTCAAGGACACAATCCATCACTAGGGAGGCCCTATGTGCCCAATGCTGCCCCTCAGCAGCCACCACAACCTCCATTTTCAGACGGCCTGGACCGCCGCTACACTCACAGTCTCTACCATGAAGGGGCTGCAGCCCCAGACCCATCATCTCAGGGCACCTGGAATTCAGCTGCAACCCCGGACAGGGTCATCCCCCCTGTCCGGAGCCCACAGTACGAGCAGTACCCCCCCTTCCAGAGAATGGATCCCCTGCCAGCCACAGGGACAGAGGAACAGCCTGCCTCGCTGCCCAGAGTCAGTGTGGGGAGTGTCTACAGGCCAGTCCAGAGAGGTAAGTGGATACACACCTGCACTTGCAGGCAAGGATCCTGTGTCTCACTCAGTTTTACACTGCTTTGAAAGTAACGCTATTATGTAACTGTCCCTGCTGTAAACAGCATCCGTAGGCGCAATGGGAGAGCACATCTACTGCAGTTTTTTTTTAATGGTAACCAGATCTCTTTCTGGAAGAATTACAGACCCCCAAACCATCTGAAAAACCACAGCCAGGTCTAACCAGCTTACAATTCCAAACGGACATGGTTGGAATTATGACAGGAAACGATGCTGCCATTGTTACTTTGTAACTATTTGTTGGATTTTTTGAAGACATGTTAAAAGTACACCAGGAATATGCATACGTATTTATGGTGCATTACTAAACTAATAATGCCTAGAACCTATAGATTGTAAATATAGTATTTCCATAAGGGTGTAGTAATAACAGTGATTTGGGTGGACTGTCCTTTGGCTGAGTGTGTGGGCACTGTGTATTAACCCCAGTTCAGAGAGTGTTGTATGAGTCCTGAAGGAGGGTGGGGTGCAATTACATGGTATGCAGTAGTGGAAAATCCCTGTAAGAGTATTGCTGTGTAATCCAGGGGTCGACTGAGTTGAGAAAAAGCTCTGTCTTAACTCAATGAGACTGTATATTCTGCACATGAGCCATGAACAGAAAATGCAGTTTCTGTCGGTGTAATGCAACACATTCCATTTTACACTCCTAAGACTAACACATGACTAACTATACAGGCAACAGAGCCTTTTTTTGTCAGAAACACCTATTTTATAGAAAACGACTGGTTTTGAAAAAGCCCCATTTATTATATTGAGTTCTTCTGGCTGCATGTGGACTGAGACAGGAAAACCCCCAGAAACACTTTCGCTGTAGTTGTGGGCTCTTTGACCCCACATCAGATTTAAGTGGTACCAGAAATATATATATATATATATATATATATATATATATATATATATATATATATATATATATATATATATATGTATTTATATATATATGTATATATATTTCAACTCCTCTATTCTGATAGACTTGCTGAAATGCTGTGCTGCAGATCTCTTTACAATCAACTAAACATGTACAAGAAATAAAACCCACTTCCACTCACTAAAACCCAAATCCAATAAAAGAACTTAAAAGAGTACAATATAAGAAAATCACCCACATAAGATTCACACTCTGCAGGCAAAGTATGCAAAGTATGGTGTTGCACATAAAAGTAAATGCGTTTGGTTTACTGACAGACAGAACCTGATGAACAAGCCCTTATTGTAACTCCTAATATTATACAACTTTCAGATTAGCAGCCAGCTGGTTATGTGCAGGCCTCCTGCTGAGGTCAGTGTGGCACTAAATATAACGAGGTCAGTAATTGTAAAACTGGAAGGATCTCTTTAACTCTTGCACATTACTGGCTGTGTGGAGATTCTTGGGACCTTTTCTTTATTATGTGGTTTTACATGGTCAGGACTTCACAGTAGAAGACTTTCGAGAGTACAGTACACCTGTAATCCGAATGGACCCTTGATAACCTGCCATCTTCTCTGCAGTGCTCTTCTGAATTAAACTATACAGTACAGGGTTGGCCTGTACAGCATTATTGACTATCAGCTAAAATTAGCATGATGATCATGATTATCTTAACCCACCTTAACTTCTTTATACAGAGAGTAGTGAGGGCATGGAATGGGATACCTAGCCATGTTGTTGAGGCAGAATCACTGGGATCTTTTAAGACTCAACATAACCAAGTTTTGAGATCAATCAGCTACTAGGAACCAAACAAGCTTAGATGGGCCGCATGACCTTCTTTCATTCATAAATGTTCTTATGTTCTTACGTTCTTATGTTTGAACTCCTGCAACTTTTTCCCTAGTTAGTAGTTCTTCTTCTGCCACATACTCATTGTGTTTTTGTCTGCTTTTTGCTTGTTGGTTTTTTAGTATGATGCCGTACCCCTGTTCTGTACCCCAGTACAGGGTGGGGGCAACATTTTCAATGAACTGTCTGTCTGCAGGGAGCGAGAGGAACAAAACATCTCGATAGCAGTGGCGATGATCCATTTTAGCTTCAATAATAATAATAATAATAATAATAATAATAATAATAATATATTATTATACAAACCCTAGAACAAGTGTTGTTTTGCAATCATTTGTGCCATACTAAACACAAAGTACTAAATACATCAGTTGTATTAATAATTAAGTTAAGCCCCTACTTCGATAATAGGTTTCACTGTATAAATCACCATTAAAGCTCTCCAGTTGTTCCTCATTGTGTAGTTGTGACTTTTTGCTTGAGACAACCAGTCCTTAGTAAATAGTCAATCTTATCTTTCAAATAGGTTTCAATTTGTTAAAATTGAGGACGAAACCTTTTCTTTATCTGAGGTTACATGTAGTATCCCACAGGGTTCTGTTCTTGGGCTGATTTTATTTTCTTTTGTATTTGCTACCCTTGGTTGATATTGTTCATAGACATGAGGTATATTTTCATGATTATATATATATATATATATATATATATATATATATATATATATGCTGATGATACTCAATCATATTTATCTCTGAAACTGGGTGACACCTCAATTGAAAATATACTACCTGTCTTGCTGACATTAACGTTTTTTTTTTTTAACTCAGGTAAAACAGAGATGGTTGCTTTTGGGATCAGAATCAACTACATCGTATAAATCCATCTGATTTCACATGTGGTAGTTTCTCCTCTGAGCTGAAGGCTGAAATTAGAAAAGCTGGTGTCATTTTTGATCCAGATCATTCATTCAAGCCACAACTTACTAAAGTGTCTTTCTGAGCTAATTACCCCTGTGATAGCAGCCTTACACTGGCTCCCTGTTCAGTTCAGTATTGATTTTAAGATCCTCTATATCTAAAAGATTTGCTGACCCCATATGTCCCTAGTCGCCCTCTTAGAACACAGGATGGAGATTTACTCAGTATGCCATGGGTACAGAGAAAGAAGGCAGAGCATTCAGCTGTAGAGCCCCTAAGTTGTGGAATAATCTGCATGATTTGTAAGGGAGGTACCATCTCTCACTGCTTTTAAAGAATAAAAACACGTTTTTATAATCTAGCATATGTAATTTAAAGGGAAAATGTATCATCCTATTATATACTATTTCTTTTTTTATAAATAATGTACATTTTGTCACTGCTTTTTAAAGTAAGATTAAAAAGACATTTTTATTATTTAACATAATTTAAAGGGGTATTTTATCATCTTTTGCTATTTCTCAGAATTGTTTTGTATAAGGTTCGTTTTTTGTTATCAGTAAAGCACTTTGAGGTGATTTATCACGTAAGGCCTCTACGTAAGAAATAAAGATTGATTACTTGATTGATTTTCTAGAAGTGTCTGTGTTACTAGCGGCTGAACTCCACACTTCAGGCGCTGGAGCCCACAAAATAAAACTCACTGTGTCCTGCTGTTGGCATGCTCCAGATAATCTGGCTTTCAAGGCAATTACCAAGTAATAACAGAGGAGACTTTCCACTCCCAGCCTCTTCATTAAGTTAATCGTTTCGGTAAATGCCAGAACTGCTCCAGGGGATAGTTCAGCCTTAAAGGGGCAATGATCCCGTTTCAAGCTTGTTATCTGACTTAAGAGAGCCGAGCTGTTTTAGTGTTACTAAAAGTTCATCATGGAGAACATAACAGAACTAGGTTTGGGGTGTTCTGTTCTTTTTATTTGAACATCACACACTCAAAACTGAATTACATGACAAGGGCACTCTGATGAGAACTTGAATGAAAAGTAACACAAACCAGCAGTTGCCTGTTACTATGATAAAGAGTGCAAAGTAAACTATTGTAACTAATCTTTTAAGATTCGTCCAAGAGGTTTTCACTACAACTAACCAAACGCACAAGGTAAAATACACAGGTAGCGTACTTGCATACAAAAATGTCTGGCTCGCTTGACAACATTTCCTGGCCTTTGTTTCGTGACTCACTCAGGTTGTCATCAGTGTCACTGGCCCTCTGGTATTTAGGATGTGAGAAACGGTACAGGAGAATGATTTGAACGAAGGCTTCCAAATTTCAGAAATATCACAAGATATATACAGGGTGATTAGAAAGTTTACAATGCACCATATCATTGATGTGGTAAACTTACTTTCTAATCACCCTGTATATCTGAAGCTGTTTTAAAAATGGTAAACAAGGGTTAGACTTGTTTAATTCTGGAGTACAACTATAAGAAACGAAGTAGGCAAAAGGGTTTACTTTAGAATTCTGATTGAGAATGTCTAAAAGTTTAACACTCGATAAATACGCATTATAAAGAAACCCATAATCCAGTATTTAGTTTGAAAAATCATAGGATTTAAAAAAATGTTTTTCCTAATAACACATATAACTTACTACAAAACTATATTTTTTGGATATGATTTCAAAATACATATAGAAAACACATTTTGTAACCCTCACATGTGTTTGGCTTGTTTCACATGGCATATTCCATCTATTATGTTCATTACAATACTGTAGTGCAAAGCTGAATCATATTTCACCCTCTTATTTCCTCTGTCAAGCACATGATTCCTGTCACTTACAGCACTCTCATTGTTTTGCACATTTCAGAATGCATTCCTCAAAGGCAATTTTTATTCTGCTCACATCTGAAGGAAAATATCTGTATCAGTACTTCACAGATATTTTCAGAATTGGCTTGTTATCTTTCACAGGAATAGTGGGAATGTAACAAGCTTTGTTAGGGAAAGGCTTTTTCTTAAAGCAGGGCTGAGAGACCTGATTGAACCTGCTTTAGGCATGACGTTCAAACACCACTGCAAAACCCCCTATGACGTGGCTTGTTATTTTAGCAATCATATCAATGCGTAGTATGTTTTATCCTCTCAAAGCTGTTTATTAGCAGTTTTCTGATCCGATACGACAGCCCCTGTCTTTTCTATAATATGAATGGTAGTTTTTAGATCTGTTAAAGACTATATACACAACAAAAGGAAGCACATAGAGAAAGAAAATAGCTTTTCCTTTTACTTCCTGAGGCCAGGCTCATTCGTCGACGAGCAAAACAGAAATGCTATTTTTCAAAACAGGTTCAAATCTTAAAATTAGACAGACAACAGCAATGTAAAATATAAAAACAACCTACACTAAACCATTGGGCTGGTAAATTGCAAATGATAGATTCCCAATGTAGGTGACGGACTGCAGATTCCTTTTATTTATCTCAGAATAAGGTTCAGTTTGTTCCCCTATCTATTCTTTATCATTAATTCCTCTAATTCTAGGATTGCCAGACCTGGTCCCTGACCCCAACTACGTCCAGGCCTCCACCTATATCCAGAGGGCCCACCTCTACTCCCTGCGCTGTGCTGCTGAGGAAAAGTGTCTCGCCAGGTACGACCTTTACTAAGTATGTTAAAGGTAGAAATGATAAGACACAACTAACACCTGTGCGAGCTTCCCGGTAATGAAAAAATAAAGACTTGATCTTGCTTTAGTCACATTGATGATGCAAAAAAGCCCTTGTGGGGAACGAATTAGAAGCATGTTGTAACGGTCTTTAGTAGAGAACTTATTGCTATGAACCTTACTCTTTACTTTTTATAAATACGTTTCAGGGAAAACAGAAACAAAATAAGATTTGGAAAACAAGTACCATGAATGATCATTTTTTAAATGTAGCTTTTGACAGAAAATAATTGATGATTTTTTTTTTATTTTGCAGCTCTGCTTATGGTGCGGACACCACCGACTACGACGTCAGAGTGCTTCTGAGATTCCCTCAAAGGGTTAAGAACCAGGGCACAGCGGACTTCATGCCCAACAGACCACGTCACACCTGGGAGTGGCACAGCTGTCACCAGTAAGTGCCGCCCATAGATCAGGAATCGTAGCGTGTTTCTGTGCACTGGCTAAGTCATGGCAAAGTGAATGGCATGAGCTGCCCAGCCAGCCTCACTACGAGCTATGGTTGCACACCAGGTGCATTTCATACTCATGTATTCAGATTTAAACAACTCTAGGTCACGTGTCTCCTTTCAGTAAATATTTTTGGCTCCTGTCAATCACATAACACATTATTTTGACTCCACATTTCACGCATCACTCGTGTATATTCTCCACCATTAGATTATCAAAGCTATTTACTCCAAATAGTCAATTGGGGCAAATTTTGTCTGACAGAAAATACATTTCTAAGAAGGAACTGTAGAGTACTAACAAGCCCCTCAATGAAATGTTTATATCTGGTTTTAGTAACTTTTTTGCTCCCTGAAAAAACTGTGCTGATTACTTTTTAGAGTAAATAGCTCCCAGAATCTAGACCTTTGTCTGCGAGGCACAGTAAGAAATGCATGTTTATTAAGTTAATATTTAATTATTTCAAATGTGAAATTTGGATAAAGAAACCAAGGTACTTTCTTATTGGTTGGTAATTGCTGTGCCTTAAAATCTTCATAATTGATACTTAATACAATAAGGCACACATAAGCTATATCTTATAAAAAAAATGCAAGAGGCAGAAGTGGAGCAACGGGTTCACAAAGCTTCTTATGACTTTCACTTCCACATGTAATGTGTTTGTTAATCTCAAAGAAGAGAGAACTGCAAACTTGTAGTACGGCTTTATCATTTTTACTGCTTATACTGTCGTCAAGGACTTATCTGGTAAAACTAACAGCAAGGAATGTGGACCGCCTACGAATTTAAAAACAAGTGATTGTGGCCCTTCAGCAATTGGGAATTTGCCGTTATCCTATGTCAGTACATGTACCTCATAGGTATTTTCATGCCTGTAATAGTCTTCCATCCCTGATGGCATTGTTAGCTTTAACACATGAAGCCTGGGAATTCCAGTGCAGCTCATTGGATCTCGGTGTGGCTTTCCTAATCGCTGTGGTATGTTAACTGCCCATTAACAGATTACAAATATTTCTTATATGACGTAAACAGGAATTGCTTCATTCAGACTCGAGGGGATTTGCTCACATGCATGAGCCCTGCGGTTACTCAAGGGTAAAGTTAAAGAGATTGACTTCCACTCACACTGCCACATGCTTTTAATAAGTGTTTCTTCAAATTCAGAGTTAACTCTTATCTGCTTGGAACTGACTAATCAGACTCCCGACTAAGATAATGCCAGGGATATTTCATCCATAACTATATAACATACAAAAAGAAACTTAATTTTAAAAAAAATGAAAATGTGCCACACAACACTCAGCCAATTGAACTCCAAATCCTTCAGCAAAGTCTGGATGATCCAGAATGGTTTGAAACCTCAAAATGGAGCGAGGTAACCAGTGGTGTACCACAAGGATCAGTATTAGGTCCTCTGCTATTCCTAATCTACTTTAATGATTTAGATTCTGGTATAGTAAGCAAACTTGTTAAATTTGCAGACGACACAAAAATAGGAGGAGTGGCAAACACCATTGCAGCAGCAAAGGTCATTCAAAATGATCTAGACAGCATTCAGAACTGGGCAGACACATGGCAAATGACATTTAATAGAGAAAAGCGTAAGGTACTGCATGCAGGCAATAAAAATGTGCATTATACAGTGCTGTGAAAAAGTATTTGCGCCCTGTCTGATTTTCTGAATTTTTGCATATTTTTGACACTGAATGTTATCAGATCTTCAACCAAAACCTAATATTAGATAAAAGGTACCCTTAGTATATAACACAAAAATTGATACACATTTCATTTATTTATTAAAGAAAGTTATGCAACACCCAATGCCCCCGTGTGAAAAAGTAACCGCCCCCTTAGACTGAATAACTGGTTATGCCACCTTTAGCAGCAATAAATGCAACCAAACACTTCCTGTAGTTATTGATTAGTCTCTCACAGCACCGTGGAGGAATTTTGGCCCACTCCTCCATGCAGAACTGCTTTAACTCAGTGACATTTCTGGGTTTTCAAGCATGAACTGCTCGTTTCAGGTCCTGCCACATAATCTCAAAGGGGCTTAGGTCTTTACTTTGACTAGGCCATTCCAAAACTTTAAATTTCTTGTTCTTCAACCATTCTGATGTAGACTTGCTTGTGTGTTTCGGATCATTGTCTTGCTGCATGACCCAGCTGCGATTCAGCTTCAGCTCACGGACGGATGGCCTGACATTCTCCTGCAGAATTCTCTGATACAGAGCAGAATTCATGGTGCCTTCAATAATGGCAAGGCGTCCAGGTCCTGATGCAGCAAAGCATCCCTAAACCTTGACACTACCACCACCATGCTTGACCGTTGGTATGAAGTTCTTACTGTGGAATGCAGGGTTTGGTTTTCACCAGACATAACGGGGCCCATGTCGGCCAAAAAGTTCCACTTTTGACTCATCTGTCTCGCCTTCCGGGTGAGGTCCGTCAAAGGGAGTAGCGAGAATGGCAAAGTTTGGGATGAACTTCCTATAGTAGCCCGCTAGTCCCAAGAAGGAGCGTACCTTTGCAATCAGCGGTCTGATCTGGCCACTCCATACTTGATACCCCAAATACTCCGACTCACTCTTCCCAATGGCATATTTCTTTGGGTAGCAGTGAGCCCAGTCTCTCGCAAGGATTGCAGTACTGCCGCTACCTGACACAGATGACTCGGCCAGTCCTCACTGTGGATAACCACATCATCTATGTAAGCAGCAGCGTACTGCTGATGGGGCTGCAAAATGTGATCCATCATCCGCTGGAAAGTGGCTGGAGCCCCGTGCAACCCAAAGGGCATGGTCTGAAATTGAGGGAAAGGAGTCAAAAATGTGTTTTTTTCTCTGGATTCCATGGTTAGGGGTATCTGCCAGTACCACTTCGTTAAATCCAGTGTCGTCATAAAATGAACTGTGCCCAGACGCTCCAGCAACTCATCTACTCGCGGCATGGGATAAGCACTGAACTTTGATTTTTCATTCACTCACCTGAAGTCAATGCAAAACTGAGTCGACCCATCTGGCTTATCCACCAACACAATTGGACTGTTCCAGTCACATTGGTACTCTTCTATTACCCCCAGTCTGAGCATTTAATCAATTTCTGTTTTTATTACGGGGCAGACAGCAGCCAACCAATCTTTGAACTGCTCGCAGTCCCGCCCCAGAACTACAGGCACTGGTTATCATAACACAAACCCACTTGTACTCGCATCACCTGCTGGCCAATTTTTAAATTTACATTAACTTTGGGATAAGTGCGCAAATCCCCATGAGCACATTTAATATGCACTCGTCCCAATATGTGCTTATGCCATGGTGAGATTAAGCTCTCCTGTATTAGGGACTGACTACACGCTGAATCCAAGAGAGTCTGGGTTTGTGTACCATCCACTGCTACAGGAATAACAAAACCCGTCTGCTGAAGTGACTGAGGTAATTGAACACACTTACCTGGTCGGATGATGTCACATTCCATAGCGGGGCGCTTCCGAGCAATGTGACCCACCTCCAGGCATGTCCAACACCTCAGAGCTTCAGGAAGTGGTCAAAAGACCGAAGCCATCAAAGGCGCTTGGCGGTAGAATGGCTGCGCGAGTCCCCGGTCCGACCCCGCAGCAGCCCGTGGGTAACCTCATCCTGCCCCGGGTCCCGGGCCAGGAGCTCCCACCGCCCCCAGAAACCTGTCTACCCCTTCCCCCAGTCCATTCGCCTCCCTGGGCTCGGTAATGAGGGTGATGCTGGAGTAGTGATCTTCCCAGGCAGCCTAGTGAGCGGTTCTGCTGCCTGGAATTGCTCCGCCAGTAGCACTGCCTGATTCAAAGTGGTGGGTGCATGCCGTTGCACCCATAAGTGCGGTTCCGGGGCCAAGCACTCTATGAACTGCTCGACCACAATCACCTCCACCAGCCTGGCTTTGGTGGTCGCGTCCGGGTTCAGCCAGCCCATGGCATAATCCTTCAGGTGATGGGCGATGGTCCGGGGATGTTCTACTGCCGCAAAGACATCCTCCCAAAACCCATGGAGGTAGCCCCCACACGGTTGAGGATGGCCACCTTCAGCGTAGGGTAATCGACCATCGACGTGGGATCCAAGGTCCTGGCAGCCACTTGCGCCTCCCCCGTCAGCTGTGGCAGGAGATAGTCAGCCCACTGAGCCTTGGACCACCCAGCAGAGGTTGCCATAGCTTCGAACACCTCCAAATAGGCTTCTGGCCGATCCTCTGCTGTCATTTTCGTTGGCCTCTGTAGCTTCGGGTCCGGCACCGCAGGTCTGGCACCTCCCTTGCACGGCCTACAAAAAAAAGGTGCTGCTCCTGGCAGCGTTCCGTAGCCGCCGCTATTCAGTCCAGCTCTGGTCTTATTAGTGCGTTGCTATTCCCTCGCTATAACTCTCAGGGTTGCTCAGACTTCCCCAAAACTTTACAATGCATTTGTTAAACCTCACCTAGAATATTGTGTTCAGTTCTGGTCACCTCGTTACAAAAAGGATATTGCTGCTCTAGAAAGAGTGCAAAGAAGAGCAACCAGAATTATCCCGGGCTTAAAAGGCATGTCGTATGCAGACAGGCTAAAAGAATTGAATCTATTCAGTCTTGATCTGATTCAAGCATTCAAAATCCTAAAAGGTATAGATAGACAATGTCGACCCAGGGGACTTTTTTGACCTGAAAATAGAAACAAAGCCCAGGGGTCACAAATGGAGATTAGATAAAGGGGCATTCAGAACAGAAAATAGGAGGCACTTTTTTACACAGAGAATTGTGAGGGTCTGGAACCAACTCCCCAGCAATGTTGTTGAAGCTGACACCCTGGGATCCTTCAAGAAGCTGCTTGATGAGATTCTGGGATCAATAAGCTACTAACAACCAAACGAGCAAGATGGGCTGAATGGCCTCCTCTCGTTTGTAAACTTTCTTATGTTCTTATGTTCTAACTAATACTAAATGTCCCACTCGGGTACATAAAAATTAATACAATTATTTGGCACCATCTGTCTTCCTTAGCCACGCTTGCTTGAATGTTGTTCCACATGCGCACAGTACCGGTACTCTTAGAAGAGTATAAACATCAGTAAAACTCCTGTATTGCAGAAAGTAAGCAACACAAAATCGATCTTGCAATAACCAATTTGTATGTGTTTCAGTTTTTCATCTTAGTTTTCAAATTCCAATGCCCCTTGTTCTTTGTCCCCTCAGACAAGAATATATTATTGGAAGCAACACGTTAATGGCACTTGACCTCAGAGTTCAGAGGTGGCTTCCTGTATTTGTGCAGGTGCAGTGTGGGACAGAGGCTGCCTGGTGGCAGTTTATGGTGTGCAAATGTCAGGCCTCTGCTAAATATCTCTTTTGTGAACATTCCAGGCTGCCACATTGCATCCCCATTGGTGTACTATTCTCAAACCTCAAAAGAATGTCTTTTCATTTCACTTCAGTCTTCCATAATCTTTGTGTAAGACTACTTGTTCAGATAGCAGACCTTGTTGACCAATTTATTTCACTGCAGGGTCAAACAATCCCCCCTTGAAATACTCATTTTAAGATACTGCTCCCTTTTAGGTATGTAAAATATAGACGCAGTGAGCATAATTGCAATCTGTCAATTTTGACTTTCATGTTGCATTGTTGTGAACTTATCCACTAGGTGGCGCTAGGTTGTTTTTACATTCAAATAAGAAATGTATGTGATATCAGTTGTACTGTTTTTTTTTTTAATTTTGTGACAGATAAATCAGAGTATTGGCTGTAAAGGCGTTACATAGAGAAATCAAGGTTTTAGCTCTTAAAATAGCAGTTGATAAGCGTTGCATCTAATTGTTTATAAGAATCGGGCATAAATATTTATCTGTATTTTCATGAGCTACCAGAAACCAAGGGAAGAGAAATGCTTTACATCATGTTCAGTTGATTAGTACAGCAATCTGTTGTATTACTGCACAACAGTGGAATATTCCAAATGAACAGTTTTCCTTTATATCAAGTACATACAATTGTGTTCAAGTCTATGCATCGATTGTTATATTAATCAAACCACACGCCTCACCGAAATGCTAGTGGCTCATTTCATTATCAAGTCAGTGCTGCTATTAAGCAAATTCTACTGTCTACTACAGTTGTGTTCAGGATATTTTAGTCATGGTTTTTAAATGTTTTTTTTTTTTTACAGCATTGTGCAGTTTTGAGACTTGCTAACTAAAAGTGTCACGTTTTTTTTAATTGAAAAGAAAATCCTGAGATAAAGAAATAGAGTTTCACTCAACATTTATTTAAAAAAAAATACTGTTGTTGGTGGACAGGAAGTTACTTATAAGGAAAAGGAAATCAACAAACACAATGCTGGAATAGCCAGCAACTGCGTGCCTTGACCGGACCAAAATACTAATGTATAGTAAACATGTATTTTGATCTTAAAGCACGGTATCTGGTACAACACTACATTAAAAACATCTCTGTTTGAAAGCCTTGGAGATAGTGTTGCACTTCCTTGGTCCTTTGACCTGGAGGGAGAAATTATCCACACAGCTTCAACTGCTTCTTTCCTGTCATTAGCCAATCCGCTGCTTCCCCTGGCTTGCAGCCAGTGACGGGATTTGACTGCTGAAGTTAAACGACCTAGGAAGTACAAGTGTAACAGATTTATGGAGAGAAAGGCCTGGACCTACTGTACAGTATGTAGCCAATAGAAGTCCAAAACAGGTAGATTGATGGAATTATTTTATTAGCTACAAGTACTTTCATGTGAACTATCTAATTGGTATGGTCTCCACTGCTGTTGTTCTCAGTTGTGAAAGTCATCATTAGCAGCTGCAATTTGAAATCTGAGTCTTTAAAACAAATCCCTTTTCTCATTTAGAGACTGGTAAAAGCCACACATTCACTTCCTTTTTATAATGTGTACACCTCCTGCTGCAGCTTTTGAACCACAGCCAATAATCACAATATCCAAAATGTTTGTTTTGCTCTGGAACACCCCTTAGCTCCGTACAATCTCGTCCTTGCTGTTGAAATCACTGACCCCATTATCACTTCTAACATCCAGCGTGAATTTGAACAAAGGGGTTTTAAAGCTTTTTAGTGCTAGATTTGCTAGATTTATTTCAAGGAAAAAATAACAGTATTACAGTTCTGACAAGTTATAAATTACGCATTAGAAATCGACCATTACATTGTAACCTGTGTATAGATATCACCCAGTACAGAACATACAGCTTAGTTAAAAAACAACAACTCTCTTTTATGTTTAATTGTAGTTCATGGGTACAGTATTCACTTCTGTCAATAATAAGAAGTTAATATGTTTTGTGTGTATCTCAATAACAAAAGTTATAACACAAATAATATCACACATTATGAGTAGCTTCAAACTGCACAAGATGACATCTCTTATAACAATAAGAGACACCCGACACATAGAACATAAACAAATGTATGCACGAGAGACCATTCGGCCCATCTGTACTCGTCAGGTTTCAAAAACTTTGTCCAGTTTGGTCTTAAAGGATCCAAGCGATTCAGCATCAACAACATGACTACGTAACCCATTCCTTACCCTTACCATTTTCTGTGTGACAAAGTATCTCCTTCTTTAAGGATACTTACAAGCCCCTAATCTTGTAAGTACCTGGTACTTTATTTCTGAAGAAATGTACGAGTGACAATTTGGAGTTGAGTGTTGAGAATGCATGCACAGTGTGAAGGCCTGAAGGCCATTCCCTGATGGTCCTCTCTCTTCATGTAACTCTGTGTTGAATCTCTCAGGCACTACCACAGCATGGATGAGTTCAGTCACTATGACCTGCTGGATGCAGCGACGGGGAGGAAGGTTGCTGAAGGACACAAAGCCAGCTTCTGCCTGGAGGACACAACGTGTGACTTCGGCCACCTGAAGCGCTATGCGTGCACATCGCACACCCAGGTACGAGAGACTGGGGCTTCGACACAGCGCAGTGCAGAACAGGGAGAGCAATCTCCATCCCAGCAAGCTTAACTGCGGGAGAACACATTCAATAGAATATCACAGTTATCTTAACCAATGCATTCTTCTTTAGATTCACTAAATCTAAAAAAAATAAAAAAAGAGATTTCCATTTTTATTATGACATCTGGATAACTTTATAAAAGTTTAAACATGTTGTATCTCTAGGTACAGCTGGTACACCAGAGTGTAATCATTAACCTGTCCCCCTGAAACACACTGCCCCTAGTGGATGTAAGAATTACCTCACCACATACAGTATTTATAACATAACTGTTTTATGTATACTCATAAGTTAAAGCACCATGAAAAGGACCCTTACTTGTTTTAGCTCCTAATTTGAAGACAAATACAGTTTGCTGGCAGATTAATTGCAAATGAAAGCAAATATGTATTTCCCTTAAATATATATAAAAAATACAGTTGATTAGAACGCAGCTCTTTGTTCTTTACAGGGTCTAAGTCCTGGTTGCTATGATACTTATAATGCAGACATCGATTGCCAGTGGATTGACATCACAGATGTCCATCCAGGAAACTACATCCTCAAGGTAACATTAATAAACACTCTGCATCTGATCTCAGTGTTTAGTGCAGAGCCTCATGATGCTGTCCGCAGCTGATTATTATTATTATTTTTATTCAGACTTTTCAGTTTCCGTACAGTTCAGCAGTGTTTATTGCTTCTGCAGTTAAAACTGCCTACCTTCAGCAGCAGCTTTGTATATCTCAGGGTCATGTGACCTCCACCCCCAATTAAATGTAGTCCGCTAAAGGGGAAGTCCTCTTAAAGTAACAAACCACAGCTTTATAAGTGCACCTCAATCCTGACCTGAACAGCCCCTCCCTGCTATTCACTCTCTCAAGCAGAGACAATTGGGTGGAATTCTGCTGTGGTTTTGTGAGCATGACACTGTGATGTACTGTATAAGCAATCTTGAATTTTATTGAGATTTTTTACTTCTCCCTCAGTTACAAGTAAACCCCAAATACACGGTGCTGGAGTCCGATTTCACAAACAATGTGGTGAGGTGCAATATCCATTACACTGGACGCGTAGTTACAACTACAAACTGCAAAATTGCCCAGTAAGTAATTTTACTTTGCTGTGCCTTTTAGTGCAGTAATAAGATAAAAGGATTATCAATGTATGTTCCATCGTTCCCCCCTTTCTTATTTCACCAGGTCCTGATATATTTCCTAAGCTCTGGAAAGGCTGGTTTCCATGGAAATGCAGTTCTGAAAACCATGAATGGAACCCATGAGTCTGTTTACGAACCCAGAACAACCTGGGGCCCAGGATAGCACTGACAATGGTACTGACGTCAACCAGCACTCAAGCACTGGGTCTACAAAGAACACTACGACAGCTTTCTATTGTCTACATCTCTTGTATTACTATTATTTTGTTAGAAGAGGAGTTCATTGGGGTTACTCAATACATTTATTTACGAAAAAGACCTTGCTAAGATCTCTAAAAGCCTCCAAAACAACCATCACGTCTCACGGATTGCATCCAGATGACCTATCATTCTTGAACGAAGAGGCAAAGGCACTGATCTGTCCTTTAAAAGTGCTTTTCTTAATATAAACAGTGGTCTTCCACATAAGGTATACTCTTAAATATTGGTATTAATGTGTGTCATGAAAAGTGCTTCTTACCTGCATGTGTCCAGTCTGAATCCCCCACCTAGCAAGCAGTTTGACCCACCAAGGAGCAGTTTAGCGCTGGATTGGATGTTCCAAAACTACCTATCACACGTGTGGATGGTCTTACAGTATTCCATTCAATTCTTGTTCAAGTTTTCATTGCTTTGTTGTTTAGCGGCGGTAAGTTAATACCATACCTTTGGGGCTACTGTGATATAAACCTAAAAAAAGTCGCTGTTAATCAAGTTAATTAATTATCAAAACATTATTTTAGTTTAAATAAAATATAAAGAGTTAATAATAAAGTAAGGACCCGATCATAATGAAACTGGAAGGGTGTTTGCCTAATAATTGCCAAATGATTTTGATCGAAGATCTTTTAATAGCTGTTGGGTGCTTTAGAGAACGCTCTCTTATAGCAATATGCGATTGTTCTGTTCACACACTAGCAAATCAATCCAGCAAGTCGCTACAGTATAAGAGTAACAACACATATACAAACAAACACACACACACAATAAGAGCTAGAAAACTTTTTAAAACGATTCTGTTTTTTGCACTAGCACCGTGCTTGTGTAACATCAGTAAACATTTCCCTTTCCTTTTCTTTCTCTCCACTGTGAGAGGCAGCTGTTTCGTTTGGCAGGATGTTTGTGCTCCTTCACATTTCTCATTGTATAAATACGCTTGTCCTTCCTTAAGCCCCCATTCGACCCAATCACTTTTGACAGACTACAATGGCAGAACATTTCTAATGCAATATCCTGAGTTGGTATTGGCAGCTCTACAGCGGGTTGGATTGTAATCACTGAGCACTATAGACAGATATAAGCAGGAACAGCTGTTTTTTATATTTGTATTATATCTTCTGCATTTGTATACAATCATTACATTTTTTAATCAAATGAGATGCATATTAGGGAATCATTTATGGCTGTAAACTAAATACAGATGGTTTTATTATGCAACTGCCTGTTTCCACTTCTCTCAGGCTGTTTATAATGAAATCCCTGTTTGCAGGCCTGAAGGATAAAGTTATAAAGGTATGAGCAAATATACATACACTCCCATCCCAAGCACTGACTTGGAGCCAGCTCAATCCGGGAGCGACGCCAAACATTTTATTCATGTTTCCAATTACACCCTAATTACAGGATAAAGAGTCATTAAAAGCATCTATATGAATGAGAGTCATATTTATTTTGCAATTACAGCCTTTGTGATACACAGGACTTACTAATCAAGGATTCTCAATAATTCTGTGCGTGTCTGTCTAATCCCCTGTTAGTAGAGTTCCTCAGAATTCCTCTTTGGAGGAGCACACAGTCCTTGCAGCTGGATACAGTGTGCAACCACATATGCTGACCAGATACTAATTTGTTTGGTCTATGGGGAAGCTAATGTTTGATAAAGTAAGGCTATCCCCCCCGCAGCAAAGATAGTAATGTATTTCCTCCAGTATAGTGCAACAAAGAAGTCCTGTCTGATTTCCTGTTTTATAACTAGAATGTATAACACAATCAAGACAGTCGCCCTTAGGGAAGCTGTATAAAGAACTTATGAAGCCACATCCCTGTGTTGCCCTTCTGGCTCTAGCTTCTCTATAGCTGACTACACAATGCTGACTTTCTGTTAGAGCCGCAATGGCGTTGGGTTCACTTTATAAATCTTGATCTGCTACAGACAGACTGGGTGGAGGGTAATTATTTACAACTATACATGTACACGCTGGGGTTAACATGCTTTTACAATGCATTGAACAAGGAATGCGGCTTATTTTTCATTATAAAACACGATATTTGGTGCAACATGCTTTCAGAAAGCGGTTACACCTTCCGGATAATTTCACCTCAGCCGTGCTTTTCGGTCAAAGCATGTTACTAGCATGTCGGTCACCAGGGAAAGCAGCTGTTTGGCTAATGGCAGGAAAGAAGCCGTTGAAGGTTGGAGGCAATTTCACAGCATGGTTTGCAAAAAGAGATTCCTTAATTGAGATCTATATAACTAATGAAAGTCCATAAAAGGTATGATTTATGGAATTATGTTGTGAGCTACAATCACTTTCAGTTTGGTGGGTCAGTGGTTTGGGGCCTTATCCATAATTATCAACAACTTTAAATTAGCACAGGATATGCTGTATCATTACCTTGCTGTACAGTTACTTTTTTAAAAAGGGGCCTTGTCAGGGATGGTTTGTCCCTTTTGCTTAGCAATGAAATCCTGGGCTTCTTTTTGGGTGCTATTGAGTCCAGGGGTGTTACTTGCATCTTTACGGTACTGTTTTGCCTTTTCTTACATGGAAAAGTGCTTGAAATTGAACTACTGACGTTGGAAGCAACTCCTCACAGACTTACTGAGAAAAGGAGAATACAAGTGTGGAGGGGGTCTATGGCATTAATAAAGCATTACCGTGAGCCCTGAACTCAGGGAGTTATTGTGTTGTACTGTAGCTGGAACCCTACTGTGAGGTTTCTGTGTTGAGTAATGTGGGATCTTACTGCGGGGGATAGCTATGGTGGCTGGGAAGTGCAAAGAGGTAGCAAATCTACACAGAGAAGTAGCTGCAAGCCCCCTGGTTGCACTTCTCAGACCCCGTAAATAGCCACAGTAGATAGCAGACATTGAAAAATACTTTTTTGAACTTTGTATAAGCTCCATATGAATAAAATAAGTGTATAAATACATTTAAGGGGAATAATGTTTTTTTATTATTTCATAAATACTTTAACCATGTATACTAGTTTTATTATTTAATTTCTCCACTTTTTCCCTTTTTTATATATTATGTTTTCAAAATATATTTTCACAGTTTTTTTATATTTGCTTTTTTTTCAATGAAGGTTAAAAAACAAATGTTTTGTGTAAACAGTTCTTTACCATTTAAACTGCCTTGTTTGTATTTACAATTTACAATATATTTATTTGAAATTGTACTTTTTCACTTGCAGTATTAAAGTTATGGTTCACATACCATATCTAAAAGTACTGCACATGAAAAAGATCAATGTGAGATTTCAAACAGTTCAAACAAAAAGATTCTCACATTGAAAGTGAAACATGCAGAAGAGCAGTATCTTGATTGAATGTATTTTAGAACATTTCAATTCAGTACAATAATAAGGAAAACCAGAAATACAGTATATGATACATTCCAGCACATTTTTAGGTAGCCAGATAATGCAGGATTTAAACTTTAACATCCTTCATTCCAATATCTCATCCCTCTGAAGCACACATAAATAACTCCACCAAATATGTCATTGGTTTAATGATTCATTTGATATCTATCATGAAGTAATTTAACTTCCTAGTGAAAATGTTAAGTTGGTAATAGCTACCAACTCTGTTCCTAACAATTAAGTCTTTTGAAACCGTCTATGAAAGCAAATACCCAAATAAAGCAGCTTTTTTATGTGTGGTACATGGCATGGCTACAAGTTAAATATATCAATTACTACAATGTCCACAGTTGTTTTGGTTTTTTTGGGTTTGTTTATAAAACAATAAAATTCTGAAATGAAAGTATTCTTGTGTGTACAGAATCAAATGTTCATTAGCAGTATTGCATGAGAGAAATAAGCTTTACACAAGCCTGGTGTTTTTTTTGGGGGGGGTGGAGGGGAGGGGGGTACATTCTGTGATGTTCTGGGTTCAGCAGCTCCAATATCGAGGGGTATGACATGTCTGAGCTGTTTATTTCTGGGTTGATAACTTTATTGGGTGTGCTTCTATTATCTGTGAAAATTGTGCTACTGACAGTTTGGGATATCTTTGAGAATCTAGGCCTGAGTTGTTATAATTTTTCTATGAATCTAGTACAAGCTTGTCTGGAGAATTCTAAACGCTGACACTGAATGGGTTTCCTTCTTGCATTTAAATCATGTGACAGAGACACTAGGTGGGGCTGGCAGAGTTGAAAGACCACATTCTAGAAAAGAGAAAAGACTGATAGAATGACATGTGATGGGTGTCCTGGAAAAACTGGATGGCCCATGATTTCTGATTCACTTTTTATTTATTAGTATTATTATCAAAAATGTTTTCTGGAAAATTTAAAAAAAAAAGAAGATGTGATGGAAAAACCTTTTCAAAAATGTGTATGACATTGTGGGTTGAATCTACTCTTTAAGTGAACTCGTTTTCAGTCATCATATTTTGAAAGAAACACCTCATAGCAAACATCCATTTGTGTTTTAAAGCATGGTATCTGGTACTACAATTGTTTAAAGAAATCTCTGTTTGCAAGTCATGCTTTTAGACAGTGTTGCATTTGATTGGTCATTTCACCTGCAGGGTAAAATTGTCCCCACCCCTTCGCCGGCTTCTTTCCTGTCAGTTACCAACCAGCTGCTTCTCTTATTGACTGACATTCTTTGACCCAGAAGACACTTCTGAGGTGAAATGACCCAGGAAGTGCAAGTGTAACAGATATATTGAGAATAAGGCATTGAAACTGAGAGCTTTCTTTAACCTAAAGTAGTACGATATGGTTGAGAGCAGGTGAGTCAGTAGAGGAAGAAACTGGGAACAATGTCACCCTCCAGGTTTGAAACAGAGATTCATTTAACCTGGTGTAGTGCCAGATATCATGTTTTAAAACAAAATACATGTTTACTATAACAGCCATTTCTTTCAAAACTGCACTTTTGACACCCGTGTAGATAATGGCTGTGCAAAATAGATTTATAAAATAATTTTAAAGTACAAACATTTTAAATAGCTATCCCTAGCACGGAGAAAGGGCTAACAGGCATACCGGTCTTCAAATAAATCTATCAGTTCCTGCCCCAGACTGCTCACATTCCTACTCCACTGCATGTGGAATCGTTGCCACATTGTAGACATTCCTTCCTGTTTCAGCTCAGGTTCACTCGCTGCTTTCACTGTGCTAGCATGGGGAGAATTTCACTTACACACACACACCACACACACACACACTCAGGGGGCCGGAGCAAAATAAACCCGCACTCACTGTTCAACTTGGCTGGGGAGATCGTGGTCTGCAATGTGTCCCAGTGAGGCTTCTTAGCTGGGAACATGAGTGGCTTTGATAAGCTTGAGCACTATCTTTAAGCAGCTGTTCTTCTGACTGCTGCGGATCAAGGGGGACAGTTTTCCCTGAACAAATATTGAGTATTTCCCATTTCACTACCAGATCATTCCTAGTAGCAGCCTAGTGGCAGCAATGTGGAGTAGTGGTTAGGGCTCTGGACTCTTTACCAGAGGGTCGTGGGTTCAATCCCAGGTTGGGGACACTGCTGCTGTACCCTTGAGCAAGGTATTTTACCTAGATTGCTCCAGTAAAAACCCAACTGTATAAATGGGTAATTGTAAAAAAAGTGATATCTGTATAATGTGAAATAATGTGATATCTTGTAACAATTGTAAGTCACCCTGGATAAGGGGTGTCTGCTAAGAAATAAATAATAATAATAGTACAACTGGCCTATACCTAAGGTGACCATATGGCTCAGTGTTCAGCAGGACAGTTTGGGACAGTTCAGTCTTTTCAACTCACAACCCAATGCATTCTGGTACATTTTACCTGTCTCGGGTACCATTCTTTTCTTTAAGAGAAGCAGGACTACGCTTACCAGAATGCACTGGGTGGGGGTTGAAAAGCCTGAACTGTCCCAAACTGTCCCACCGAATACGGAGCCATATGGTCACCTTAGCTTTACCCCAGAAGAAAACAACCCTTTTTTAATGCGTAAACATATTTGACCATGTTCCCAATCTATGGATATGACGTTGTCCCGTATTCATAAAGAATATGTATCTTTACATGCATCTATTACCCATTTCACACACAAATGCCGCTCCTGAGCCGTCTCAGAGACATACATTTTTTTTTATTTAAAATACCCATTCACATAGCACAAAATTGCACAATCTAATACTATCATAACCCCTTCACACAGCCAAAGGGATCATGTGAGTACAACTTTCAAACCTGTCAGTCAACAGATAGTTTTCATGACAACGGAAACCAAACAAAATCACAAAACAAAACGGCACCATTGTTTGTTGAAGAACAAACTTTGGCTGCATTTTTTTTGCTTTTAATTTCCAGTTATATTATACAATGTGTAACGGGGGGGTGTGAAGCCAAACCACGGCTACAGCGAGAGCAACTACGCTCAGGCTAAGCCATCACCATGCCATGCAGTAATCCCACTACGCAAATCCAACACAGCATCAGTGCCGGTTCTGAGCTATAACTCATCTGTGTGAAAGGGGAAGAAGAGGCAGATTAAATACATTCTATATGCAGAGAAACGTCTATTAAGTCGAGTCAAGGGCCAACAAAATGTGGCTTTTATAGTGGGGTGGCCTTTATATTGAAGGTTTATTAACATTGAAGTAAATTGACTGTTACAAATTGCCCTAATTTGGGGGTGGTCTTTAAACAAGGCTTCACTGCATAGCCAGCATGAAATGTACACACATGTGTTTTTATCCCAGTTCATATCACACTCTCCTCCAGTAAGTGTGTATTCACTCCTCCTTCTTATTAATGTGGCTTCACGTGTAGTACTGCAATTGTAATAGAAATACTTGAGATAATGTTTCTGTCTTTTTTTTTAATAACCTAATACAAAATGTGGTTGCTCACATTGTAGCCAAAAAAGCTATCGTATTGGCCTATTTGTTTAGCTTTAGAAGAAACTAATTATGAGATCTGCTCCATTCTAGAATAATATGTGTGTTTCAGGGGTCTTTAATGGTTCAGCTGACTAAATAGGTCAGAATCTCATAAATAATATAAATGTGCTTGTGTAATGTACACTAGAAACACACCATCAAGGAAGCCAGAGTACTCTTAAAGAATTTCTTCTGGCAGTCTGCTGGTGCTTTGATTAGCACAACATGTACAATCTAGCACATCGCATACCCCCGAAACAGCATCAAATCACAATGACTGAACCACAAATGTGCTCACAATGAAGTGCATGCATTGTTTTAATTGCAGTCAAATGATGGCAAATATATGGAATGTACAAACATAACAGGAGACTGGAAGCACAAGCCCTTGGCTGCAGCTGTAAAGCAGGTTTGTTTGTTTTGGAATAAACATGTTTCCTTTTTGTGGCGCGCTGTGGGCTTCATTCAGGACCCCTCTGTTAAGCACTGCTGCTACCATGGAGACAGGCTGGCTGTAACTCTTCAGAGTGCTGCAGGACTAAAACTCTGTCTATCATCTGATAAAAAATAATAATAATAATTGGACTGGATCAATCTCATTTGCTAACAAGTGTTCCACCCTGTGCAGATATCTCTTCATACCAGCACAGCTTGGAACTATTTGAACCACTCTGCCTGATTTACTTGACCACTAATTGGGTGGGGTTGGCTGGGGGCTGCCGTTTTATAAGCACAATAACACTTCATGGTGTTCAAATACGGTCCAAAATCTGCAGGTCAAGGCTATTAACAACACCCCCAGGCATGCAGACAGAAGACCATATTTAAACACTGGAGTGTGCATTGCTTTCTTAGTGTGGGTATGTCATTGGAAATGTGGTAAAATACGGTAACATGCGTGACCATACTATGTGTGACACAATTGAAATCATGTAACACAACATACCTCCTATGGACACATGTCAAATACACTTATAACTACAGCATAAGAAGACATTGAAACCCTGTTAAAGCACTGCTGTTGGAGTTCAGAAAGATCAGAGAGGCTCAATAATAACTATCCACTCTGCCACCCAATAACTAGCTCGCAGCTGTTGTTGTACAGTTTTAAATACAGCTCTGTTGGACCAGATTATATGTATATTTAAACCAAGTGAAATGACTCCTTAGGAGAAAAACAAGCTCACCTTGAAGCTCACAACAGCAATGTGAAAGGAATTCAGGTCTCGAGCTGCTGAACTCAGTGTTTAAACTCTCTTCTCCCCCCAGACTCTCCTTTTATATTATTTGAACCGCTCTTCTTGTGCTGCTGTTGTGCTTCAATGTATTCATTGCAATGTTGTTGTGTCTTCAGGATTAGCAGCTGTATATTGTGTACAGTGATGATAACCATGCTGGTGTTCCCTCTCCCTACCCTCTCAATCCATCTCCTACTGCCTGCTCCGTATCCCCCCCCCCCACCCCCCCCCCCCCCCCTTTTAAAATCATTCATAACCTTGCATAAGCAAACAGGAAGTACTCCAACATTGATGCAAACAGAAAAAAAGTCAACTGAACTGTCCAAAGCAACAGTCCAAAGCACCTTTGACCATTGTTCCATAGCCCAATTTGTGTTCTTGTGCATATTAGTCTTGTTCCCCTTTCTTAACAGAGGTATTCTTACTGCAACACATCCTTTAAGTCCTGATTTTAAGAGTGACCTTCATAATGTTGATTTGATGGACAATGACTGTGCCTTCTGCCAGTTCTGTTGTCAATTCAAAGCTTGTCTTCTTTCTATTCCTTAAGGATATTATTAAGTATTGCTCATCCTTGTTAGACAGCTTTTTGGGTCTTCCAGTCCTGGGTGTGTCAATTACAGATGATGTTTCTCTGTACTTGTTGATTATGCTTCGGATACCACACCTTGAAAATCGAGTGATGCAAGCTATTTCATTCAATGTTTTCCTTCTTTATGCAAGTCCAGGTTGTTATAATAGTAGAAAACACTAGTGGAGGCTTTGCGTAAATTATTGATGCTCATAATGCATCAGAGGAGCAAGACTTTTGCACAGCAAAAAAAAAACTGTGCAAAAGTTTTAGGCAGGTGTGAAAAATGCTGCAAAGTAAGAATGCTTTCAAAAATAGACATGTTAATAGATTATATTTATCAATTAACTAAATGCAAAGTGAGTGAACAGAAGAAAAATCTAAATCAAATCCATATTTGGTGTGACCACCCTTTGCCTTCAAAACAGCATCAATTCTTCTAGGTACACTTGCACAAAGTCAGGGATTTTGTAGGCATTGTGAGATAGCAGGGAGGGGGCTAAAGCCTCCCTGAAGAAAAAAAAAAAAAACGGCTTAGCCGTCCTACTTGTAGTCAGGGTGTTCCTGAAAGTTTGAGTTAGTGCTCTGAAATAGCTAGGTGTTTGTTTTCTATTTTGTTTATTTTTGTGTTTATTAAAATTAGCGCACCAGCGCTTAAAAATCCATTTCTTGTGTGCTGGGTCAATTTTTAAAGGGGCAACGAACCCGAGTGGGTGAGTTCATTCACATTATATATATATATATATATATATATATATATATATATATATATATATATATATATATATATATATATATACAGTACTGTGCAAAAGTTTTAGGCAGGTGTGAAAAAATGCTGTAAAGTAAGAATGCTTTCAAAAATAGACATGTTAATAGATTATATTTATCAATTAACTAAATGCAAAGTGAGTGAACAGAAGAAAAATCTAAATCAAATCCATATTTGGTGTGACAACCCTTTGCCTTCAAAACAGCATCAATTCTTCTAGGTACACTTGCACAAAGTCAGGGATTTTGTAGGCACATAGTCAGGTGTATGATTAAACAATTATACCAAACAGGTGCTAATGATCATCAATTCAATATGTAGGTTGAAACACAATCATTAACTGAAACAGAAACAGCTGTGTAGAAGGAATAAAACTGGGTGAGGAACAGCCAAACTCAGCTAACAAGGTGAGGTTGCTGAAGACAGTGGTGTCTTGCCATGGTGTATGTCAAAAGTCATACACCATGGCAAGACTGAGCACAGCAACAAGACACAGGGTAGTTATACTGCATCAGCAAGGTCTCTCCCAGGCAGAAATTTCAAGGCAGACAGGGGTTTCCAGATGTGCTGTCCAAGCTCTTTTGAAGAAGCACAAAGAAACGGGCAACGTTGAGGACCGTGAGCGCAGTGGTCGGCCAAGGAAACTTACTGCAGCAGATGAAAGACACACCATGCTTACTTCCCTTCGCAATCGGAAGATGTCCAGCAGTGCCATCAGCTCAGAATTGGCAGAAAACAGTGGGACCCTGGTACACCCATCTACTGTCCGGAGAAGTCTGGTCAGAAGTGGCCTTCATGGAAGACTTAGGCCAAAAGCCATACCTCCGATGTGGAAACAAGGCCAAGCGACTCAACTATGCACGAAAACACAGGAACTGGGGTGCAGAAAAATGGCAGCAGGTGCTCTGGACTGATGAGTCAAAATTTGAAATATTTGGCTGTAGCAGAAGGCAGTTTGTTCGGCCGAAGGGCTGGAGAGCGGTACACGAATGAGTGTCTGCATGCAACAGTGAAGCATGGTGGAGATTCCTTGCAAGTTTGGGGCTGCATTTCTGCAAATGGAGTTGGGGATTTGGTCAGAATTAATGGTCTCCTCAATGCTGAGAAGTACAGGCAGATACTTATCCATCATGCAATACCATCAGGGAGGCATCTGATTGGCCCCAAATTTATTCTGCAGCATGACAACGACCCCAAACATACAGCGAAAGTCATTAAGAACTATCTTCAGCGTAAAGAAGAACAAGGAGTCCTGGAAGTGATGGTATGGCCCCCACAGAGCCCTGATCTCAACATCATCGAAGTCTGTCTGGGATTACATGAAGAGAGAGAAGCAACTGAGGCTGCCTAAATCCACAGAAGAACTGTGGTTAGTTCTCCAAGATGTTTGGGCCAACCTACCTGCCGAGTTCCTTCAAAAACTGTGTGCAAGTGTACCTAGAAGAATTGATGCTGTTTTGAAGGCAAAGGGTGGTCACACCAAATATTGATTTGATGTAGATTTTTCTTCTGTTCACTCACTTTGCATTTTGTTAATTGATAAATATAAACTATTAACATGTCTATTTTGAAAGCATTCTTACTTTACAGCATTTTTCACAGCTACCTAAAACTTTTGCACAGTACTGTATATATATATATATATATATATATATATATATATATATATATATATATATATATATATATATATATTCAGAAACACTAAGGGAATAGTAAAAAGCCATGCAGCCTTCACTTTATTTTGTTGTACTATGTAAATACATTCTCCTGTTCAAAGTTACTGTATCCTAGTCCAAGTCCTGCATTGTTCCATAGTTCAGCATTCTGTGTTCTGCGTTCAGGTTGCTTAGTGTGTTACATTCCACAATGCTTAATGCATGTTTGCTCTCATATCTTTTTCTTATTCTAATAATGCTTCTACTTGAATGGCATGGTGTTTTCAAGCCTTATACTGCTATCAATAAATCATCTGTCATCTACCAACTACTGTAAGTGTCCTCTTAGGATTCCCAATATAAAACATGATAACAGTGCTACATATATACTGCCCCTGCTTTGTATTTTACAACCAAATGACTAAAACACTGTGTAAGTTTGTAATGTAAAAAGAAAGTGTTTTAACTAAACACTTGATGATAAGACTCGTGTTGTAACCCCCATCAATTCTGAAATCATTTTGTACAGTAAATATTAATCACATAAGTAATGACCTTTGGAATGTCTCGTGAATTGATACTTAATTTACACAAATGCAATATGAATTATATTAGAAAAATCTAATCTAAACCTTCTTAGAAAACACTCCTTAGAAAGTGATATCAGGCCTTGGAGCCAGGCTTCTGGCTTTGGACACCCATTTTAACAAGATGATTTATGAATGTTTTTTAGGTTCAGTATTTTTTTAAATAAATACCTCTAGTATGGCCCATATGGAAGTCTTAGGAGGACCTGAATACAAAGATGTACAAAGATAGGAACTACGCAAACAGGGAGGGAACAGCTCAATGGCACTGAAACTAGTGAGACGGTAGAAAATGGGTATTACAACCAGAAAAAGATGGCATTGAAAGAGTGATATAATATAGCATGTACACAACAAGTGTTGTATTGTAGACAATAGAAGACAAAGGCAACATTAAGTATGATTAGTTTGCACATATTGCAGTTCTATGTTACCTTAGTTATTTTAACCACTTGTGAATTTCATACCAGATGTGGTCTGTTTTAAATTGTACATAATGTGCCATGTTTCTTTTTACAAAACAATGTTCTCTTTACAAGACAAAATCCATTTTGTTTAGACATAATCGGTTCCGACAACCAACAATCCAGCTCCACGAATCAGGCACTTGAAATTCTGTCTCGCTCCCTGATTCGACCTTTCCTCACAGCGCTGACTTGTTACTACGGCAACTCGCTTATGGTTTTGGAATCTTATAACAGTTCACTGTGGTATACTTTGATTAAACCACAGCAAAGTTCAGCATGGTTGGAGCACAGAAAATTCCAGCTCATTTAATCAGGACAACAGCAATTAAAAAAAAAATGTATTAGAATAAAAACAGCTGACAGGGTATCACAGCATTTTTGGTGCTCAGCCTTGTCTTTTGTGGCATTTGGTGCTGTCTCAAAATTGTGACAATTGTGAGATAGACAGGGAGGTAGGCCGACAGTCAACCCCACTGGCAAGACCAGAAATGAGTTGGAGGAGAAGGTTGACATGAATGGGGGAGTTACCTCCTTAGTCCAAAATCTGCTTGACTTTGGTGAATCAAATTCTCATATTTGCAGGTGTACTGTACTAGATAACCATGGTAAAGCACAGTAACTAGACCCAATAAATCAACAAGTATCCTAAAGGAGTTCCCTTGAAGAAGTCTTTCTGGTACAGTGTTAGACCACAAGGCATTCACATTCCAGCCTGGCACACACTCAAACTGCCCTGCCAGTGTTTATCCTCACACCACCGCGCTAAATGCTTCAATATCCTCTGGGTGTTGCTCCGTCTGGGGCAGCTGAATGAAATGCCTGGAGTATTAGCGTTGTCTCAATCTGGATCAGTACACAGCTACACTTTGACAAATGGCAACTAAAGAAACACCGACTGACAAGAATGTCCCAGTGTACTGACAGCTTTTAGAAAGTGATATTTTATAAAAAAAAAATCACAATTATTCAAAAACTCTGTGTTAAGTCTGTAAGTTTAGAAGCTACTTTTCAGTTCGAATTGCCTGCCATAGACATATGTAATATTTCACGAAATGTTAAAGACTTTTTATAATTTAAACCAAGTTCATGAAACATTTCCACTGTTTTAGAGAGGTTTGGAAGTCTGTCCTAATTTTCTAAAGCACTGTTTATCCTAAGAGAATATGTATAAATCATATTATAAATAATCACTAAACAGCCCTTTAAACACTAAGGTTTTGCGAATAATGTGATCAAATAAAGTGTCTTTATAAAAGTAAGCACCATCTAGTGATCTACCACTCTGGATTAGGATTGTTTTTCTGGCACTACATTGCTGTGCATTAGATGGACACTTTTGCTAAGCTAGCTTACATTACAGTTGCCTATGTCAGTCAACTAATATCAAAGAACAGCTTCTGAATCCTAGCACCTTAACACGCAATACAAAAATGCATTATATGAGCAATAAGAATTATTCAGAATGAAACGTATCAAAAATGTAAGGGGACGAATGTGAGCCCCTGGGTTTTGTGCTTGACACACCTAGCCAGCCAATAACAGGTTAACCAACAACAGCGGGACTGCTGACACTATGTGCTTGACTCCTTTAGTCAGCGTGAGCCACAGGAGATGAACGGTGCCGTTTCCTAAACAAGAACAGCCTGAACAGACCTGTAGGAAGGAAAGGCCGTTACACCATCCATTCCACTCTAAGCCAGAGCTATGTTGGGTATTTGTTCAAGGATTATTTGATTTAGTGTCATTTTTCTTAAGGTGGGCATGTTGAAACACTTCCCAGATATTTCCTAGAGGTGTGGAGGCATCATTATTTACAGTTTATTTTTAGAAATAACATACTCTGAATAGCCAGACTCAAAGGCAATGTCTGGCATCCAGTGGGGTTCCTGCCAGTGCCCGATTTGAGCGAGACGCAGGGGGGTCACGTTACTGAGGCAAGGTCAGAATGCGAGTCGGAGACTGAGATGAGGATCTGTTGGCTCCTATGAGAAGGGGGGCTCTGCAGACCAGAGGTTCCAGCCCTGTAGCTCCAGCCCTGTAGTCGTGCATGTCACATCATCATTCTATGCTACAGCCTGATCACATAAGGGTGATCTCTTGCTTTATGTTGTGAACATGCGCAATGCTATGTTTAACATAGAAGGTTGTACCCATATTGAGTTGGTGGAGTGAATTAGGTTGTTGAAGAGACATCAGTAAGTAATACATTTTTAAATAACAAAGAAATAAAGAAATCTATATTTCAACATAGCTATTGTTTTGTTTAAAATAATACATGTTTTTAGCTACCAAAATGAATCTACATACATGTATAATACAAGTATTATTTTTTTACAACAGACATATAAATATACATAAATGTACTGTTAATCACGTTGCTATGTGCAAATTGACTTGGATTAAAATACAAAACACAAGTTTCAAAAAATCTATTTAAATCCACTAATAGTAATGTTTTGTTTAATTAAGCTTTATGCACATAAGGAGTATTAAAACATTCTCGTTATGTTGTTAAAATGCTTATGATTTCCATTACATGAGAGTAGATAAAACTTCATGTTGATTTGAACTCGACTCTCTCCAAGATAAGCACCAACTAAGACGTAGCTTTACAGTAAACTAATGTGATCCATCTGTGTCTCCATCCATTTGCGTTTCCTTCCATATGATGATGTAGATATCCTTCTGCCTGGTGTTGATGGTTGAAGTGTAATGCTGGCGCCAGGGATCAGCTTATTTTGCCTCCCTAGCGCATCAGCACACACAACGGCCGCGATGCTGGCTCCAGGGATCAACCACAATGCGGTCTCCCCAGCGCATCAGCATGACAACCGTCTGGATTGAGTTAAGTAGGGTACATCTCTGGGGTCTTCAAGTGGGCACCTTCCATCCTCGGTGTTTCGTCGACTAGCCCACGACACCTCAAGAGGGCTCGACGGTGAATCTGGTGTCCCAGAATCACCCCCGTCCGTCCCCCACTCAGCTCATCCCAGCTTACTTACCCATACATCAGCATTTATTTATTTCTATTGTGCTTGAGATCCCCAACCAGAATCTTTCCCTCTCAACCACAGCCAGTTGCTGCTCCTCTCTGCTGCTTCAGATAAGTTCTTCACTGTGCGACGCAACTCTTGGCCACTGAATCCCACTTCTCTGAGAAACCGGGTTGTAGATTGTGCCACAAATCCTCGACAACCCATCTCCACTGGGTAAACCCAGACTCTCCATCCTCGCTGTTCCGCTTCAGCGACTAGTTGAGCATACCGCAGTTTCTTCCTCTCATACGCCTCATCTACAGCATCCTCCCATGGCACTGTTAACTCTACCAGGTGAACAAGGCGTGCTGATCCAGACCACAAGACAATATCTGGTCGAAGGTTAGTGGTGGCAATCTCAGGTGGAAAAAAAAGCCATTGACCAACATCTGCCAGCATTTTCCAGTCTCTAGCAGCTTCCAGTTGTGGAGTCTACTACTTTAATCCTCATTAGCTGAGTCGTCTCATTTAATCTTTTTTTTTTTCTTCTAATGATTGAATTGAGAAAATGTCATTATGGAAACAATGTATTATACTAAGCCTTCAGGAGTTGAATATATAAAAATATCTGCAAGGATTGCATGTCTCTGGCACTTGGATATCTATGTATGTATACCACCTACATTTAAATGTTCCTCATTTTATACATTTTTGCTGATATTAAAATGTTTATAAATGCATATGATGCTCTGCATGCTACCACATAATCAAACCTTCCCAGAGCAAGAGCTAATGTCATTTGTATTAAAACAAACAAAAAAACAACTATATATATATATATATATATATATATATATATATATATATATATATATATATATATATATATACTGAGCATCAAAAGAAACTTATCACTATTATAACACATTTATTTTCGGAAAAAATAATAAATGGTGGACACTGACAAAATGTTTTTGGCTTCTTTTTAACTCGAACACTTGATCATTCATCCTTGACCATGACACGCTTGAGCAACTATGACTAAAGCATATGCACTTAATCACCTAATTAGTGAGACAGTTGATTGGACACTGGCTATGGAGTGATTTCAGCTGTTGAATTGCAAGCAATAAAGAAAATCACAGAACAAAAACAATATGCCATGTCTGTCAAGAGAGCAGCGCCTTTGTGCAAACAGCATGTTGGAGGCTGGACTAGGGCAGTGTACTGTGGCTCGCCATCTTGGGTGCTCACAGCCAGCAATTTCAAACCTGGCAAGACAGTATAACCAGACACACTCTGTCAATGACAGGCCACGAACTGGGAGACCAAGAGTCATAACACCTGCCCAAGATCGACAGATCATTTTTCGATCACATCTAGTGAATTTTATCCAAATATAAGTGATAAGTTTATTTTAATGCTCAGTGCTATATATATATATATATTTAATGCTCAGTGCTATATATATATATATATATATATATATATATATATATATATATATATATATATAGCACTGTATCAACATGCACTGTAACAACTAGCCCTGGTCTCCCCTAATAAAATGACTGGGTCAACTAAATGTACAAAGTCCATAAGTTCCAGTTCTTGTTCTGTCTCTGTACTGTAGGTTTAGAGAGTTCACGTCAAAGCCCATGAAAGGACTATCGCTGTTATACTTATTTGTACTAACTTACTGTAACTTAAAATAGTATTTAGCGTTAATGTTGGAGGTGTGATGAAAATGACACTCTGTAGAACATAATTAAGGGGGATAAAAGTGTATTTAACATTACAATGTTTCTTTGAAATTAGCTATAAAAATATATTTCCATTTGGGTGAATGAGAATAATATAGTATAAAATAATGTTTGTGTTTGAATTATTTATTGGTTTTATTGTTTACTTCCTTGTTTATGAAATGATCATGGATGATGTCGTTAGGAGGTGCACACGCACGGCTACAGGGCTGGATCTACATGGCTGGAGCCTCAGGTCTGTTGAGACACTCTGTTGGCTCCTATTCCTGTGCTCTAATCACTAAGACAAACTGTTTAAAGGCAATCACAATGCTGGTAAGGTGCCCATTGATGCTGTAACAAGAATAACGGTACCAAGCTCTTCATTGACAGTACCAGTTAATACACAGTAATTATTGATCTAATATGTAAATGCACTTTGTTATAACATGTTTGTACACTTAATCCAACACAAATAATTTGCACATTTTAAAATCCATGTTCCTAATCACTGCAGTGTTTTAATGTTTCCATGTGTTTGGGAAGCTTTCCGTTTCCAGCTGTAACGTGCTAAAACACAGGAATGTATGTGCAACCTCTCTAGGGACCAGCAAAGCGTGGCCTTAATAGGAGGGTGGGTTGGCCTTACTGCTGAAGGAATTGTACGTAGAACTTGTAACAATATGATTTTGATTCTTTTAAAAGTGGTTAAGCCAGTTTATGTAAAGCTTCACTGAACAGTTTAACAATTCTAGATGTTATTTAATTTAGTTTTATTACAATTTACTGTTTTAGTTTCTAATAGTTTTTGTATCTAAATCAAAGGGGCATCTGTGGCAGGGTGGAAGCCCTGCCGGTGTAATATATCTGTGTGTGTGTGTGTGTGTGTGTGTGTGTGTGTGTGGGGAATATTGGGTTGACGGGGAGGGGGTTAAATTCCTCCTTGTCAGAACATATGTGGGAATGTGGCTGGAGCCAGAATGGAATAATTGATGATTAATTAGGCTCCAGCCACAGGTGTATAAAAAGGATGTAGAGTTGGTGTTGGTGTGTTGGTGTTGATGTGTTGGTGTTGGCGTTGGTGTTCGGGTGTTGGTGTGTTGTTGTCGGGGTTGGTGTGTTGGTGTTGGTGTTGGTGTGTTGGTATTGGTGTTGGGGTTGGTTTGTTGGTGTTGGTGTGTTGGGGTGTTGGTGTTGGTGTTGGAGTTGGTGTGTTGGTGTTGGGGTGTTGGTGTTGGGGTGTTGGTGTTGGTGTTGGGGTTGGTGTGTTGGTGTTGGGGTGTTGGTGTGTTGGTGTTGGTGTGTTGGTGTTGGGGTTGGTGTGTTGGTGTTGGGGTTGGTGTGTTGGTGTTGGGGTGTTGGTGTTGGGGTGTTGGTGTTGGTGTTGGGGTTGGTGTGTTGGTGTTGGGGTGTTGGTGTTGGGGTTGGTGTGTTGGTGTTGGTGTGTTGGTGTTGGGGTTGGTGTGTTGGTGTTGGTGTTGGGGTTGGTGTGTTGGTGTTGGTGTGTTGGTGTTGGGGTTGGTGTGTTGGTGTTGGGGTGTTGGTGTGTTGGTGTGTTGGTGTTGGGGTGTTGGTGTTGGGGTTGGTGTGTTGGTGTTGGGGTGTTGGTGTGTTGGTGTTGGGGTTGGTGTGTTGGGGTTGGTGTGTTGGTGTTGGTGGTGGTGTGTTGGTGTTGGGGTTGGTGTTGGTGTTGGGGTTGGTGTGTTGGTGTTGGTGTGTTGGTGTGTTGGTGTTGGTGTTGGTGTGTTGGTGTTGGTGTGTTGGTGTTGGGGTGTTGGTGTTGGGGTTGGTGTGTTGGTGTTGGGGTTGGTGTGTTGGTGGTGTTGTGTTGGTGTTGGTGTGTTGGTGTTGGGGTTGGTGTGTTGGTGTTGGGGTGTTGGTGTTGGTGTGTTGGTGTTGGTGTGTTGGTGTTGGGGTTGGTGTGTTGGTGTTGGGGTGTTGGTGTGTTGATGTTGGGGTGTTGGTGTTGGTGTTGGTGTGTTGGTGTTGGGGTTGGTGTGTTGGTGGTGTTGTGTTGGTGTTGGTGTTGGTGTGTTGGTGTTGGGGTTGGTGTGTTGGTGGTGTTGTGTTGGTGTTGGTGTTGGTGTGTTGGTGTTGGGGTTGGTGTGTTGGTGTTGGTGTGTTGGTGTTGGGGTGTTGGTGTTGGTATGTTAGTGTTGGTGTTGGTGTGTTGGTGTTGAAAGAAATGTCTGAACTTTCACACAACAAGCTATCTCTTGAAAGAATTTGCGGTTAAGAAAAAAGCTCAACATTTACCAAAACCAACTCAAAAGGAGCTAAGTGAAAAATTCAAAATCACAAAAACCATTTCAGACATTCTGTAAAGATGCCCACAAAAGCAACAAGGAGAAAACCTGATTACCAGCCTGTGGCAAAGTGGTTTGCAGTGTGCAGGTGCAGGAGTGATGCAGTGATCAATAACAGGCAGACTATGATAATCCAGGTGCAATGGTGTTTTATTTATAATCCAAAATCACTTGGCCATGGTAAATAATAATGAATGGTAGTACACAAGTCTGTATACTACAGAGTTTAACCCAGGGGTTCAGTCCCGAAACAATAAACACAGTCTTAAATACACCCACAATATACAAACATGGTCACCAGTCCAAAGTGTGTGCTGTGGTGCTTGTGGTGCAAATACAATTTATCGTGAAACAAGTGCAATGTTGTTTGGGTTTTGTGCTGGCCTGTAGCGACACCTCCGGATCGTGTTAGCTGTCTAATAACAACAAACAAGTATAATTAGACACGACAAAACAAACAAAGCACTCACGATAAACAATACGGTTCACCTTCCGGTTCAGCGTTAACCATAACAAAGGAACAGATCACCTCGCTACGTACCCTTATATACTGTCAATCATGACCGCTTGGTTAACGATTGCAAACGCTCCTCCAATCCACGGCTGCCACATCGTTTCCCTTCTGGGTTGATGATTTAGTGTACAGTAGCTCCGCCCCCTTTCTAGATGGCCGACTTCCACCTAACCCTGGGAATGAATAGTCGGGCCATCCAGTCCAGGGCACTCTGTTCCCTTTACACAGCGCCCTCACAGGTCGGGAGGGAGATTTATCACCAAGAATCATTTCTTTCTCTGTCACGCAGCCCAAAGCGCCTGAATCTCACAAGCAGGTACAGTATGAACAAGTGAACAAGTCTTTCTATGGGAATGGTTTAAACAGGCTTGTGCTAATAACAGGTAAGATTTTGCTGAGGGATTGTTGTGTTCAAAGTTTGCTGGAGCATTATTGTGTTTATCATACTGTGTATGTACAGTAATAAAAGTTGTTCACAATGTTTTTTTCATTTTACATTTTTTAGCTGCAGTATTACATTGTTACAGTAATCCAGCACACTGTCTAATCCAGCACAATGTTCAGGTCCCAGGCAATGCCAGAATGGACATTGTACCTGTTTTCCACCTCCATTAGCTATATAGATCTCACATGTGCAGTTTTCAGAGAAGCACATGTTATAACATGGATTTTCATTTTAAAAACATTTCTGATACTACTTCAGGTTAAAGGAAGCTCTCAGTTTCTATTTGTTAAACTTGCACTTCCTGGGTCATTTCACCTCAGCAGTGTCCTCTGGGTCAAAGCATGTTACTGGCTGAAAGTATGTATGTCAATAGGAGAAGCAGCTGGTTTCTTGTCAACAGGAAGGAGTCAGTGAAGAGGTGGGGACAAATCCCCCCTCTAGGTAAAATGACCCAGGAAGTGCAAAACAGTCTAGGACCAGATATCAGGACATATTCTCAAAGCATTTACTCCAGTCTTTAGTTAACTCCTAATTTTTGAAAGGAGAAAAACACCTACCTTTACAAAACTAGTGTCAAACATGAAAGTAATGAAATCAAAGGTATCTAAGCACTCTCTAGCTGTTTGTTTCTCAGGTTTGTACATTGCTGTTGAATTTTTATCTTTAAAAAAATAGGACTTAATTAAAGACTGAAGTAAACGCTTTGAAAATATGGCCCATCGTGTTTTATTGTGCAAGTACTTTAATAGGATATTCAATGTACAGCCTTCTGTTCAGCCTGCATGCTTTTTCTGCCGTCCTCTTACGTATTCCCGTTTTCTTTTACATTATATCCATTATTGAATGTTATGTTATGCTTACACACAGATTATAACTGTACCATGTGAGGCAGAACCATGGTATTTGTTCACTGTTGTTCCCTGTCCCACTCTTTCTCACTGCGAGCGAGTCTGCATTCTGCCCTTTACCAGAAACGAAGGGCACCTCATTCCTAGAACTTCTCTAAAGTATTCAACAGCACTAGCTATTGCTATTCATCCTCACCCCTTAAGGTGAAACTCCTGACCTTTCTAAGCGAGGGAAGATAAGAGGAGTGACCTTTATTTACTGGAAGAGGCAGACGGAAATGCTGTTCCAGCCTCCCCATGCACTAAAAATATCATAGCAGCCTACCCATAAATCACACCTGTTTACTTAATGCAACCGGTCAACAGAACTAGGGTGTCATTTTACTTTCTCCCATTGCAAAGTGACTTTTTAAAGTATGAGAACACTGATATGCACAGACACACAGAGGGAACTGTCTGTCCTAGGTTTAAATAAGTCTAGAAGCAGCTTAATATGCTGTATTAACCCCTTCAGTGTCACTGAATGTACCATGTGAGCCCAGTTCAAACAGAGATGTATTAAGACTTACGGATTGACCTTCATTTACTCTGAATAGCACACTGGGTAGTTCTTTATAAGATACACAGCCCTGTTGTTTCGACTATGTAAAGTTAGGGGTAAAATGAATTTAGTAAGTGACGCCATCATTCTAATATAATGAGTGATTTCCAGGTTACAGCTATGAGCCAAATGCAGCAATAAAAAAGATGACCTATTTTCACATGAGTAACTCATAAGGAAGCTCCTGTTCGATGTATTGATTTGTTTTGGTATATAACCTGCCTCTAATACCTATGCTTATTTCCTGGGACTTGGCTATTTGATATGACATTGCTGCAGATTTGTTTTCAGTCTGTTACTAATCAGAATTGCCATTCAGGTAGTGCTATCCAGGCAACACAATTTGATTAGATTTTTTCGTCGGTTTTAAAGGGGTAACAACAAGCATTTCCCCCCTATTAGCATAACAAATTATTTGTCCTTTAGTGTGATTTGCTTTTCATAAAAAGGCTTTTCCAAAAAAAATACTGACTCAATTCCACATAAAGCCACATAATTTTTTTGTTTGGTTACTTTGTCATAGCAACTTAACATTTAACAGACTGTACTGTAATATGGCACCGTACTGTAATCGTATTGAAAGTGAACCTCCTTCGTATGCCACATTTTCACATGTCCCATGAAACCAGTCTGTAAAATTCAATCTCTCCAGTATCAGACTGGAGCACCTGCCAACCAAGCACCTACTATGAAATGTATGTCAGATCTGCTGTCTTGCCCATCATGGCTGAAACTGTGCAGCAGCAAGGAGATTCAGCCTTTTTATAGTGCAGAATACATGCCAGCGATGCCATTTGCCAGTCAATGTGCATGCAATACATATTGCAGTTATTACTCCAATCCCTGAATTTCTCCATTAAATGCAGTTGTGTTCATCGAGCTTAGAATTGACTTATAACAACTGGTAAGCAATTTTTCAATGGGCTCATCCTGATGATTAGAATGTAATTCCCACGCTCGAGGTGGGATGCTTGGCTATGTAGCATCCCACCCCTCGGGTGGGCATTCAATTCTCATATCACACACTACACCATGCATTATTCTATATATCTTCCATATTGAAAAGTTTAGCGAAAGCCACTAATACTCAGATGCAATAATGTAGTGCCAATACATCTGGGAGGCTGAGGTCTCCACTGCTGTTAATAAAAAGCTTGTTCCATTAATTTCCACACTGAAGGTTTAAGATGCTGTTAACGGGTACTTCATACTCCCTCTGTTTTTGCAGCTTTAGACATGATAAACTATCAGAATCAAATCTGATTAATTGGGAGGTCAAGCTTCTCTTTGTACAGTTTGTTCCAGGTATTGTCTCCCTACTCCATGGGACCTCAGTCGTGTAGATAACATACTGTCACCATCCAAGTATTTCTTTGAAATCCGAAGCAGATCTGCGATAGGTTATTTCTGGGCTCATGACCATTTTAGAAATATTCTATGCTGTCATCTCTGCATGATGTACTTTATAAACATCAAAGGAAATGACATGATGATATACGATGATTAGATGATATTCTACTTCTTTCTCCCTTGAGGAATTATTTCCAAGGCAGTTTCTGTAATCATTTTCATCTCATGAATCACAATGAGTTAGAAGTTATTTCTCAGCAGATGAAAACATCATGCAAAAAGCACTGGGAATGATGAAGAAATTCAGAATGTCTTTATTTAAAATTTGTTATGCATTTTAACCCATTCAGATCCCGTGCTCACAATACACATTTTTGGTATCCCCTAAGTGTCTCCTCTTCCAATAGAGGAGTGATTTTGGCACAAAAAAACATATATATATATATATATATATATATATATATATATATATAATGTAAATGATCACTCCACTCACGGGTTCGTGCCCCTTTAAAAATACGACCCAGCACACAGAAAATGGATTTTATCACGCTGACGCGCTACTTTTAATTAACACAAAATAAAACAGAACACAAAATAAACACCTAGCTCCGCTTTGGAGCGCTAACTAAACAGGTTATTTCCCTGACTAGCACGCAGGACGGCTAAGCCGTTTACCTGACACCACCACACACAAAACTACACAGGCTTAACACAGCACTTCTAATTATTTTTTTAGACTGCTCGGAAGCAGAGCACCTAATCTGCCTCCTTCTACTCAGCAGCCCAGATCAAAATAACTGATCCTCTCTTATACCCTGCCCTGGTCCCAATTACTACTTACTGCCCAGGTGCAGGGGATAATTAAATAATAAAACAGTTAAATTAAACACTAAAATAATTAACAAAACTAATTAACAGAAGCACAAAACAATTAAACAAAACAAAGGTGCATTTTTTTTTAACCATTTTACCCTTCAGGGAGGTTTTAACCCCCTCCCTGCTGTCTCACACATCCCGCTGCTGTTACACGTCCTCCCCCCCAAGTGTGCAACACTAACGGCCATTCCAAGGCCACCTCCTCCCCTAAAACACAGCCACCCACCCTCGAGTCCATCAATGTCCTTTGTCGCCCTCTTCCACGGGCGGACTTGAGGCTGGATCGGTCCACGTCCCGGCCCAGCCAGGTAGGGACCCCAACGGTTTGTCAGGGGCGATCGGAACGACAACCGGGGCACTGGAGGCTGCAGCAGCGGGCAGAGGTCTGCAGCTGGGACCCAGTGCAGCAACGTCCGATCACCCAGGGGGAGCGAAGCAGTGACCAGGGGGAGCATAAACGACATCTGGGAGCAGCGCAGCGACGTCTTGGTGTTCGGGAGGAGCGGAGCAGGGAACCAGCTGGAGAACTGTGGCTGCTTCTGCCGACGCCTGGGCTCTAGGTCTAGTGAAGGGAGGTCCAGGCCAACCAACAGGGTGTCCAGGAGCAAGGGGTGAGGGACCGGACACAGCGGCGCCGGACTGGACCGCAGGGGTGGTGGTCGGGGCAGTGGTGGTTGCGTGCTTTTCGCCTCCTCCCCTCTGGGCTCCGGAAGCGGTGGCTCCTCCCCTCTGGGCTCCGGAAGCGGCAGCTCCTCCCCTCTGGGCTCTGGAAGCGGCGGCTCCTGCCCTCTGGGCTCTGGAAGCGGCGGCTCCTCCCCTCTGGGCTCCGGAAGCGGCGGCTCCTCCCTCTGGGCTCCGGAAGCGGCGGCTCCTCCCCTCTGGGCTCTGGAAGCGGCGGTTCCTTCCCTCTGGGCTCCGGAAGCGGCGGCTCCTCCCCTCTGGGCTCTGGAAGCGGCGGTTCCTTCCCTCTGGGCTCCGGAAGTGGCGGCTCCTCCCCTCTGGGCTCCGGAAGCGGCGGCTTCTCCCCTTCTGGCTCTGGCGGTAGCAGCTCCTCCTCCTCTTGCTCGGGAGACTGCGGAGCTACGCTAGCCTGCTCCCACTCTTGGAGCAACAGCTCCAACTCGGTTGGCTCCCGCTCCTGTCTCTTCAGCGGTGCCAACCCCATCTCTTTCCCCCATCTCTCCAGCTGCTCCTTCTGAGCAGCAGCATTTCTGGTGATCTGCTCGATCATTTGTAACAAATCCATCTTCAGGGTCTTAGGGGCGCCCACACTTGCTGACACCAAATGTAAATGATCACGCCACTCATGGGTTCGTGCCCCTTTAAAAATATGACCCAGCACAAAGAAAATGGATTTTATCGCGCTGACGCGCTACTTTTAATTAACACAAAATAAAACAGAACACAAAATAAACACCTAGCTCCGCTTTGGAGCGCTAACTAAACAGGTTATTTCCCTGACTAACACGCAGGATGGCTAAGCCGTTTACCTGACACCACCACACACAAAACTACACAGGCTTAACACAGCACTTACTTCTAATTATTTTTTTAGACAGCTCGGAAGCAGAGCACCTCATCTGCCTCCTTCTACTCAGCAGCCCAGATCAAAATAACTGATCCTCTCTTATATCCTGTCCTGGTCCACTAGACACTAAAACAATTAACAAAACTAATTAACAGAAGCACAAAACAATTAAACAAAACAAAGGTGCATTTTTTTTTTTAACCATTTTACCCTTCAGGGAGGTTTTAACCCCCTCCCTGCTGTCTCACACATCCTGCTGCTGTTACATATATATATATATATATATATATATATATATATATATATATATATATATATATATATATATTAGCAATCTTCAGGTTCCAAGCGTATCAGCAACTGGTTGGTGAAGGGGTTGAAGGAGGTTTGGAGAACTTCACTCACCAGGTGTAAATAGAACCTGAAACCTGAAAGTAAGCTGTGGAAACTGAGAGCTTTCTTTAACCTGGTGGGGTACCAGGTATCATTTTAGTATCTGGAGCATTCTCTACAAAGAGAGATGTGTATTCCTCACTATGCTACAGCTCGTGTCCTTTCAGCTTGTAATAGTCCTAGTGTCCACTAGATGGCATGGATGTTGCACTTACCTGTAGCTTTAGACATGGGAGCGCATTCACTTAGTATATTTTCTCTGCATTGTAAAATGCATACAAGTCCGATCAGAAATACAGCAACATTTATAAAATAGTATGAAGGAAAGCATCACTTAATACCAGAATTGCTGCCAGAGTAATTTGCAACTAGTAAATACACTTCTCTGAGGAAATGATTATTATTGCAACTAAATGATTAAACACTAAGAAATTAATTGAGTAAACACTTGAATGTAGAGCTATTTGTCATTAAAATAACTACAATTCTTAAAAATCCACAAGACTTTTATCTCCTGCTTTGTCTGTGATTTCTTTGTTGCTGGAATCATGTGACACACAGGAGACAGAGCGATTGGAATGTAGTTCAAAGGCTGCTGGGATTTGGAGTTCTTGTTTCCTATGAGCCTCTGTGATTATCCTCAGATGACTTCAGCTAACAATTATCTGTTACTATAAAGCATTACCTTGGTTTGCTTTCTCACACAGCTTATTCTGAGACGTATGCTGACTTAGACTAGCAAGGCAAACTAACCCCTTGAGTTTTATAATGTACAATTGGGTGTGTACATGATTGTAGTGAATTAGGTATTATTTATTCCGTATTTGACCATTCCACAACATATAACCTTCACAGTCTTCTTTGGTATTAGAATGCTTCTGAATGCCTATGTAACAGACCTATTTATTTGTAAGGCTGTAATCTACTGCCTTATTTGGTCACAATGTAATATAATCTGTATTTAGTACATGGGAAGGAGCCTTCCCAAAATCCACTGAGTGTAGAGCCATGTTAACAGTGTTCAGTAGACCACTGAGTTCTTTGTAGAAGTGAATGAATCAATACTGTTTGCATATTAGAATCTGAAAATGAGTCAGGCTTGGCAGGAGAAAGAGAGAAAAGCAGTTCAGAACAGCAGGATCCAGGGGAGGGACCCGATCTCTTGAAGAAGCACACTATCACTCAAGATTAAGGATTGCAAGTGCAAGCTAATAGAAGTTATTTCTTTTATCTGGCTGCTCATTGTCCTCCAGGGGCCAGTAGCTCGCCGATATCCACTCTAGAGCCATTGGCTTGGTCAGGACACCCACTGACCTTCAGTGCTCCTGAGCTGTTGTGCGGAGTTGCTATGGTGAGCGGACAGAATTGTTGTGAAAAACAAGGGGAAAATTGTCACACAAAAAAAGAGCAAAAGCAAAATGTATATAAATGTACGATGAGTACACACTGTAAAAACCATAACTCATTAGAAATAGAATAACAGAAGTAAAAGTAATTCTGTACGTTAATCAGAGTTCTATTTCACAGTTTCCGATTGAGTTCCGTGTATCACTTTTTTTTAAGTCGTTTCCACTGCCTGGTGATCCCGGCTAATCATAATCTTAAAGAATGTGGAACGTCAGCGCTGTGTATCAAAGGCATTGACCCTTCATTCTGGTGTCTGACATTTTAATAGCTTCCTGGCTCTCAGGGTCAATATTTAGAAGATAGATGGTTGAGGGATGGCTGTCGTTAATTAAAAAAATAACTAGACAATGACTTCTGTAATTCAACCCACTATTACTGTTTGAAAACTTCTTAAAAATTGACTCCGGAGTCCAGCAGGATCTCTCCGTGAGCGATTCGGAGGGCTTCAGGCTTGAATGGATACACAGTTATCTCTCGCTTTGTTCAGGCCCTGCTAATTTGGGACAAAGAAGGCTGCCACTTATGGGCAGGCTGCAGACACAGATTAATTATCACTGCATGTTGCTGTATGCTTTTCTGTATCAGTCCCTGTCACTACTTTCCACTTCGTCAGTCCCTCTGAATCCCTCCATATTTCACATTATTGGATTCTGAAGCTTTCAGTCAATCAGATTCAGCGTGCACATCTTTTGTGCACGCTGAAGCACTTTATTCTTCATATCACTACAGCGTTGACACCAGCAGCTTGAAATCACTTTTAACAACCTGAGGTCCCTCATGGAATCCTCATTAATACACAGTGAATGGGGAAACATTCCTGGTATGATATAGCATTTAACACATTGTTCTGCATCTTTCTTCATGGTTTGATGTCTGACTGTATGTATATATTTTTAATCAGTTTATAAGTAGTAGTTTATTGTTTTATAAGGTTTATGTAACCTCTATGCATGGCGAACCTTGTGGGATTAGCAAAGCAATGGGATAACACAAGCTGGTCTATTATTTAGCCAGCACAATATATACATCTGTGTTTTTCCTGTTCTTTTGAATTTAATGGGTGTTCACTTAAGCAACTATAGACGTTCCTCTGATAAAGCAGTGAAAGGCAATTTGAATTCAGTCTTGTTTGTTTCCATTAAATCAATCTGAATTGCAATCCTGGCTGGCAGAAATGTGTCTCTCCAAAATAGTTTGCTGTGCAAATCTTCCATCAGTGTCCTGAAACAAGTAACCAAGACTGGACTGTAGGCTAGAGCCAGTGTAAACACAATGAGATCTGGAAATGCGAGGAGATCTACTTTCACTTGCTTTTACCATTGCACAATAAGAGAGGGCGCTTGAGAGAGAAACACTCCAGTAAATAAAACTGATTGAGTATTAAAACTCCAACTTGAAATAAGAAGAACAATTCTTAGCAACAAAATGACAGAATTGTACCATGATAAATGAGCTGCCTTTCCTCATTCAGCAGCATGCCTCTGCTGTTGAGAAGTGCTCCAGATTTACCCATATGCAGTAACAGTCTGTATGGGATCCACAGGGATAAAGCTGCTATTCTCTCATATCAGGCCAAGGTGGTAATGACTTTCATTGGCATATCTTTAGCATGCTATGGGGTTAAAGCTATCACACATGCAGGCCCATATTTATTTTAAAACTGCTTTAACCAAGTAAAAGTATTTGCTCTGCCCACAGATCTCCCAAATAAACGTTATTTACAGTGTTGTCCCATGACATGAACTACACAGCCAGTAGAGAACAATTTCCTATCAGAGAGAAAATAATCAATAATAATCTGATCATTGAGAACACTTTGGTATTCAAAACCACAAAAAAGGCTAGATTCTGCCATTTCTCATCCCAAAACAAATAGCCTGACATTGGCACAAAGTTGAGTGTTAAATATATAACATGACTCTGATTTATAGTAAATATGGCTAGGATTGTATGAGGACTTACAATAACAAGGAACAAGTTATTGATGTCCTCGCTAGTGAAAAGTTGTACAAAGTAGTTATTTAATGTGTTTGTTACTGCTTTGTCATACTTCACTACATTCCCATGTTGTCCCTTATACTGCCAGTGCTGCACAGCACTGTTGATAGGAACTGACGAATACTGTGAAATCAATTGCTTTATTTGCCAATCACTAATTAGATGTAAAAGAAAAATACCTGCATGAATATATTGGACATGGTGCCAGGCAGGATCGATTCATTTTTTAATTGCCTTTACTAGAAACACATTCTTTAAAGAACGCCTGTATGAGTGCCGTCCAGCTCAGAGGCACTTAACAATTACATTGCATCTGGACTGAATAATGAGCAGATCAGCAGGCCAGTCCTGGGCATGGACTAATTAACAGGACTGAGATATCCACTGGATAAAAAGTGCTGTCGAAGACAGGAGGTGCGAACAGGGACGGGCTAGTGCTGTGTGTTTAAAAGACTGAGACACTGTTGTGACTTTACTGTTTAATATCCAAGGTTTGTAGGCATTGTTTATTTTAAGGTTGTTGAGAACTTTGCTTAGGAAATTTAAATTGCAGTTATAGTCGGGTGATTGCCCTGCACATGGAGAAATTAGTGTTGGTGTAATTTATAAGTGGAAACGGGTTTGTTTTGTGTGCTTTTTGGAGTTGTTGTGTTTGATCAAATGATTGTTTACAGACGGGCGCTCGATTGAGACTTGCTGCCTGCTAGGTTTGGTTGAGAGGAAGGGCAGCGAGTGATTGGCTTTGCCGGTCCTCAATCAGCAGCTGGGCAGGTCTTGACTAATTGTCTGTCAGCATAAAAACATCCGGTGGGGATCGTTCTGGGTGACTGCAACGCCATGCTACAGATGGGCGCTGTGTACACTCAGGAGGAGAGCGTCCGCTCTGCAGCAACTACAGCTACGCAACCCTGAAACTGCAACACGATGCTTGTGAAGGCAGTACCCAGCCAAGGCCGTATGAAGAAGCAGGAATCACCGTAAGAATACTGGCTCATAAGTAGGTTAGTTTAGGGGATATTGATCCCAAGTAATGTATAGTGAGGGTTACGTAGTGTAGCAGGTTCTTGGAGCGGGATGCCTTGTTTAGTAAGGCTAGCGCTCGACCCTGTGTGGGGGACGAAAGGGGGTGATGTTGGAACGCTTTCATATCGGTCTTAATACTGTCATTTTGCAACCCTGTCAGTACAGTATGCAAAAACATTCTCTGGACAAGCTCAGGGTCATACTTTAGTCCTGAGTCAGACTCCTGAGAGGCAAATAATATTTTCTGTCTCAGATCCATTACCCACATCAGAAAGTTTTGAGGTGTCTCTTTTGCCTCTTGCACCCCTGATGTCAGCTCAGTAGCATCTTTCTCTTGAAAATGGGAACGCAAAATCCTTCTCAGTTTTGGCAATGTCAGATCAGTTTTTCCTTCAAGATAACTTCTAAGTTGCAGCCCCGGTACTATAGCCCTGATCACAGCTTCAGTTATTTCAATTTCAGTGTAGTCTTTATTTAGACCACTTTCGATTTAATGAGCTAGGGTGCCAAAGCTTAGCTTATCCCTCTGCCCAGGTTCCCCTATTTGACCAATGATTTTAAAGTCTTTCTTAAACATTGCTAGATTTGGTCCGTTTGCTTGAGAGTCAGTGGCTGAGGCAGATCTTACTTTCTCTGCACTGCCCTGTGAAGCTAACATTCCCACTTCTTTCCTTTTCTGTTCAAGCAATGTCTCTACTTCCTCACATTCTCTTTGCAGCGGGTTACGTTCTGCTTGCATTTCATTTACGTTGCTAACAGCAGCCACGTCTCCATTCATCAGCTCATCAATCTTATCTTTTATTGCTAACAGTTCAGCCATCCCTTGATCTTCTCATTCCTCCGCTTCAGAACGGTCTAAATAGCACTGTACATATTTTATTAATGACTTAATAAATATTTATAATATAATATTTTCTATGACTTTGCTGCTTACGGCATCCATCTTAGGTTTTTTTTTAGTACTTTAACAACCGCGTCCAATTACAATGAGGCAATTTTACAATTTAAAACAGTTTTTGTTTACAACACAACAGACGGTAAAATACAATCATTTCGGAGGAGCTACATACCTGGTAAGTATTTTAAAATCAAGAAAAACTCATCAAGACAGTGCGAGCTTTACACCTTGCAGCTTCGTGTTTTATTCACTACACAATGAAATGGCTCGCATCTGCCACCCACTGGTCTCTATAGGTAAGTACACTACAGATTGAAGCTCGCAAAATAAAGAAAAAAGAAAAAAAATATAGTCCCCCCTCTGCTTCACTGTTCATTATTACATGTGCCCCACATTTGTTTACTTTCTGTTTTGTGTTTAATAAATCCTGCGCACCTGAGCGGCATTTCAGCTCCACCTCCCATGTCTCTCTGTCTTGCATATCAGCGGTTACCCACACACGTGACACAAGTACCCTGTCACAGTAGTATACCGAAAAGTTTCAAACATCCCATTGGGATTCCATAATAATCCCAGTTTATTACCCTGCAGAAACCCTAGCAGACCCAGTAGAAGACCCAAGGATTACTCGCACAATGTATCTGGAGCACAGATACGGGCGCACACTGTCTGTCTGGTACTGAACTGCGGTTGATTACCAGCAGTGTGTAATGGTTTGTAAAAATATGAAAATAATGTCATTCTGACATTGCTGTAATATTTTAGCCCCACCACACTTAAAATGCAATAACGATCAATCACACTTGAACAACATCATATGTGGTACAGATGTTGGGAATCAGGAATTTTGAGTCTTAAAGCATCTATCAAACCAGGAAGAAAAAAAAAATTATTGTCCAGCTTGTAAACTTTTTAGCACTTCAAGCTGATTGCGGAGAGATTTTCACTGCTGCTGCTGCTGTTGTTTTACAGCGGCAGCATCAATATGGCTTTAGTGACCACATGTGATGTATGCTGCCTAAAGCTCTTCTCATAAATCTCCTCCAAAAAGACAACTGATCTGAACTCTGTAAATTCCAAAGCACAGGGAGAATGTAGAGACTCATCTAGTAAATGGATGCAGTACTGACCAAGGTCAGCCACTGAAAACCAGGACAGAGGATGAACACAAGATAAAATGGTAAACTGGTACTTTGAGGACTGAATCTTTCTTCCAGAGGCTAGCCTTGTCTATTCTGCTTCTTGAATGTGGCTTACCACTGCCTACTGCTGTTTAACCAGTGCTTAGAAAAGATTGGCTGCGTTTTGCTTTCCATGTTTTCTCTCTTTGCTGCAGTGAAATAATGCAGTCTTATGCCTCAGGGTCTTTTTGTTTAAAGAAAACCGTGTATACCCGTAAACCAATAGCTGCTGTGTAAATGAGTCTCCAGCTCCAGCTGAGTTAAGAATGTATAAGTGGCGTAGTCAGGTGCTTCAGTGGTTCCTATCTTCGCAGGGAGGAGCTGCTTATGCTGGAATTGTGACATCAATTCTCAGTGGAATGGGTAGGCCGTCTCTCAGATTCACTCTCTATACCTCCCCAAGGCACAATACTAACAGCATCCATTCATAGATTCAAAAAACATTCATTCAAGGTTTTCATTTTAAATTTAACATTTCTTTAGAACAGATGGAGTCTTTTGCTCCAAAACGTACAAGCAAAGAACTGAAATCAGTGTGAATAAATATTAAAAAACAATTCCATGATGGAAAATGATTCACCAACTTGCTGAATGTGTAAATACAAAAATAATCCACTTTGAATCTTGCAAATCTTATTTGAGTCAAAAATGAACAGAGGAATAACTCTTTGAAGGACATGCATGTAATGCCTGGATTGGTTATTGATGCAGTTTTTAAATTTCTTACAGCCTGTCCCAAACAAGCAGACACACATCTACAGAACTGATCAGATAAACATTGAATACATGTTCAATGGAGACTATGCGAAATACAGTATAACAGGTGGGGATAAGAGGGTGCAGGTGATGGCCATAATTAACAGCAATCAAGGCTTAATTATCTTGTATATAAAATGAACCTGGAAAAGCAGTAAATGATTTATTCCTTTGTCTGCTGTGTGACTGTGCCATAGAGTTTGTCAAGTTTTCCTCACTTGTTACCAGGTAAGCTGGCTGTGTCATCTTAATCCTTGGTTTAAAATTGGTTTAAAATATTTATTATTTTATTGGGTATTTTTGTAGGGAGAGTTCTAGTGTATTTTGTGTACAGGACGGGCGTTTCTCTGAATTCCCAGAGGTAATTGTTTTTTAATGTTTTCTTTTAATGGTTCTATAACCAAAATGGCTGATTTCTAATTGGTTTCAGAGCATTGGTTGTGCTGACTTTGTGTTTTTATCATTGTAGGGCGTGAGCCAGCCACTGTTGTCTTGTCTACTGCTTTTATCTGGGTTTTATTACTGTTTTTACCTGTGTCGTGCATTTTATGTTGAGTCCTCTATTTGTGTTTATTAAAATAGTAGTGTTTTGAGATGAGTTTCTTCAGGGGAGCTTGGTTGGCTGGGCTGCTGCATTGGGAACAGGTGTGCTTCCCTCTTTTTCATCGCCCTGCTCCCCTGGACGCATTCCGGCTCCAGCCACCATGGATATGCCTGGCTGGGTCTGGTCTGAGGCTTGGTGTGTAGGGTGATCAGTTCACCTGGTAAACTCTGTCCCTGGTCTGTGTCTGTGCTTGGTCTGCCTGTGCTCACTCTCGCTTTCTGTTTTAGTGCTAAAGAAACCACTACACAGGACTCCAGATTTGTGTATGCTGCTTTCAGCCATCGGGTGTTCTTTGAAACCCTATTTTTTATTACTGTTAAAATAAATGATCCTGCTCGGACGAGCATAACTATAACTTTGTCTCTGACTTTCATTTAGTTGGAAGGGGCTTGTATCGGAACCACATTATTTTATATTCCATACCTCTTTGAATTTATATTAGAGGTTCTATTCCTCTTTAAACTATAGATGGCGTAATCGAGGTTATATCTATAGCTATATATATATATATATATATATATATATATATATATATATATATATATATATATATATATATAATTATAATTTCTTGAAACGGACAACTGCTACAACATCAATCAAAATCACCTAAGCAATTAAGCCCTGTTCTATCCATATTACAGCAAACTTACTTTTGAATTTTATTCTGTTAGTAATTAAACCTGAACAACTGGACCAAAGTACCATCTGCTCTGTACTGTAGTTGATTATGGGTATAGAGATTGATTACCTTTAGTTTCTTGGCATGAACA
>CM060271.1:11068602-11144814 GCA_030684275.1 Acipenser oxyrinchus oxyrinchus | reverse complement strand
CCTGACACACCCTCGATTACATGTATACTGCTGGACCCTTCTCCCTGACACACCCTCGATTACATGTATACTGCTGGACCCTTCTCCCTGACACACCCTCGATTACATGTATACTGCTGGACCCTTCTCCCTGACACACCCTCGATTACATGTATACTGCTGGACCCTTCTCCCTGACACACCCTCGATTACATGTATACTGCTGGACCCTTCTCCTGACACACCCTCGATTACATGTATACTGCTGGACCCTTCTCCTGACACACCCTCGATTACATGTATACTGCTGGACCCTTCTCCCTGACACACCCTCGATTACATGTATACTGCTGGACCCTTCTCCTGACACACCCTCGATTACATGTATACTGCTGGACCCTTCTCCCTGACACACCTCGATTACATGTATACTGCTGGACCCTTCTCCCTGACACACCCTCGATTACATGTATACTGCTGGACCCTTCTCCCTGACACACCTCGATTACATGTATACTGCTGGACCCTTCTCCCTGACACACCCTCGATTACATGTATACTGCTGGACCCTTCTCCCTGACACACCCTCGATTACATGTATACTGCTGGACCCTTCTCCCTGACACACCCTCGATTACATGTATACTGCTGGACCCTTCTCCCTGACACACCCTCGATTACATGTATACTGCTGGACCCTTCTCCCTGACACACCCTCGATTACATGTATACTGCTGGACCCTTCTCCCTGACACACCCTCGATTACATGTATACTGCTGGACCCTTCTCCCTGACACACCCTCGATTACATGTATACTGCTGGACCCTTCTCCCTGACACACCCTCGATTACATGTATACTGCTGGACCCTTCTCCCTGACACACCCTCGATTACATGTATACTGCTGGACCCTTCTCCCTGACACACCCTCGATTACATGTATACTGCTGGACCCTTCTCCCTGACACACCCTCGATTACATGTATACTGCTGGACCCTTCTCCCTGACACACCCTCGATTACATGTATACTGCTGGACCCTTCTCCCTGACACACCCTCGATTACATGTATACTGCTGGACCCTTCTCCCTGACACACCCTCGATTACATGTATACTGCTGGACCCTTCTCCCTGACACACCCTCGATTACATGTATACTGCTGGACCCTTCTCCCTGACACACCCTCGATTACATGTATACTGCTGGACCCTTCTCCCTGACACACCCTCGATTACATGTATACTGCTGGACCCTTCTCCCTGACACACCCTCGATTACATGTATACTGCTGGACCCTTCTCCCTGACACACCCTCGATTACATGTATACTGCTGGACCCTTCTCCCTGACACACCCTCGATTACATGTATACTGCTGGACCCTTCTCCCTGACACACCCTCGATTACATGTATACTGCTGGACCCTTCTCCCTGACACACCCTCGATTACATGTATACTGCTGGACCCTTCTCCTGACACACCCTCGATTACATGTATACTGCTGGACCCTTCTCCCTGACACACCCTCGATTACATGTATACTGCTGGACCCTTCTCCCTGACACACCTCGATTACATGTATACTGCTGGACCCTTCTCCCTGACACACCCTCGATTACATGTATACTGCTGGACCCTTCTCCCTGACACACCCTCGATTACATGTATACTGCTGGACCCTTCTCCCTGACACACCTCGATTACATGTATACTGCTGGACCCTTCTCCCTGACACACCCTCGATTACATGTATACTGCTGGACCCTTCTCCCTGACACACCCTCGATTACATGTATACTGCTGGACCCTTCTCCCTGACACACCCTCGATTACATGTATACTGCTGGACCCTTCTCCTGACACACCCTCGATTACATGTATACTGCTGGACCCTTCTCCCTGACACACCCTCGATTACATGTATACTGCTGGACCCTTCTCCCTGACACACCCTCGATTACATGTATACTGCTGGACCCTTCTCCCTGACACACCTCGATTACATGTATACTGCTGGACCCTTCTCCCTGACACACCCTCGATTACATGTATACTGCTGGACCCTTCTCCCTGACACACCCTCGATTACATGTATACTGCTGGACCCTTCTCCCTGACACACCCTCGATTACATGTATACTGCTGGACCCTTCTCCCTGACACACCCTCGATTACATGTATACTGCTGGACCCTTCTCCCTGACACACCCTCGATTACATGTATACTGCTGGACCCTTCTCCCTGACACACCCTCGATTACATGTATACTGCTGGACCCTTCTCCCTGACACACCCTCGATTACATGTATACTGCTGGACCCTTCTCCCTGACACACCCTCGATTACATGTATACTGCTGGACCCTTCTCCCTGACACACCCTCGATTACATGTATACTGCTGGACCCTTCTCCCTGACACACCTCGATTACATGTATACTGCTGGACCCTTCTCCTGACACACCCTCGATTACATGTATACTGCTGGACCCTTCTCCCTGACACACCCTCGATTACATGTATACTGCTGGACCCTTCTCCCTGACACACCCTCGATTACATGTATACTGCTGGACCCTTCTCCTGACACACCCTCGATTACATGTATACTGCTGGACCCTTCTCCCTGACACACCCTCGATTACATGTATACTGCTGGACCCTTCTCCCTGACACACCCTCGATTACATGTATACTGCTGGACCCTTCTCCCTGACACACCCTCGATTACATGTATACTGCTGGACCCTTCTCCCTGACACACCCTCGATTACATGTATACTGCTGGACCCTTCTCCCTGACACACCCTCGATTACATGTATACTGCTGGACCCTTCTCCCTGACACACCCTCGATTACATGTATACTGCTGGACCCTTCTCCCTGACACACCTCGATTACATGTATACTGCTGGACCCTTCTCCCTGACACACCCTCGATTACATGTATACTGCTGGACCCTTCTCCCTGACACACCCTCGATTACATGTATACTGCTGGACCCTTCTCCCTGACACACCCTCGATTACATGTATACTGCTGGACCCTTCTCCCTGACACACCCTCGATTACATGTATACTGCTGGACCCTTCTCCTGACACACCCTCGATTACATGTATACTGCTGGACCCTTCTCCCTGACACACCCTCGATTACATGTATACTGCTGGACCCTTCTCCCTGACACACCCTCGATTACATGTATACTGCTGGACCCTTCTCCCTGACACACCCTCGATTACATGTATACTGCTGGACCCTTCTCCCTGACACACCCTCGATTACATGTATACTGCTGGACCCTTCTCCCTGACACACCCTCGATTACATGTATACTGCTGGACCCTTCTCCCTGACACACCCTCGATTACATGTATACTGCTGGACCCTTCTCCTGACACACCCTCGATTACATGTATACTGCTGGACCCTTCTCCCTGACACACCCTCGATTACATGTATACTGCTGGACCCTTCTCCCTGACACACCCTCGATTACATGTATACTGCTGGACCCTTCTCCTGACACACCTCGATTACATGTATACTGCTGGACCCTTCTCCCTGACACACCTCGATTACATGTATACTGCTGGACCCTTCTCCCTGACACACCCTCGATTACATGTATACTGCTGGACCCTTCTCCCTGACACACCCTCGATTACATGTATACTGCTGGACCCTTCTCCCTGACACACCCTCGATTACATGTATACTGCTGGACCCTTCTCCCTGACACACCCTCGATTACATGTATACTGCTGGACCCTTCTCCCTGACACACCCTCGATTACATGTATACTGCTGGACCCTTCTCCCTGACACACCCTCGATTACATGTATACTGCTGGACCCTTCTCCCTGACACACCCTCGATTACATGTATACTGCTGGACCCTTCTCCCTGACACACCCTCGATTACATGTATACTGCTGGACCCTTCTCCCTGACACACCTCGATTACATGTATACTGCTGGACCCTTCTCCCTGACACACCTCGATTACATGTATACTGCTGGACCCTTCTCCCTGACACACCCTCGATTACATGTATACTGCTGGACCCTTCTCCCTGACACACCCTCGATTACATGTATACTGCTGGACCCTTCTCCCTGACACACCCTCGATTACATGTATACTGCTGGACCCTTCTCCCTGACACACCCTCGATTACATGTATACTGCTGGACCCTTCTCCCTGACACACCCTCGATTACATGTATACTGCTGGACCCTTCTCCCTGACACACCCTCGATTACATGTATACTGCTGGACCCTTCTCCCTGACACACCCTCGATTACATGTATACTGCTGGACCCTTCTCCCTGACACACCCTCGATTACATGTATACTGCTGGACCCTTCTCCCTGACACACCCTCGATTACATGTATACTGCTGGACCCTTCTCCTGACACACCCTCGATTACATGTATACTGCTGGACCCTTCTCCCTGACACACCCTCGATTACATGTATACTGCTGGACCCTTCTCCCTGACACACCCTCGATTACATGTATACTGCTGGACCCTTCTCCCTGACACACCCTCGATTACATGTATACTGCTGGACCCTTCTCCCTGACACACCCTCGATTACATGTATACTGCTGGACCCTTCTCCCTGACACACCCTCGATTACATGTATACTGCTGGACCCTTCTCCCTGACACACCTCGATTACATGTATACTGCTGGACCCTTCTCCCTGACACACCCTCGATTACATGTATACTGCTGGACCCTTCTCCCTGACACACCCTCGATTACATGTATACTGCTGGACCCTTCTCCCTGACACACCCTCGATTACATGTATACTGCTGGACCCTTCTCCCTGACACACCCTCGATTACATGTATACTGCTGGACCCTTCTCCCTGACACACCCTCGATTACATGTATACTGCTGGACCCTTCTCCCTGACACACCCTCGATTACATGTATACTGCTGGACCCTTCTCCCTGACACACCCTCGATTACATGTATACTGCTGGACCCTTCTCCCTGACACACCCTCGATTACATGTATACTGCTGGACCCTTCTCCCTGACACACCCTCGATTACATGTATACTGCTGGACCCTTCTCCCTGACACACCCTCGATTACATGTATACTGCTGGACCCTTCTCCCTGACACACCCTCGATTACATGTATACTGCTGGACCCTTCTCCCTGACACACCCTCGATTACATGTATACTGCTGGACCCTTCTCCCTGACACACCCTCGATTACATGTATACTGCTGGACCCTTCTCCCTGACACACCCTCGATTACATGTATACTGCTGGACCCTTCTCCCTGACACACCCTCGATTACATGTATACTGCTGGACCCTTCTCCCTGACACACCCTCGATTACATGTATACTGCTGGACCCTTCTCCCTGACACACCCTCGATTACATGTATACTGCTGGACCCTTCTCCCTGACACACCCTCGATTACATGTATACTGCTGGACCCTTCTCCCTGACACACCCTCGATTACATGTATACTGCTGGACCCTTCTCCCTGACACACCCTCGATTACATGTATACTGCTGGACCCTTCTCCCTGACACACCCTCGATTACATGTATACTGCTGGACCCTTCTCCCTGACACACCCTCGATTACATGTATACTGCTGGACCCTTCTCCCTGACACACCCTCGATTACATGTATACTGCTGGACCCTTCTCCCTGACACACCCTCGATTACATGTATACTGCTGGACCCTTCTCCCTGACACACCCTCGATTACATGTATACTGCTGGACCCTTCTCCCTGACACACCCTCGATTACATGTATACTGCTGGACCCTTCTCCCTGACACACCCTCGATTACATGTATACTGCTGGACCCTTCTCCCTGACACACCCTCGATTACATGTATACTGCTGGACCCTTCTCCCTGACACACCCTCGATTACATGTATACTGCTGGACCCTTCTCCCTGACACACCCTCGATTACATGTATACTGCTGGACCCTTCTCCCTGACACACCTCGATTACATGTATACTGCTGGACCCTTCTCCCTGACACACCCTCGATTACATGTATACTGCTGGACCCTTCTCCCTGACACACCCTCGATTACATGTATACTGCTGGACCCTTCTCCCTGACACACCCTCGATTACATGTATACTGCTGGACCCTTCTCCCTGACACACCCTCGATTACATGTATACTGCTGGACCCTTCTCCCTGACACACCCTCGATTACATGTATACTGCTGGACCCTTCTCCCTGACACACCCTCGATTACATGTATACTGCTGGACCCTTCTCCCTGACACACCCTCGATTACATGTATACTGCTGGACCCTTCTCCCTGACACACCCTCGATTACATGTATACTGCTGGACCCTTCTCCCTGACACACCCTCGATTACATGTATACTGCTGGACCCTTCTCCCTGACACACCCTCGATTACATGTATACTGCTGGACCCTTCTCCCTGACACACCCTCGATTACATGTATACTGCTGGACCCTTCTCCTGACACACCTCGATTACATGTATACTGCTGGACCCTTCTCCCTGACACACCCTCGATTACATGTATACTGCTGGACCCTTCTCCCTGACACACCCTCGATTACATGTATACTGCTGGACCCTTCTCCCTGACACACCCTCGATTACATGTATACTGCTGGACCCTTCTCCCTGACACACCCTCGATTACATGTATACTGCTGGACCCTTCTCCCTGACACACCCTCGATTACATGTATACTGCTGGACCCTTCTCCCTGACACACCCTCGATTACATGTATACTGCTGGACCCTTCTCCCTGACACACCCTCGATTACATGTATACTGCTGGACCCTTCTCCCTGACACACCCTCGATTACATGTATACTGCTGGACCCTTCTCCCTGACACACCCTCGATTACATGTATACTGCTGGACCCTTCTCCCTGACACACCCTCGATTACATGTATACTGCTGGACCCTTCTCCCTGACACACCCTCGATTACATGTATACTGCTGGACCCTTCTCCCTGACACACCCTCGATTACATGTATACTGCTGGACCCTTCTCCCTGACACACCCTCGATTACATGTATACTGCTGGACCCTTCTCCCTGACACACCCTCGATTACATGTATACTGCTGGACCCTTCTCCCTGACACACCCTCGATTACATGTATACTGCTGGACCCTTCTCCCTGACACACCCTCGATTACATGTATACTGCTGGACCCTTCTCCCTGACACACCCTCGATTACATGTATACTGCTGGACCCTTCTCCCTGACACACCCTCGATTACATGTATACTGCTGGACCCTTCTCCCTGACACACCCTCGATTACATGTATACTGCTGGACCCTTCTCCCTGACACACCCTCGATTACATGTATACTGCTGGACCCTTCTCCCTGACACACCCTCGATTACATGTATACTGCTGGACCCTTCTCCCTGACACACCCTCGATTACATGTATACTGCTGGACCCTTCTCCCTGACACACCCTCGATTACATGTATACTGCTGGACCCTTCTCCCTGACACACCCTCGATTACATGTATACTGCTGGACCCTTCTCCCTGACACACCCTCGATTACATGTATACTGCTGGACCCTTCTCCTGACACACCTCGATTACATGTATACTGCTGGACCCTTCTCCCTGACACACCCTCGATTACATGTATACTGCTGGACCCTTCTCCCTGACACACCTCGATTACATGTATACTGCTGGACCCTTCTCCCTGACACACCCTCGATTACATGTATACTGCTGGACCCTTCTCCCTGACACACCCTCGATTACATGTATACTGCTGGACCCTTCTCCCTGACACACCCTCGATTACATGTATACTGCTGGACCCTTCTCCCTGACACACCCTCGATTACATGTATACTGCTGGACCCTTCTCCCTGACACACCCTCGATTACATGTATACTGCTGGACCCTTCTCCCTGACACACCCTCGATTACATGTATACTGCTGGACCCTTCTCCCTGACACACCCTCGATTACATGTATACTGCTGGACCCTTCTCCCTGACACACCCTCGATTACATGTATACTGCTGGACCCTTCTCCCTGACACACCCTCGATTACATGTATACTGCTGGACCCTTCTCCCTGACACACCCTCGATTACATGTATACTGCTGGACCCTTCTCCCTGACACACCCTCGATTACATGTATACTGCTGGACCCTTCTCCCTGACACACCCTCGATTACATGTATACTGCTGGACCCTTCTCCCTGACACACCCTCGATTACATGTATACTGCTGGACCCTTCTCCCTGACACACCCTCGATTACATGTATACTGCTGGACCCTTCTCCCTGACACACCCTCGATTACATGTATACTGCTGGACCCTTCTCCCTGACACACCCTCGATTACATGTATACTGCTGGACCCTTCTCCTGACACACCCTCGATTACATGTATACTGCTGGACCCTTCTCCCTGACACACCCTCGATTACATGTATACTGCTGGACCCTTCTCCCTGACACACCCTCGATTACATGTATACTGCTGGACCCTTCTCCCTGACACACCCTCGATTACATGTATACTGCTGGACCCTTCTCCTGACACACCCTCGATTACATGTATACTGCTGGACCCTTCTCCTGACACACCCTCGATTACATGTATACTGCTGGACCCTTCTCCCTGACACACCTCGATTACATGTATACTGCTGGACCCTTCTCCCTGACACACCCTCGATTACATGTATACTGCTGGACCCTTCTCCCTGACACACCTCGATTACATGTATACTGCTGGACCCTTCTCCCTGACACACCCTCGATTACATGTATACTGCTGGACCCTTCTCCCTGACACACCCTCGATTACATGTATACTGCTGGACCCTTCTCCCTGACACACCCTCGATTACATGTATACTGCTGGACCCTTCTCCCTGACACACCTCGATTACATGTATACTGCTGGACCCTTCTCCCTGACACACCCTCGATTACATGTATACTGCTGGACCCTTCTCCCTGACACACCCTCGATTACATGTATACTGCTGGACCCTTCTCCCTGACACACCCTCGATTACATGTATACTGCTGGACCCTTCTCCCTGACACACCCTCGATTACATGTATACTGCTGGACCCTTCTCCCTGACACACCCTCGATTACATGTATACTGCTGGACCCTTCTCCTGACACACCCTCGATTACATGTATACTGCTGGACCCTTCTCCCTGACACACCCTCGATTACATGTATACTGCTGGACCCTTCTCCCTGACACACCCTCGATTACATGTATACTGCTGGACCCTTCTCCCTGACACACCCTCGATTACATGTATACTGCTGGACCCTTCTCCCTGACACACCCTCGATTACATGTATACTGCTGGACCCTTCTCCCTGACACACCCTCGATTACATGTATACTGCTGGACCCTTCTCCCTGACACACCCTCGATTACATGTATACTGCTGGACCCTTCTCCCTGACACACCCTCGATTACATGTATACTGCTGGACCCTTCTCCCTGACACACCTCGATTACATGTATACTGCTGGACCCTTCTCCCTGACACACCCTCGATTACATGTATACTGCTGGACCCTTCTCCCTGACACACCCTCGATTACATGTATACTGCTGGACCCTTCTCCCTGACACACCTCGATTACATGTATACTGCTGGACCCTTCTCCCTGACACACCCTCGATTACATGTATACTGCTGGACCCTTCTCCCTGACACACCCTCGATTACATGTATACTGCTGGACCCTTCTCCCTGACACACCCTCGATTACATGTATACTGCTGGACCCTTCTCCCTGACACACCCTCGATTACATGTATACTGCTGGACCCTTCTCCCTGACACACCTCGATTACATGTATACTGCTGGACCCTTCTCCCTGACACACCCTCGATTACATGTATACTGCTGGACCCTTCTCCTGACACACCCTCGATTACATGTATACTGCTGGACCCTTCTCCCTGACACACCCTCGATTACATGTATACTGCTGGACCCTTCTCCCTGACACACCCTCGATTACATGTATACTGCTGGACCCTTCTCCCTGACACACCCTCGATTACATGTATACTGCTGGACCCTTCTCCCTGACACACCCTCGATTACATGTATACTGCTGGACCCTTCTCCCTGACACACCTCGATTACATGTATACTGCTGGACCCTTCTCCCTGACACACCCTCGATTACATGTATACTGCTGGACCCTTCTCCCTGACACACCTCGATTACATGTATACTGCTGGACCCTTCTCCCTGACACACCCTCGATTACATGTATACTGCTGGACCCTTCTCCCTGACACACCCTCGATTACATGTATACTGCTGGACCCTTCTCCTGACACACCCTCGATTACATGTATACTGCTGGACCCTTCTCCCTGACACACCCTCGATTACATGTATACTGCTGGACCCTTCTCCCTGACACACCCTCGATTACATGTATACTGCTGGACCCTTCTCCTGACACACCCTCGATTACATGTATACTGCTGGACCCTTCTCCCTGACACACCCTCGATTACATGTATACTGCTGGACCCTTCTCCCTGACACACCCTCGATTACATGTATACTGCTGGACCCTTCTCCCTGACACACCCTCGATTACATGTATACTGCTGGACCCTTCTCCCTGACACACCCTCGATTACATGTATACTGCTGGACCCTTCTCCCTGACACACCTCGATTACATGTATACTGCTGGACCCTTCTCCCTGACACACCCTCGATTACATGTATACTGCTGGACCCTTCTCCCTGACACACCCTCGATTACATGTATACTGCTGGACCCTTCTCCCTGACACACCCTCGATTACATGTATACTGCTGGACCCTTCTCCCTGACACACCTCGATTACATGTATACTGCTGGACCCTTCTCCCTGACACACCCTCGATTACATGTATACTGCTGGACCCTTCTCCCTGACACACCCTCGATTACATGTATACTGCTGGACCCTTCTCCCTGACACACCTCGATTACATGTATACTGCTGGACCCTTCTCCCTGACACACCTCGATTACATGTATACTGCTGGACCCTTCTCCCTGACACACCCTCGATTACATGTATACTGCTGGACCCTTCTCCCTGACACACCTCGATTACATGTATACTGCTGGACCCTTCTCCCTGACACACCTCGATTACATGTATACTGCTGGACCCTTCTCCCTGACACACCCTCGATTACATGTATACTGCTGGACCCTTCTCCCTGACACACCCTCGATTACATGTATACTGCTGGACCCTTCTCCCTGACACACCCTCGATTACATGTATACTGCTGGACCCTTCTCCCTGACACACCTCGATTACATGTATACTGCTGGACCCTTCTCCCTGACACACCCTCGATTACATGTATACTGCTGGACCCTTCTCCCTGACACACCCTCGATTACATGTATACTGCTGGACCCTTCTCCTGACACACCCTCGATTACATGTATACTGCTGGACCCTTCTCCTGACACACCCTCGATTACATGTATACTGCTGGACCCTTCTCCCTGACACACCCTCGATTACATGTATACTGCTGGACCCTTCTCCCTGACACACCCTCGATTACATGTATACTGCTGGACCCTTCTCCCTGACACACCTCGATTACATGTATACTGCTGGACCCTTCTCCCTGACACACCCTCGATTACATGTATACTGCTGGACCCTTCTCCCTGACACACCCTCGATTACATGTATACTGCTGGACCCTTCTCCCTGACACACCCTCGATTACATGTATACTGCTGGACCCTTCTCCCTGACACACCCTCGATTACATGTATACTGCTGGACCCTTCTCCTGACACACCCTCGATTACATGTATACTGCTGGACCCTTCTCCCTGACACACCTCGATTACATGTATACTGCTGGACCCTTCTCCCTGACACACCCTCGATTACATGTATACTGCTGGACCCTTCTCCCTGACACACCCTCGATTACATGTATACTGCTGGACCCTTCTCCTGACACACCCTCGATTACATGTATACTGCTGGACCCTTCTCCCTGACACACCTCGATTACATGTATACTGCTGGACCCTTCTCCCTGACACACCCTCGATTACATGTATACTGCTGGACCCTTCTCCCTGACACACCCTCGATTACATGTATACTGCTGGACCCTTCTCCTGACACACCCTCGATTACATGTATACTGCTGGACCCTTCTCCCTGACACACCCTCGATTACATGTATACTGCTGGACCCTTCTCCCTGACACACCTCGATTACATGTATACTGCTGGACCCTTCTCCCTGACACACCCTCGATTACATGTATACTGCTGGACCCTTCTCCCTGACACACCCTCGATTACATGTATACTGCTGGACCCTTCTCCCTGACACACCCTCGATTACATGTATACTGCTGGACCCTTCTCCCTGACACACCCTCGATTACATGTATACTGCTGGACCCTTCTCCCTGACACACCCTCGATTACATGTATACTGCTGGACCCTTCTCCCTGACACACCCTCGATTACATGTATACTGCTGGACCCTTCTCCCTGACACACCTCGATTACATGTATACTGCTGGACCCTTCTCCTGACACACCTCGATTACATGTATACTGCTGGACCCTTCTCCCTGACACACCCTCGATTACATGTATACTGCTGGACCCTTCTCCCTGACACACCCTCGATTACATGTATACTGCTGGACCCTTCTCCCTGACACACCCTCGATTACATGTATACTGCTGGACCCTTCTCCTGACACACCCTCGATTACATGTATACTGCTGGACCCTTCTCCCTGACACACCCTCGATTACATGTATACTGCTGGACCCTTCTCCCTGACACACCCTCGATTACATGTATACTGCTGGACCCTTCTCCCTGACACACCCTCGATTACATGTATACTGCTGGACCCTTCTCCCTGACACACCCTCGATTACATGTATACTGCTGGACCCTTCTCCCTGACACACCCTCGATTACATGTATACTGCTGGACCCTTCTCCCTGACACACCTCGATTACATGTATACTGCTGGACCCTTCTCCCTGACACACCCTCGATTACATGTATACTGCTGGACCCTTCTCCTGACACACCCTCGATTACATGTATACTGCTGGACCCTTCTCCTGACACACCCTCGATTACATGTATACTGCTGGACCCTTCTCCCTGACACACCCTCGATTACATGTATACTGCTGGACCCTTCTCCCTGACACACCCTCGATTACATGTATACTGCTGGACCCTTCTCCCTGACACACCCTCGATTACATGTATACTGCTGGACCCTTCTCCCTGACACACCCTCGATTACATGTATACTGCTGGACCCTTCTCCTGACACACCCTCGATTACATGTATACTGCTGGACCCTTCTCCCTGACACACCCTCGATTACATGTATACTGCTGGACCCTTCTCCCTGACACACCCTCGATTACATGTATACTGCTGGACCCTTCTCCTGACACACCCTCGATTACATGTATACTGCTGGACCCTTCTCCCTGACACACCCTCGATTACATGTATACTGCTGGACCCTTCTCCCTGACACACCCTCGATTACATGTATACTGCTGGACCCTTCTCCCTGACACACCCTCGATTACATGTATACTGCTGGACCCTTCTCCTGACACACCCTCGATTACATGTATACTGCTGGACCCTTCTCCCTGACACACCCTCGATTACATGTATACTGCTGGACCCTTCTCCCTGACACACCCTCGATTACATGTATACTGCTGGACCCTTCTCCCTGACACACCCTCGATTACATGTATACTGCTGGACCCTTCTCCCTGACACACCCTCGATTACATGTATACTGCTGGACCCTTCTCCCTGACACACCCTCGATTACATGTATACTGCTGGACCCTTCTCCCTGACACACCTCGATTACATGTATACTGCTGGACCCTTCTCCCTGACACACCCTCGATTACATGTATACTGCTGGACCCTTCTCCCTGACACACCCTCGATTACATGTATACTGCTGGACCCTTCTCCCTGACACACCCTCGATTACATGTATACTGCTGGACCCTTCTCCTGACACACCTCGATTACATGTATACTGCTGGACCCTTCTCCTGACACACCTCGATTACATGTATACTGCTGGACCCTTCTCCCTGACACACCCTCGATTACATGTATACTGCTGGACCCTTCTCCCTGACACACCCTCGATTACATGTATACTGCTGGACCCTTCTCCCTGACACACCCTCGATTACATGTATACTGCTGGACCCTTCTCCTGACACACCCTCGATTACATGTATACTGCTGGACCCTTCTCCTGACACACCCTCGATTACATGTATACTGCTGGACCCTTCTCCCTGACACACCCTCGATTACATGTATACTGCTGGACCCTTCTCCCTGACACACCCTCGATTACATGTATACTGCTGGACCCTTCTCCCTGACACACCCTCGATTACATGTATACTGCTGGACCCTTCTCCCTGACACACCCTCGATTACATGTATACTGCTGGACCCTTCTCCCTGACACACCTCGATTACATGTATACTGCTGGACCCTTCTCCTGACACACCCTCGATTACATGTATACTGCTGGACCCTTCTCCTGACACACCCTCGATTACATGTATACTGCTGGACCCTTCTCCCTGACACACCCTCGATTACATGTATACTGCTGGACCCTTCTCCTGACACACCTCGATTACATGTATACTGCTGGACCCTTCTCCTGACACACCCTCGATTACATGTATACTGCTGGACCCTTCTCCCTGACACACCCTCGATTACATGTATACTGCTGGACCCTTCTCCCTGACACACCCTCGATTACATGTATACTGCTGGACCCTTCTCCCTGACACACCCTCGATTACATGTATACTGCTGGACCCTTCTCCCTGACACACCCTCGATTACATGTATACTGCTGGACCCTTCTCCCTGACACACCCTCGATTACATGTATACTGCTGGACCCTTCTCCCTGACACACCCTCGATTACATGTATACTGCTGGACCCTTCTCCCTGACACACCCTCGATTACATGTATACTGCTGGACCCTTCTCCTGACACACCCTCGATTACATGTATACTGCTGGACCCTTCTCCCTGACACACCCTCGATTACATGTATACTGCTGGACCCTTCTCCCTGACACACCCTCGATTACATGTATACTGCTGGACCCTTCTCCCTGACACACCCTCGATTACATGTATACTGCTGGACCCTTCTCCCTGACACACCCTCGATTACATGTATACTGCTGGACCCTTCTCCTGACACACCCTCGATTACATGTATACTGCTGGACCCTTCTCCCTGACACACCCTCGATTACATGTATACTGCTGGACCCTTCTCCCTGACACACCCTCGATTACATGTATACTGCTGGACCCTTCTCCTGACACACCCTCGATTACATGTATACTGCTGGACCCTTCTCCCTGACACACCCTCGATTACATGTATACTGCTGGACCCTTCTCCCTGACACACCCTCGATTACATGTATACTGCTGGACCCTTCTCCCTGACACACCCTCGATTACATGTATACTGCTGGACCCTTCTCCCTGACACACCCTCGATTACATGTATACTGCTGGACCCTTCTCCCTGACACACCCTCGATTACATGTATACTGCTGGACCCTTCTCCCTGACACACCCTCGATTACATGTATACTGCTGGACCCTTCTCCCTGACACACCCTCGATTACATGTATACTGCTGGACCCTTCTCCCTGACACACCCTCGATTACATGTATACTGCTGGACCCTTCTCCCTGACACACCCTCGATTACATGTATACTGCTGGACCCTTCTCCCTGACACACCTCGATTACATGTATACTGCTGGACCCTTCTCCCTGACACACCCTCGATTACATGTATACTGCTGGACCCTTCTCCCTGACACACCCTCGATTACATGTATACTGCTGGACCCTTCTCCCTGACACACCCTCGATTACATGTATACTGCTGGACCCTTCTCCCTGACACACCCTCGATTACATGTATACTGCTGGACCCTTCTCCCTGACACACCCTCGATTACATGTATACTGCTGGACCCTTCTCCCTGACACACCTCGATTACATGTATACTGCTGGACCCTTCTCCCTGACACACCCTCGATTACATGTATACTGCTGGACCCTTCTCCCTGACACACCTCGATTACATGTATACTGCTGGACCCTTCTCCCTGACACACCCTCGATTACATGTATACTGCTGGACCCTTCTCCCTGACACACCCTCGATTACATGTATACTGCTGGACCCTTCTCCCTGACACACCCTCGATTACATGTATACTGCTGGACCCTTCTCCCTGACACACCCTCGATTACATGTATACTGCTGGACCCTTCTCCCTGACACACCCTCGATTACATGTATACTGCTGGACCCTTCTCCTGACACACCCTCGATTACATGTATACTGCTGGACCCTTCTCCCTGACACACCCTCGATTACATGTATACTGCTGGACCCTTCTCCTGACACACCCTCGATTACATGTATACTGCTGGACCCTTCTCCTGACACACCCTCGATTACATGTATACTGCTGGACCCTTCTCCCTGACACACCCTCGATTACATGTATACTGCTGGACCCTTCTCCCTGACACACCCTCGATTACATGTATACTGCTGGACCCTTCTCCCTGACACACCCTCGATTACATGTATACTGCTGGACCCTTCTCCCTGACACACCCTCGATTACATGTATACTGCTGGACCCTTCTCCCTGACACACCCTCGATTACATGTATACTGCTGGACCCTTCTCCCTGACACACCCTCGATTACATGTATACTGCTGGACCCTTCTCCCTGACACACCCTCGATTACATGTATACTGCTGGACCCTTCTCCTGACACACCCTCGATTACATGTATACTGCTGGACCCTTCTCCCTGACACACCCTCGATTACATGTATACTGCTGGACCCTTCTCCCTGACACACCCTCGATTACATGTATACTGCTGGACCCTTCTCCTGACACACCCTCGATTACATGTATACTGCTGGACCCTTCTCCTGACACACCCTCGATTACATGTATACTGCTGGACCCTTCTCCCTGACACACCCTCGATTACATGTATACTGCTGGACCCTTCTCCTGACACACCCTCGATTACATGTATACTGCTGGACCCTTCTCCTGACACACCCTCGATTACATGTATACTGCTGGACCCTTCTCCCTGACACACCCTCGATTACATGTATACTGCTGGACCCTTCTCCCTGACACACCCTCGATTACATGTATACTGCTGGACCCTTCTCCCTGACACACCCTCGATTACATGTATACTGCTGGACCCTTCTCCCTGACACACCCTCGATTACATGTATACTGCTGGACCCTTCTCCTGACACACCCTCGATTACATGTATACTGCTGGACCCTTCTCCCTGACACACCTCGATTACATGTATACTGCTGGACCCTTCTCCTGACACACCCTCGATTACATGTATACTGCTGGACCCTTCTCCCTGACACACCCTCGATTACATGTATACTGCTGGACCCTTCTCCCTGACACACCTCGATTACATGTATACTGCTGGACCCTTCTCCCTGACACACCCTCGATTACATGTATACTGCTGGACCCTTCTCCCTGACACACCCTCGATTACATGTATACTGCTGGACCCTTCTCCCTGACACACCCTCGATTACATGTATACTGCTGGACCCTTCTCCTGACACACCTCGATTACATGTATACTGCTGGACCCTTCTCCCTGACACACCTCGATTACATGTATACTGCTGGACCCTTCTCCCTGACACACCCTCGATTACATGTATACTGCTGGACCCTTCTCCCTGACACACCCTCGATTACATGTATACTGCTGGACCCTTCTCCCTGACACACCCTCGATTACATGTATACTGCTGGACCCTTCTCCTGACACACCCTCGATTACATGTATACTGCTGGACCCTTCTCCCTGACACACCCTCGATTACATGTATACTGCTGGACCCTTCTCCCTGACACACCCTCGATTACATGTATACTGCTGGACCCTTCTCCCTGACACACCCTCGATTACATGTATACTGCTGGACCCTTCTCCCTGACACACCCTCGATTACATGTATACTGCTGGACCCTTCTCCTGACACACCCTCGATTACATGTATACTGCTGGACCCTTCTCCCTGACACACCCTCGATTACATGTATACTGCTGGACCCTTCTCCCTGACACACCCTCGATTACATGTATACTGCTGGACCCTTCTCCCTGACACACCCTCGATTACATGTATACTGCTGGACCCTTCTCCCTGACACACCCTCGATTACATGTATACTGCTGGACCCTTCTCCCTGACACACCCTCGATTACATGTATACTGCTGGACCCTTCTCCCTGACACACCCTCGATTACATGTATACTGCTGGACCCTTCTCCCTGACACACCCTCGATTACATGTATACTGCTGGACCCTTCTCCCTGACACACCCTCGATTACATGTATACTGCTGGACCCTTCTCCCTGACACGCCCTCGATTACATGTATACTGCTGGACCCTTCTCCCTGACACACCCTCGATTACATGTATACTGCTGGACCCTTCTCCCTGACACACCCTCGATTACATGTATACTGCTGGACCCTTCTCCCTGACACACCCTCGATTACATGTATACTGCTGGACCCTTCTCCCTGACACACCCTCGATTACATGTATACTGCTGGACCCTTCTCCTTGACACGCCCTTGATTACATGTATACTGCTGGACCCTTCTCCCTGACACGCCCTCGATTACATGTATACTGCTGGACCCTTCTCCCTGACACACCCTCGATTACATGTATACTGCTGGACCCTTCTCCCTGACACACCCTCGATTACATGTATACTGCTGGACCCTTCTCCCTGACACGCCCTTTGATTACATGTATACTGCTGGACCCTTCTACTTGACACGCCCTCGATTACATGTATACTGCTGGACCCTTCTCCTGACACGCCTCGATTACATGTATACTGCTGGACCCTTCTCCCTGACACGCCCTCGATTACATGTATACTGCTGGACCCTTCTCCCTGACACACCCTCGATTACATGTATACTGCTGGACCCTTCTCCTGACACGCTCTCGATTACATGTATACTGCTGGACCCTTCTCCCTGACACGCTCTCGATTACATGTATACTGCTGGACCCTTCTCCCTGACACACCCTCGATTGCATGTATACTGCTGGACCCTTCTCCCTGACACGCTCTCGATTACATGTATACTGCTGGACCCTTCTCCCTGACACGCTCTCGATTACATGTATGCTGCTGGACCCTTCTCCCTGACACGCTCTCGATTACATGTACACTGCTGGACCCTTCTCCTTGACACACCCTCAATTGCATGTATACTGCAGGATCCTTCTCCCTGACACACCCTCTATTACATGTATACTGCTGGACCCTTCTCCCTGACATGCCCTCGATTACATGTATACTGCTGGACCCTTCTCCCTCACACGCCCTAGATTACATGTATACTGCTGGACCCTTCTCCCTGACACGCTCTCGATTACATGTATACTGCTGGACTCTTATCCCTGACATGCCCTCAATTACATGTATACTGCTGGACCCTTCTCCCTGACACGCTCTCGATTACATGTATACTGCTGGACCCTTCTCCCTGACACACCCTCGATTGCATGTATACTGCTGGACCCTTCTTCTTGACACCCTTGATTGCATGTATACTGCTGGACCCTTTTCCCTGACAAACCCTCGATTGCATGTATACTGCTGGACCCTTCTCCCTGACACAACCTCGATTATATGTATACTGCTGGACCCTTCTCCTTGACACACCCTTTATTGCATGTATACTGTTGGACCCTTCTCCCTTACACACCGTCGAGTACATGTATACTGCTGGACCCTTCTCCCTGACACACACTCGATAACATATATACTGCTGGACCCTTCTCCTTGACACACCCTCGATTGCATGTATACTGCTGGATCCTTCTCCCTGACACACCCTCCATTACATGTATACTGCTGGACCCTTCTCCCTGACACGCTCTCGATTACATGTATACTGCTGGACCCTTCTCCCTGACACACCCTCAATTACATGTATACTGCTGGACCCTTCTCCCTGACATGCCCTCGATTACATGTATACTGCTGGACCCTTCTACCTGACACGCCCTCGATTACATGTATACTGCTGGACCCTTCTCCCTGACAAGCCCTAGATTACATGCATACTGCTGGACCCTTCTCCCTGACACGCCCTCGATTAGATGTATACAGCGGGACCTTTCTACCTGACACGTTCTCGATTGCATGTATACTGCTGGACCCTTCTCCCTGACACGCTCTCGATTACATGTATACTGCTGGACCCTTCTCCCTGACACGCCCTCGATTACATGTATTCTGTTGGACCCTTCTCCATGACACACCCTCGATTACATGTATACTGCTGGACCCTTCTCCCCGACACACCCTTGATTACTTGTATACTGCTGGACCCTTCTCCCTGACACTCCCTCGATTACATGTATACTGCTGGACCCTTCTCCCTGACACACCCTCGATTACATGTTTTCTGCTGTGGGATTCAAACCCATGTACTGCTTGGGGATTCAAACTATTCCTGCTCTGGAACCACAGTGACCCTGCTTTCACAGACTCCGGCTGCGTAGTTTTTCTTTACCTTTCACTAGATTGCAAAATTACATTCCTGGCTTATCAGCCTTGAGAGTGTGTCAGTGGCTCCCTTTATACATGGATATTAGATTGCCACAGTCCTTGGTGTCATTTTAAGTATCTAGATTCTAATTAATTAAGGATGCATGTTAAGTAACCTCCTTCAAATCCGCTAATATTTGTGTACAGCCCTTAGTTTTAATGCTGATGAAAGAATGTGTAGTTGGGTCCCGAGGGGCTGGTGATTGTGTTAAATGCTCTCCAGTGATGTGGAAGTACTGCCTGTGCACTCAAGCTCATCCCTCCACATGAGCCCTGCACAGCTGCATGAGCCTCCTGGGGTGAGGTGTCAGGGACCTCAAACATGAACATGTACCCAAAAGCAAAGCTGTGGCTAAACAAGCTAAGTGTGGAGACTGAAAACCAGCTGAAAACATCCCTATATATGAAGCCTTCATTTATTTTGTACTGCATTGAGTATCATTAGCATTTATCAGTTTTAGATCTTAAAGAATTTTAATGTACACTGTCTGGCCACTTGATTCAGACCTGTGTGTAATATCATGTTTGGTTACTGTTTGCCCTGATTGCTGCCTTGACATGATGGGGCACAAAGTGCTGGAAGGTGCCTCTCGGGATCCATTCAGGGACATAGGCAAGAATCGGGATGTTGGTGCCTGTGACAGAGACACAATGATTCTTGGTTATAAATCTCCCTCCCAACCTGTGAGGGTGCTCTGTAAAGGGAACAGAGTGCCCAGACAATTCATTCCCGGGTTTGATGGAAGTCGGTCATCTAGATAGGGGGCGGAGCTATGGGAGGGAAACGATGTGGCAGCCTCGGATTGGAGGAGCGGTTACACTAGTTAACCAAGGGGTCATGATTGACGGTACAAAAGGGGCTGTTTCTTGTTATGGTTAAACGCTAAACTGGAAGGAGATCTGTATTGCAATCGTGAGTGTTTTGTTTGTTTGTTGTGTCTAAAAACTCTTTGTTTATTGTTATTAGATGGCTAACACGATCCGGAGCTGTCGCTACAGGCCAGCACTAAACCCGAACAACACTGCACCTTGTTCATGAATAACTGTATTTACACCACGAGCACTATCGCACTCACTGTGTTTGTGTTATTTTTATGGGGTGTAAGACAGCAGGAAGGGGGTTAAATGCTCCCTGGAAGAAAAACATGTGCGAAATGCACATTTGTTTAGTTTAATTGTATTTGTTATTGTTTGATTGTTTTTGCTTTATTGTTTCATTGCTTAATTATCCCCTGCACCTGGTGCTTATTATTAAATTAGAGCCAGGTGCAGGGTATAAAAGGGGAGCAGTCAGTTTGTTTGGGGCTGCTAAGGAGAAGGAGGGCTCTGCTTCCAGGCAGCCATTGAAAGGACAAACTGTAAGTTTATAGAACTGAGTGTTTTGATGTTTATAGCAGGTAAACGACTTCCTGGGTGTTTAGTCAGTGCTCTAAAAGGAGCTAGGTGTTTGTTTTGTTTATTTTTGTGTTTTGTTTGTATTATTAAAAGTGTGCGTAAGCGCTGAACCTCCAATTCCTGTGTGTTGGGTCGTGATTTTAAAGGGGAACCAATGTGGTGCGAGTCCATTTACAGGGGCCAACCCAGGAAATAACAACAGAGCGATCCACGCTGTATTGCCTGTAAGCATTGTTACTGTTTGCTGTATTTGTGCCATCAGACCATTGGATTTACAAAGAAAATATCATTGCACCTGGATTATCGTGGTCTGTCTGTTCACTGATCACTGCTGCATGGTGGATTGGAGCATTATCATCTTGATGGCAGCCACTCACATCAGGATACAAGTGTAATCAGTGCCTTCCAGAGTAATCAGGGGCCCAGGGTACACCAGGAGAGCATGCCCCACACCAGGGTACACCAGGTGAACATGCCCCACACCAGGGTACACCAGGAGAACATGCCCCACACCAGGGTACACCAGGAGAACATGCCCCACACCAGGTATACCAGGAGAACATACCCCACACCATGGGGACACCAGGTGAACATGCCCCACACCAGGGTAATTTGAAAAGCATTCCTTAAAACATACACTTTATCTGTTCTGTCAAAAGGAATTTGCCCTAGCATGAGAAAACACTTCAAACACTGTACAGGCTTACTTATACTGTGTAAATCAACATCCACCACCCAGCCAGTAACTTGTTATTTAGTAGAATGAAGACATTGGCAATAACTGGCCTGGGAAATCCATATATTTTTTTTCTGTTCACATAGAAAGTGCTACCAGTATACTCATTTTGCATTATGAGGAGAGCAGCATGCACATTTCAAAAGCAAATATGATTCTGTGAGTTTGCATACATTTGTCCAATGAATAATGGATAAGGTACATATGCTCCTTGTTCAGTAGCTGTGCTTATGAAAACACAAATGCAATTCTACATAGAGTATATTTGCACACATGTGTGATTCATGATGGCTGTGTAATCAGAATACAAATCTAAATCACAATGCTTTGCTTTGCCCTCTGGAACATTAGTGTGTAGATGCAGCACATTTGGCAGTAGCTCTCAGTAGACGGGTGCACAGTGTAGCTCAGTGGTAAAGCTAGCCCAGGGGGACCAGGCCTTTCCTTTACTATGCCTCAGTAAGCTAAACAGATTGAGACAGCCAGTTATGCAAGTCAATTGGAGAATACAAACAGCCTTTTTGCTTTTGCTTATGAATAAAAGATTGTAAAAAACAGCCAACTTCAAGAGTTTTTGTGGTCTTCAAATATATAATATTTTCTTTAAAGCATTTTCAATATTTGGGATTTGTTTTTCAGGTGTATATACAAGCCATTGCTTAACTATCTGTTTTCATTCATTTCTTATATATTTTTCTACATAATATTCCTAATATTTCTAGTGTTGAGATTTGGAGTTTTTGAGGTTGAATAACAATATTAAATCTAGAGAATGTGAGCGGAGTGGAGTGGTGACAAAATTCCACTCACCGCTCATAATATCCTCGGCTCCGCTCACAGGCATTCAATCACAGGCATGAACACACCCCTCTAACAGCTCTGACATCCAATCAAAGGCATGAACACACCCCTCTAACAGCTCACAGGCATCCAATCACAGGCATGAACACACCCCTCTAACAGCTCTGACATCGAATCAGAGGCATGAACACACCCCTCTAACAGCTCACAGGCATCCAATCACAGGCATGAACACACCCCCCTAACAGCTCTGACATCCAATCACAGGCATGAACACACCCCTCTAACAGCTCTGACATGCAATCACAGGCATGAACACACCCCTCTAACAGCTCTGACATCCAATCACAGGCATGAACACACCCCTCTAACAGCTCTGACATCCAATCACAGGCATGAACACACCCCTCTAACAGCTCACAGATGCCTCCGCTCAGCTCTGCATAGGTTACAATGAAGGGCCAAAGCACTTCAATAAACTGCTTTCTGGACAGACGGTTTTCCTGCAAACCACACAACACAACAGACAAAGCCTTTTGCTACGGTGTCATTTGCAGTCAGGAATGGGTGGAGGGGACTTGCTTTTTGTTCACTAAAAGGAGGTCATTTGTACCATGGACATTACATGTAGATACAGAGTAGACTCCATTGCACATTCTCTGTAGCTCACACAGAACAGCACAAACCCATCTCCAGCTGTAGACTTCTTTCAATAAAGGGATTTTGCTTTATTGCTCACCTTGAGCTGTTCAGGAGTCTGTTTTGTGTCGTTTATGTGTGGTCCACATCAACTTGTTTTACTGCCATGATTTCATCTTGTTTCTAAAAACAAAAGTTGCAGCATGATTGAGCAGGTAGTTCAAGTTGACCAAAGCACCAAGAAGCAGAAAACATCATTATTGCTATTATTATTACCACTGTTTCAGTGGCAGCAAACTTTTTTCATCAGTTCATTATATTTCTAAATAAAATGTTCAAAATTTGAATTAACAATTCAACATAACTGTATTTAACAAACTTTCATTTAAATAATACTGTACCTCATTGTTTAAATGAAGATTTTCTATCATAAACGTGCAACATTTCGGTTTGTAATGACAAATAAAACACCTGTAATGGTTGCCTGCTCGTTCTAGCTTCCTGCATGTTCTGCCTGCTGAGCTGCAGGAATCCAGCATGCCGTGCCCCCTCACACTGCAGAATGTCTGAAACAAGGAAAGCGCCACTGAAAACTCTACGGCAACATTTGTCTTTCGTTCCTTAAACCTGCATGCACCATAGGTTTTATGTGACCAAACCAGCTCTTTCCATCTAATTTAGTTCCCTTCTAACTTAGTCTCACTCTAAATGTAGATTAGATTAAATGTATCACGAGGACAAGTATTTATTACTGGTTTACAGCATGACAAGAAGGATGTTTTTTGGTAAGCAGCCTGTCAAAATGCTATTGCATTTTAAATAGCGTGAATAGCATTGCATAGAATTATATAGTAAATAGTAAACTTCTCTGTTACACAAGCACCACTTTGGTCTTGTTTTTTAACCAGTCACAGGGATGTTGCCTTGCTTCCTGCAGGAGTGACTTGGGGACCTGTGGCGGGGTGAAGGTTTTGCAACGACGTCAGCCCCTGCTGACGGACCCGGAAGACAGACACACAGGCAGGGGAATGCGTTTAAGCGCTATAGCGCATATTTAATAAACACACAAAAGAAAAGGCAGCAAACAAAACAAACAGGAACACAAAACAAAAGGGCTTGATGGCCAAAACAAAGGTATAGGTATATAATTACTCAGGATGTGGATCTCAATCTCTGTTCTCCTGTCTCTCTCCGTCTCTCTCTCTAACTCCTATTTCCCTTCCTCCCCCTGAGTGGTGCTGGTGACATTTTTATGAGGCTGAGTTTCAATTGATTCTCATCATTCAATTGCAACTGGACTGCATATGCATATGGCGGTGCTGCCGGCTCCTCCTGCAGTGGAGGTGGGGATGGCGGTGCTGCCCGCTCCTCCTGCAGCGGTGGTGGGGATGGCGGTGCTGTCGGCTCCTCCTGCAGCGGTGGTGGGGTTGGCGGTGCTGTCGGCTCCTCCTGCAGCGGGGGTGGGGATGGCGGTGCTGTCGGCTCCTCCTGCAGCGGTGGTGGGGATGGCGGTGCTCTCGGCTCCTCCTGCAGCAGTGGTGGGGATGGCGGTGCTGCCGGCTCCTCCTGCAGCGGTGGTGGAGATGCTGCTGGTTCCTCCGGCAGTGGTGGTGGAAATGCTGCCGGTTCCTCCGGTAGCGGAGCGATTGAAAGGTTGCTGGTTCCTGCCCTTCTCCCCACAAAAAATTTCAGGGGGGTGGGCCTGCAACTCCTCCCCCCTCTGGCTCTCGGGATGGCAGCGATGGCTCCTCCCCCTCTGGTTCTCAGGACGACAGCGATAGCTCCTCCCCCTCTGGCTCATGGGACGGCAGAAATGGCTCCTCCCCCTTTGGCTCTCGAGACGGCAGTGATGGCTCCTCCCATTCTGGCATGCCAAACAGCAACATCAGCTCCTCCCAACTGGCCACATGTAACAGCAGCTCCTCCCCCTTGGTCCAGCTCGGCCACGGCGGTTCTTCCGCTCCCTGCCTCGGCTACATGGCACCTCGCACAGCCTTGTTCGGGCAACCCATTTCATCTCCCCGCAAGGGAAGGGGCAGCTGGGGGTTGTGTGCCAGAAGTCGGCACAAGCAAGGCACCATGGCGCTGCTTCGGGCTTCCGGACATCCCCACCAGCAGTGCTCCTCCTGGCCACACCACGTGCACGTGAGCCAGACATCCCAGGGCTCCTCCCCCTCTTGCTGTGGGTGCCGCCATTGTGTTTGCTCTGGTTGTTGTAGCCGGCTCTTTCTTTGTTTTCTTCTCATTTCTTTTCTTTTTCCTTCTCCTTTTTTTTCTTGCCTGTGGTCTTCTCCCGGTACAGCAGGGGCCGCTACCTCCTACTTCTGACAACCACATGTGGCGGGGTGAAGGTGTTGCGATGATGTCATATAATTACTGAGGATCTGGATCTCAATCTCCATTCTCCTGTCTCTCTCCGTCTCTCTCGCTAACTCCTATCTCCCTTCCTCCCCCTGAGCAGAGCTGGTGATGTTTTTATGTGGCCGAGTTTCAATTGATTCTCATTATTCAATTGCAACTCGACCGCATATGCACGAGAAATAATGAACAAATCAAAACAATAATATCAAATAATAATAATACACCGGTGTGCGGCAGCTGCAAGCACCGCACTGTCACAGGACCCTTCTTATAACAGACCACCCAACTGACCTGCAAGCCCCGCACCGTAACAGGACCCCTCTTACAACAGACCACCCAACTGACCTGCATTGCGAGGGATAGACCTGCAAACTCACTTTAAAACCTGCAGACCTGTGATAGTCAATGGAGAATTATCACAGCATTGCTCTTAATGTCCTTGATTGCGTAGCCCCTGAGGAAATGCATGCCGTCTCATACACTCCAAGTACTCCCTGCTATAATTATTAGTCACAGTCCATGTAAGTTTGAACGCAGGTGGAGGGACACTGGCCGAAATGTTCATCTTCAGGCTTGGAGGCAGCATCAACTTGCATACCGGGATGCTATTAACTCAGCTAGATCCTCCTTTTTTCTAACCTGATGAAGGATGGCTGTGGTAATCCTAGGATTTTTTTTTTCTACAATAAGTCACCTGTTACAGACAGATTGTAAGCCCACATTATCTGGTTCTGCACATCAGGGTAATAAATTCTTTGAATTTTTCCAAATTAAAATTGATAACATTAGACATCAACTTCTATCTTCCTCTACATCTACTGTTATGCCTGAGTTTACAGAGACCTCCTTGACTTTCAATCAACCAACCAATCAATCAGTCTTTATTTAATAGAGCGCCTTTCTCAATAAATTGCCACAAAGTGAAAACACAAGACAATAAAAGAAACAAAACCGAGAGAAAGAAAAGCACAATTTAAATAAGACAGAGCCAAACCATTTAAGGCTTTATACGTTATAAGCAGGACCTGAAAATCAATCCTGAACCGTACAGGAAGCCAGTGTAGGGCTGCTAACAAAGGTGTAATGTGAGCATGCTTTTTTGTTCTGGCAACAGCGTTTTGCACAAGCTGCAATCGGGATAAAACATAGCTTTGCATACCAGAAAACAGGGCATTGCAATAATCAGTTCTAGATGTTACGAAAGCATGCATCACTCTCTCGAAGTCTTGTAACGAAAGAGAATTATTTTAGCAATATTTCTATGATGAAAAAAGACACTTTAGTTACATTCCTAATATGAGGTTCGAATGAAAGATCGGGGTCAAAATTTCTCATTTCAGCCTTCAGTGCAAAAGGGAAGCTGTCTTCTGTAGAAGCACATAGATTTGTTTTGCTTAGCTGATTTTTTGATCCCAACAACATTACCTCTGTTTTATCTGAGTTTAACATTAAAATGTTTTTTGACATCCATTGCTTAATATCACCAAAATGTAGTCTGAATATCTGGCACCCAGTTCCAGAGATAGATGAGATAGTTGAGTATCATCAGCATAGCAATGAAAATGTACCTCATGTCTATGGACAATATCGCCCAGGGGTATCATATATAAGGAAAAACTAAATTTATCCAAGAGCAGGACACCACATGTAACTTCAGATACAAAAGAGGGATCTTCCCCAATTCTAACACATTGTAACCTATTTGAAGGATAAGATTTAAACCAAGACAGCACACTACCTGACAATCCTACAAGGTTCTCAATATGTTCAAGCAAAATTGGACGATCAATAGTGTCAAACGCTGCACTTAAAAGTAGAAGAATAAGGGCCGAGGATGAGCCCATATCTGCAGATAATAGCACATCATTTACCACGCTGATAAGAGCAGCTTCAGTACCATCACCCGGGTCAAACCTCACTGAAATTTCTTGTATATATTATGTGCTGCAAGGAATGTATTAAGCTGGATTGCTACTACTCTCTCCTAAACTTTGACTAGAAAGGGGAGATTGGAAATAGGCCTAAAATTGTTAAGAATGTTTGGATCAAGAGTAGGCTTTTTAAGCAATGGCTGTACCACAGTGACCTGAAATGATTTTGGAACAAAATCAGATGAAATGGAATTACAAGGGAATAATATTTCAAACAGTCGTAGCGATCCTAGAGAATACTTCTTTAAACAGTTTCGTGGGAATAGTGTCTGAAGCACATGTAGTGGATTTTGTCTTAATAGCTAGGTCAGTTAATTCTGGCTGGTCAATCAAGGAAAAAGATACAGAAGGTTATTCTGATGTAGCAGGACCCAAAGACGTTGTTTTGTCAATGTTGTAAGATGACTTCTCTAAATGGAATGTACCATCTGAAATCTGATTTCTTATATCAATGATTTTCATGTTAAAGTGATTCATAAAATCATCATTGCTTGTTTCAAAAAGCAATCAAGGATTATCTTTCTTTGCTTCTATAAGGGCTGAGTAGTAGGCTGGTCTAGCTCAGGACAGTGCAGCCCGATGATTCAACAGACTTTAGCAATGCCACCACCATGACCTATAGGACCCACCCTCTGATAGAAAGAAAAACCTGTGGGACAAGCCTCTACTAGCGGGATAATATCATCCTGTTTTAGCCAAGTCTCAACTAAGGTTATGATATCTAGATTTGATTCCAGAATAAAGTCGTTAATTACAAGACGTTTATTATTCAGAGATCTTGTATTTAGTAATTGCAGCTGGATAGAGGTCAGTACAGGGCTACTAGAGTTGTCACTGGCTGATGTGTTCATTTTAATTAGATTTTCAGAACATGAATATTAGACTATCATCTGAGCACCAAATCAGGTGATGAACCTCAACCCCCGGTAGAGATTAATCTTTTGGTGTTTTTGGGATAGACTAGGTCCTAATACATCCATCTAGGGTGGGTACGTCATTGGCAATGTGAAAAAATAAAAAAAATACAGACCATATTCCATGTAATCACCTGAAATTAATATTTTAAAAACTATACGGAGGTTGTATTACAAATGACAATAACTGGGGTTTTACACACTGAATTATTAATTATTATTTGTTTATTTAGCAGACGCCTTTATCCAGAGGTTAAGTGACTTGCGCAGGATCACACAATGGGGCTGTGGCTGAGGTGGGATTTGAACCGGGGACTTCCTGGTTACAAGCCCGTTTCTTTAACCACTGGACCACACAGCTTCCTTAACACAAAAGTGGTATCAATGCATTCAGCAAGGCCTGTGTTTTTGTTTAATATGTCAGTTATGAGTAATATAATCATGTGCTGTTGTTAGGGGTCAAAGGTTACATCAAGTCATGTTCTGTGCTGATTTTGGACCTTCTGAGTTTAGATAACCCTCAGATGTGTTCTGCCAGAGCTAGAAGTGATTAACAGTTAACAGTATTACTGTTAACAGTATTACTCAGATTATGTGTCAGCTTTTTATCAATTATATTTGACCCATGTCTTACCGTTTGGTTTTGAAAGAGTGTCAAAACTGCCCTTTTTTTTTACAAAGGAATGTGTCATTTTATGAACATTCCGTGAAAAGTACAGTATTCTGATTACCTAAAATCTATGCAAGTTATACATCTATTAAACACTCTTTGTTTCTCCATTATGTTAAACATCATGTTTTTCAATATTTTCAGAGGTAGAAGACATTTTTAGATACTATTATCTATGCTCTTGGACATAAAGTATTTCATCCTGTGTATGTAACATGCTAAGTCTTCAAATCAGATTGCAAAATCTAACTGTTAAAAAAAATTGGTTATTGCTGTTCACTTTCTTACTAGATAGGGAAAATACTTTTAACCTTCCAACTGCCTACCACCCAGGTATGAAAGTGAGCAGTGTTACAGTACAGAGTTCTATAGAACGTGGAAGCGAAACATTTATATTTCTCAAAGGTCTGAAGATAAACTGAAGAAACTGCCAAGCCAGCACATACAACTGGGACAGCTGTACATTTTGAAAGAGTTGGTAAGTTTGTTTCATATATGTACATTTATAATAGGTTTGTAGTAAATATATATGCAGTCCAAAAATGTTTAACAAATAATATAAGGATAGTATATGTCATGTATTTTTTTTATTATTATTATTTGTGTAACGCTAGAGCTTGTCTTTTTTTTTTGGGGGGGGGGGGACCTATAAACTTCATGGAAACTTGGTTTAAGAAAGCTGTACGATATCAGTAAGTCACGCAAGGCCAAATTGGAACTCCATCACAAAGATTTAAATATAGCCTCCCGTATTTTAATATGAGTTTATTTGCCTTTTGTTTTGTGGTGTTTTTTCTGTATACAACTTTTGTTTGTTTTATTATTTAATAAACGCCTGAGCGCCGTAAAGCCTCAGTTTCGTCCCGCTATTTCTGGAGTTGAGACTGTGTTTCTGGTCTGACGTCATCACTGCAAGCCATCCTGTTCACAGTTGGTGTCAGAACTGGGACGACAGCGCCGCCAAGCGTCAGACCAGGAATACTGCAGGTTTTCTTTGTTTTCTCAACAGAAGTGTTTTGTTTGAAAAAAAATAAATAAATAAATAATAATGGGAAGAAGTGGACGGAGGAAACAGCAGCAACAGCAGCAAGTGCATCAGCAAGTCCCGCCAGGTCTCTGCTATGTTGGACGTCTGCCTCACCTGTCTGGGCACGTAGCACCCGACCAACCCCCTCCATGGCAGATGAGGGAGGAGCCTGAATGTCCTGCACCCATGTGGGAGGAGGATGGCCCAGAGCAGGAACCGGAGGATGAGGAGTCGGTCCGTCCACAGCCTAAGAGGGGGGAGGCCGAGCGTCCACAGCCCAAGGCTCCACTAGCAGGGGAAGAATATCTGCTGGTTTCTCCTTCACCACCATCATCCGAGGGAGAGGAGCAGGAGCTGCCTCTGCATCCTCCGAGGCGGACTGGTCAACTCTCCTCTGAGGGGATCTGGGACTGGCTGACGGATCCTGAGAGGGATATTGAGGAGGCCCTGCGGTGATCAACCTCCTGTGGGCCCGGGATGGGGAGCGCTGGGAGGCCTGGGAACAGAAACACCACCCAGCATCCCTCCCAGACATCGCAGCCATGGTGCTCAACTACCTGGCTGCGGATATGGGAGGGGCCCCGCTGCCGTGTCCAGTGCCAAAAGAGCCATCGCTGCCATCTCCAGCACCAGAGGGAGAGTAGCCATTGCTGCCATCTCCAGCGCCAGAGGGAGAGGAGCCATCGCTGCCATCTCCAGCACCAGATGGAGAGGACCCATCGCTGCCGTCTCCAGTGCCAGAAGGAGAGGAGCCATTGCTGCCATCTCCAGCGCCAGGAGCAGAGCAGCAGGAGCTGCCTCTGTCTCCACCTCCTCCACTGCCATGGGAGGACTGCTTGCAGATCCCACCTCCACCAGCAGAGGATGAACTCCTGCTGGTTCCACCTCCACCGCCATGGGAGGACTACTGGCCCCTCCCACCTCCACCAGCAGAGGGTGAATACCTGTTGGTTCAACTTCCACCGCCATGGGTGGACTACCTGCCGCTCCCACCTCCACCACCATGGGAGGGACTGCTCCTGCCCTGCCTCTCTCCGCCCAAGGTTGCCTGCTGCTCCGCATCGCCTGTGGTTGGCTGCTGCTCTGCATCGCCTGTGGAGTCACCAGGTACAGGGCACGAGGGAGAAGTGGAGCTCCCGCTGCCACCTCCATGGCCAGGGGCTCCCCTCCCGAGGGTCCGCTGCCGCCGTCTCCTCCTGAGGGTCCGCTGCTGCCGTCACCTACCGAGGGTCCGCTGTCGCCGTCGCCAAGCGAAGCATGGCAATGTGCAGATCAATACTCTCTCTCTCTCTCTCTCTCTCTCTCTCTCTCTCTCTCTCTCTCTCTCTCTCTCTCTCTCTCTCTTTCTCTCTCTCTCTCAGAGGTCTGCCGCATGGATCTATAATAAACTAAAAGCAAAGCTCAACATTTAAAATAATTCATGCTGGATTAGGGCTTTGTATTTCTTATAGATGAAAAACAGAATTCAGATTTAAACTCTAGGACCTATTTTGAAGCAGATGTAAACACAATTCAGTTCAGAGTGTTGAAAAAATATAGTTAAAATATAGCAAAGAGCAAGGATTTTAAGTTAATACGTATGTTTTCTATAGGTTTTAAACATTGTTTCAGGGTTGCTATTGCAATACAGTTTATTATAAGACCAGTGGAATCTGTTATTCACTTTCATGGGGATTTCAAGCCCTGTTATTCATTGATGAAAAGATTCTTTGGATAAACAAACGTCATGAAGAGCCCACTTGGACTGCATTTGATTAAAAAAACTGTTACATTTTTCTCTGCTCCATGCATATTCTATTGTGATGGCCCTAGATAATATATTTCTGTCATCTCCAGCCTCACTTATATTTGCGCATCAAAAGAAACGTATCACTTATACTTGAGCATCAAAAGAAGCTTATCACTTACTGTATATTTGGATAAAATTCACTAGATGTGATAGAAAAATGACAAACTCTGTTTCAGAGCAGGTGCAGTGACATCATGAACATGCTGCAAAATGATCTGTCGATCTTGGGCAGGTGTTGGGACTCTTGGTCTCCCAGTTTGTGGCCTGTCATTGACAATGTGTCTGGTTATACCGTCTCGCCAGGTTTGAAATTGCAGGCTGTGAGCACCCAAGACGGCGAGCCACAGTACATTGCCCTAGTCCAGCCTCCAACATACCGATTGCACGAAGGCACTGCTCTCTTGACAGTTTTTTTTCTGTGATTTTCTTTATTGCTTTTATTCAAGCTTGCAATTCAACAGCTGAAATCACTCCATATCCAGTATCCAATCAACGTGTGCTGATGCATTTTACATAATATAGTCATTGTTTACCAGGGTAATTATGGGTATGCATTTTTGGCAAATAACAAAATACTTAAATGACCTAATTATTGGATAATTAAACATAGAAGTTTTTTATTATTACTATTGGCTTAGATTCATGTTCCTTAACACAGAAATTATGCTAGGAAATTAGACTGATAAAACACATCTTATGGTCTGAGGCACGTGGTAATTATGATGCCGGTAAGGGTCAATTAACAGCACCATACAGCTTTATGAATCAGACGAATAATACGTTAATGAGAAAATTGGTCTCCAAGGGAACGTTATTCTATTATTTTTACGGTAAATGGCTTTTATGAATCACCCGATTAAATACTGTCATGTTAAACACTGTTACTGGCACGATAAGTTTTTTATGCATGTGGGCCTATCAACTGTATTTTGGGTGAGTAAAATGAAAGATTACCTTGAAATCAAGAGTACTTCCAATAAATACATAACATACTTTAATGCTAACATATGGGTTATGCATTAACTACAGCCTTACATTTTATCTGTAATGTTAATTTGAATTAGTGTACAAAAACGTGGTCTTATTCAGTCCTCGTTTAGTCCTGCCTTACTGGGCCTGCATATGTTATGGCAGTGTTGTGTGATGCACTGTGTTACTGAGCCTGCGTGTGTTATGGCAGTGTTGTGTGCTGCACTGTGTTACTGAGCCTGCGTGTGTTATGGCAGTGTTGTGTGCTGCACTGTGTTACTGATCCTGCGTGTGTTATGGCAGTGTTGTGTGATGCACTGTGTTACTGAGTCTGCGTGTGTTATGGCAGTGCTGTGTGCTGCACTGTGTTACTGATCCTGCGTGTGTTATGGCAGTGTTGTGTGCTGCATTGTGTTACTGAGCCTGCGTGTGTTATGGCAGTGTTGTGTGCTGCACTGTGTTACTGATCCTGCGTGTGTTATGGCAGTGTTGTGTGATGCACTGTGTTACTGAGTCTGCGTGTGTTATGGCAGTGCTGTGTGCTGCACTGTGTTACTGATCCTGCGTGTGTTATGGCAGTGTTGTGTGCTGCATTGTGTTACTGAGCATGCGTGTGTTATGGCAGTGTTGTGTGCTGCACTGTGCTACTGAGCCTGCGTGTGTTATGGCAGTGTTGTGTGATGCACTGTGTTACTGAGCCTGCGTGTGTTTTGGCAGTGTTGTGTGCTGCATTGTGTTACTGAGCCTGCGTGTGTTATGGCAGTGTTGTGTGATACACTGTGTTACTGAGTCTGCGTGTGTTATGGCAGTGTTGTGTGATGCACTGTGTTACTGAGCCTGCGTGTGTTATGGCAGTGTTGTGTGCTGCACTGTGTTACTGAGCCTGCGTGTGTTATGGCAGTGTTGTGTGATGCACTGTGTTACTGAGCCTGCGTGTGTTTTGGCAGTGTTGTGTGATACAGTGTGTTACTGAGCCTGCGTGTGTTATGGCAGTGTTGTGTGATACACTGTGTTACTGATCCTGCGTGTGTTATGGCAGTGTTGTGTGATGCACTGTGTTACTGAGCCTGCGTGTGTTATGGCAGTGTTGTGTGATACACTGTGTTACTGATCCTGCGTGTGTTATGGCAGTGTTGTGTGCTGCACTGTGTTACTGAGCCAGCGTGTGTTATGGCAGTGTTGTGTGATACACTGTGTTACTGATCCTGCGTGTGTTATGGCAGTGTTGTGTGATACACTGTGTTACTGATTCTGCGTGTGTTATGGCAGTGCTGTGTGCTGCACTGTGTTACTGATCCTGCGTGTGTTATGGCAGTGTTGTGTGATACACTGTGTTACTGATCCTGCGTGTGTTATGGCAGTGTTGTGTGATACACTGTGTTACTGATTCTGCGTGTGTTATGGCAGTGTTGTTTGCTGCACTGTGTTACTGGGTAGCACTAATAGGTGGCTAGTCGAATAGAAAAGGGACAGTTGACCTCAGAAACTAATCTCACATCACATAACGTCATCAATGTCCTCATGTAACTGCAGTGCAGCTGTGTTGACAAGGACGGCAAATCCGTTTTAGAACATTAATAAATAATTTAAAACATTCCAAGCCGTTTTCAAATATTGTGCACAAACAGCAAAGTGTTACAAAACTGTGCGTTCACAAATAGAGCACCAAACATTATCAAATACAAGATTTATTGATATATTACTCGACTATTGGTCTGTTTTTACTTCAGCTATTTAAAATGAGTAGTCCTTCTACTCCAACTGCGTTACAAGGCCATTCTCACTGAGGTGCTGAAAGATGTTTTCAAATACTGCTATTTTCAGCAGGGACTGAGATAACACAACGAGTGGGTGACTGGGATTCTAACCCTTTCTCAATCAGCTATCACAGATACTGAGCCCAGGCAATGGCAATAGCAGTGGTGCTGCTCTGTCAGTGATGTGTCGTCTGCTACAGTCACACAGCCCTGCAATCTTTCTCCATCTGTTCCAGTTTCTCTATGAAATTTTCCAGCACTCTCGCTGCTCTGCGAGGAAAAGATTATGAATGCAAGAGCAGTTCTGGTGTCAGCGAGGTTAAACTGGCACTTTTAAATAACATCATTCAGAGTTTTTAAATAGCACCATTCAAATGTGCCCTGCCTGTCACTGTGAAGCAGGGCTGCCTACCTCAGTGACTCTGTCCTTATCACAGATTAGCGATTAGATCAGCCAAGACTACACCAATTCCAGAGATGTGAGAGCGTGGAGATGGGAACAACACCTATCAAAGTGAGTACTTGAGACTGATATTTCTCATAGATTTCCTGAACAGCCTTCTTTAACAGTCAGCATAAAAGCGATATATGCTAAATTTGAACAAAACTCCACAATAATCATAAAAGGCATTTTATATAATTGTTTTTATTTTTTTTAATAGCTTCACTAATTCTATATTATAAATGAATATTTGCTCTTTCACTCAGACAAACAAAAGGAAATTATAAAAATGAACTTAGCAAGTTTTTAAAGGAAGCTCTTGATAGCAAATTGCTAAATATGAATTATTTATTTCTTAGCAGACGCCCTTATCCAGGGCGGCTTACAATTGTTACAAGATATCACGTTATTTTTACATACATGTACCCATTTATAGAGTTGGGTTTTTACTGGAGCAATCTAGGTAAAGTACCTTGCTCAAGGGTACAGCAGCAGTGTCCCCCCACCAGGGATTGAACCCACAACCCTCCGGTCAAGAGTCCAGAGCCCTAACCACTACTCCACTCTGCTGCCCTTTATGAACTGCCATTCAACAAGAAACTGTGATTCTGGGGGTTAAAGACATGTCTCTCTCCAAGCCATGCTTTTAGACTGTGTTACGCTTCCTGGGTGTTTTCACCTGGAGAGGTAAACTGTCTCCACCCCTTCACTGGCTTCTTTCCTGTCAGTAACCAATCAGCTGGTTACAATAACATTTTAATGGCACAATACTGTATTACTTTACCCTGTTATTATTATTAAAGTCATTGTAGCTAACAAAATCGTTCCAGAAAAATGATCTGCCAAGCACATCCATTTATTATTATTATTATTATTATTATTATTATTATTATTATTATTATTATTATTATTATTATTATTATTTAGCAGGCACCTTTATCCAAAGCGACTTACATAAAATTAAACCAAATATAAAATATTTACTTAATCATAATCATATACAATACATACAAAATAAAAATAAAGGAAAAAATACAAAAAGATATAGAAACAGGAATTTACAAATAAAGATTTCATTATGTACAGTCGGTCTCAAATGTGCAAATGTGTATAACAAACATGAATTTTCATTTTAAAACATGGTCTCTGGTATCTGGTACTACATTAGGTTAAGAAAACTCTTACAAGCCAAGCTTTTCATCTTGCACTTCCTGGTTCATTTTACCTGGAGGGTGAAACTGTCCCCACCCCATCACTGGCTTCTTTCCTGTCAATAACCAATCAGCTGGTTACCCTATCGACTGACATGCTTTCAGCCAGTAACATGCTTTAACCCAGACGAGACTGCTGGTGTGAAATATCCTGGAAGTACTGGCTTGCAAACAGAGATGTATTGAATCTTGTGTAGTACCAGATGACTTGTTTGAAAATGAAAATCCATGTTTGCTTTAACACGTGTTTCTTTCAAACCTGCACATCTGAGACCTGTGTATAATGGAGAAGCAGAATGGGTAAGATGTATTGAATTATTGTGTTAACTACAATTACTTCAAGAGATTCTACCTGAATGTAACTGTCTGTCCCTGTAAGAATACTGTCAGTGATCACAAAGCAGGGCACTGGGGAGTGCCTCTGTCTCTTCTGTCTCATACACTCTGAAATAAACTAAAAACTAAACAAGGGTAGGCCTATAGATAATAATATCTTTATTTTTATATAGCACCTTTCATAGTGGACCACCATCACAAAGCGCTTTACAGAGGTAGGCTGTGAACTGTGCATTATACACAGAGTCACTTACAATAGGACATTGATTTAACCTCTCATCCACAGGATGGAGCACAAGGAGGTTAAGTGACTTGCTCAGGGTCACACAGTGAGTCAGTGGCAGAGGTGAGATTTGAACCAGTGATCTTTTGGTTACAAGCCCTGAACTTTAACCACTGGACCACACTGCCTCCTATCTGCATACAATACTGTCAAGTTTTAATGTGTATTTTTTGAGGGGTTAAATTTGGTTTTTTTTACATCATTTTGGAAGTGTTGAGAGCAAGAAGGATTTATTATAGTGAGCGACTCTTTCATTTAGCTGTTTTTTTTTTCCTAGGAAAGCAGACCAGTAGTCATTTTCATGAAACCGTGCACCTGTGTGTGTATAATTGTGGCACAGTGGTTTGCAGTGCGCAGGTGCAGTGATGATGCAGTGCAGCAGAATAATGATCCAACACAGTTCCACAGTGAAGGAGGCTTTACTATTCCTTTAAATAATAGGACTGGCAATACACAGCAATGTGTAATTACCAGTCAAAACCCATGGGGTTCAGCCCCAAAATAATACTAATACTAATAACACAACACTTTAGACACCCACACGATCACAAGTCCAATAGTGAGTGCTCCTAGTGCAAGTGGTGAATGGATACAATAACAATGACAACAGTAGTGCAGTGTAGTCCGGGGTTTGTGCTGGCTTTGTAGCGACAGCTCCCGGATAGTTTAGTCGTCTAACAATGACAAATACAATTATTAGTAGACAGACAAAAACAACACGAAAACACTCACGGTTAGTTATCACTTGTACTCCTTACAGGTCCTTTCACAACCATAACAAAGGAACAGATCGCTTCACCATATCCCCTCAGTCACACCCCCTTCGGTAGCAAGTGCAATCGCTTTTCCTCCAATCCGCGATTGCCACATCGCCGACCGCATTAAGACGATGACTTCTGGTATTGTGACTCTGCCCCCTGTCTGGATGGCCGACTTCCAAATTTCCCTGGAATGAACTGTCAAACCATCCAGTCCGGGGCACACTGTTCTTGTTATGCAGCGTCCTCACAGATCAGGAAGGAGATTTATGACTTGGACTCGCGCTCTGTCACAATAATAAATTAATTTCCAGCCTTGTATTTGATAACTGCATTCTTTACAGTATCCTGCTTATTACCTGATACAGTACAGTATTGAAAAAATAGGATTTTACAATTTTTCAATCTCCGGGGAGCAAAAAAGGCCAGTCATATACTGTATAGGCTACCATGCACAGCTCCTGCTTACTTGCACAATACAGTGCTGGAAGTTGCAGGGGAGCTGGGATAGATGAAGAAAAGATGTACCTCTTCTAAAATAATTGATTAAGCCCTGCACATTTGTCATATGTCAGTTACCCATCTTAGAATGTGTGTATAATGCATGCGTTTCCAGCAGTGTATTTGAATGCTGCATTCTTTACAGTATTATCTCCTACAGTTCATTGTGTATGCAAGTTCTCTTTTGTGCACGGTGTGTTTTTTTTCAAAGAAAAGACTGAAGCTGCTTTTTTTATGTGCAATGCAACTTAATATTGAAGCACAGATATGTGTTGACATTTTTTTTTTTTTTACGAGATTTTGTTCATGTTAAGTTTGCAAGTACAATACAATACTTATAGTTTATATTGTAGTTTGTGGCATTTTAAAGGCATTTCCTGTTGATAGCATGGTTTTGTTTTTTAAATAAATATATACAATTTAACAAATAAATGCTTCGCACTTCAAAGCAATATTTCTTCCATACAGAACAGTTTTTTGCTTTACATTTTAAGTTAACCGTGTTGATGTATGTGGGGTGCATTTGCAACCCTTTCTGCCTTCTGTGTGAGCTCAATGGCTGCCGCTGACGGAGGGTTAAATAAACATAACATAAACATAAACATAAACAACACTGAGCCCTGCTCACTCCCGATCACGTCACCTGACTAAATCCCAGTACGAGTACTGGGTTCTCTGCACAGCCCTACTAATGACCTTCCAGTTCATAAGCCATTCACTGTACATCTTGCATATCTTGTTCATGTTATATGGAATTGTTCAAACTAATATTATAATAATAATTTTGAGAAGAAGTATTGTTAGTGAATCCATATTTCTGCTGAAAGGAGAGAGGAGGCCAGAAATAAAACCAAAATCTAACAAATAAGCCCTTCATTATTCATTATAACTGGTGTTGGAATTATCCTAGGAAGTACTGAATTGTGCCGTTTAACAAACAAAAAACAGTCACGCACACAAGAGCCAGCAATCACTGCAATTGATTAGCTTTCTAACATATAAACTGCTTGTGTAAAAGCATTGACCCCTTCCATGCAATTGATTATCTGTATGTGAGTCTGTGTGCAGAGTTTATAAATCCTCGGGGGCCAGATTGCCCCATAGCTCCAGAAAGTCATTGTGAGTGTGTGTCAGACTGCCCCGGACTCACTACAGAGCGCCAGTGTCACTGCTGTCACACAGACTCCCCCAGGCTCACTGCAGAGCGCCAGTGTCACTGCTGTCACACAGACTCCCCCAGGCTCACTGCAGAGCGCCAGTGTCACTGCTGTCACACAGACTCCCCCGGGCTCACTGCAGATCGCCAGTGTAACTGCTGTCACACAGACTCCCCCGGGCTCACTGCAGAGCGCCAGTGTCACTGCTGTCACAGGGGTCAGACTCCCCCGGGCTCACTGCAGAGCGCCAGTGTAACTGCTGTCACACAGACTCCCCCGGGCTCACTGCAGAGCGCCAGTGTAACTGCTGTCACAGGGGTCAGACTCCCCCGGGCTCACTGCAGAGCGCCAGTGTAACTGCTGTCACACAGACTCCCCCGGGCTCACTGCAGAGCGCCAGTGTCACTGCTGTCACACAGACTCCCCCGGACTCACTGCAGAGCACCAGTGTTACTACAAATTATTACAAAAGAAACATCCAGACCTGAGCTGGGTGGCAATTTTCTGTCTGCCACCCAAATAGTAAATTGCAACTTTACAACTTTGTTCATCAGTTATTATAATGTATAACTACCGACAATATTTTTTGCAACATTCTTTATAACAGTGCACAGTATTGTCCCTGTTTATAAAATATAAACACTAAAATTAGGAGAAACACAACTTAATATATTTTAGGATAATTTCCATGTACTGCACCACTGCACCGCTATACAGTACAAGCTAAAATTAAATTACAGAAAAATAAAATACTCTTATGAAAAACTAAAGTAATTCAAGTGCATATTATCGCTTAGTGGTGAGATGTGTTTTGAGTTTTGCAGGTTTCATTGATTTGTTTGATAACACTTGTAAACACACAACGCACTGCGGTCGTCTATTACTGTATTCCAGAAAACCAAACTCGGTATAACTGGCATCACACTGTCTCTTGCTTCAGAAGTTTATCAGTAAACTGTTGTTGGGTGATTGGTTTGGTAAGTGTCCTGTTTACATTATGTCAACAGTGCACGATGCGTCAGTGACTGCCAAGCGCATTCACACAATCCGCTCACTTAGTACTACAGGCTCCCCCTGTGATGCAGCCAAACATGATAGCAGACCACTTGCCAGGGATTTGGAACAGAGAGGGGAAAGATGCCTGGGAAACATTTTGGGATAATACATTTTCATCAATTGATTAATTTTAAATTGATCCACAGATCCCAAGCCACCCCATACAAGAGTTTTAGAATCCTGCTCATACTAATTGCCAATCTGGCTCCACAGGCACCAATCGGCATATTTTCTGGGACTGTGAGACAGGTGGCTTCATTACTAGGTACCAGTGGGCCTGCCCTTTTTCTGTTATTGATCACCCAGGGCTTTTATTGTCTCCAGTGCAATGCAGGCATTTTCTAGGTGTTGTGGGCACCCACTTTGCCACAAGTCCACTTTTAGATTATTAACGTGCAAGACACCCTGAGCAGAGGCACGCCTGTCAACTGCGGGAGGTTTTGATGAGTATTAACAAGGAAGGATAGTTTACAATAGCACTTTAATGACACAATACTAGTTTATAGAGTGTCATGACATTTACAATATTTTAATTACTGCATACTGTTTCTTATGAAACATGTTCTTACAGTGGCTCTCAAAAGTATTCACCCCCCTTGGACTTTTCCACATTTTATTGTGTTACAACATGGAATCAAAATGGATTTAATTAGTTTTTGCCACTGATCAACACAAAAAAAGTCCATGATGTCAAAGTGAAAAATAAAATCTACAAATTGTTCTAAATTAATTACAAATACAAAACAGAAAATAATTGATTTCATAAGTATTCACCCCCTTGAGTCAATATTTGGTAGAGGCACCTTTGGCAGCAATTACAGCCATGAGTCTATTTGGACATCTGGACACTGCCATTTTTGCCCATTCTTCTTTGCAAAATTGCTCAAGCTCCGTCAAGTTGGATGGGGACCTTTGGTGAACAGCAATTTTCAACTCTTTCCACATATTCTCAATTGGATTGAGGTCCGGGCTTTGACTGGGCCACTCCAGGACATTGACCTTTTTGTTTTTAAGCCGCTCCAGTGTGGCTTTGGCTGTATGTTTGGGGTCATTGTTCTGCTGGAAGATGAATCTTCTCCCAAGTCCCAGGTCTCTTGCAGACTTCAGCAGGTTTTCCTCCAGGATTTCTCTGTACTTTGCTGCATCCATTTTGCCCTTTATCTTCACGAGCTTTCCAGGCCCTGACGCAGAGAACCATCCCCATAGCATGATGCTGCCACCACCACGGTAGGGATGGTGTTCTCAGGATGATGTGCGGTAGGCTTGTGCCAAACGTAGTGCTTAGTGTTGAGGCCAAAAAGCTCTATTTTGGTCTCATCAGACCATAGAATCTTCTTCCACTTGGTCTCATAGTCTCCCACATGCCTTCTGGCAAACTCTAGCCGAGATTTGATGTGAGTTTTTTTCAACAATAGTTTTCTTTTTGCCACTCTCCCATAAAGGCCAGTTTTGTGAAGCACCCGGGCTATTGTTGCCGTATGCACAGTGTCTCCCAGCTCAGCCGTGGAAGACTGTAACTCCTTTTGAGTTGCCATAGGCCTCTTGGTGGCCTCCCTGACTAGTTCCCTTCTCGCCCGGATACTCAGTTTTTGAGGATGGCCTGTTCTAGATAGATTCACAGTCGTGCCATATTCTCTCAATTTTTTTTAATAATGGACTTTACTGTGCTCCGGGGGATATTCAATGCCTTGGAAATGTTCTTATATCCAACCCCTGATTGGTGCTTTTGAAGAACCTTATTCCGGATTTGCTTTGAATGTTTCTTCGTCTTCATGATGTAGTTTTTGTTAGGAAATGTACTAACCAACTGTGGGACCTCCCAGAGACAGGTGTATTTAACCTGAAATCATGTGAAACACCTTAATTGCACATAGGTGGACTCCATTCAACTAATTATGTGACTTCTAAAGACAACTGGTTGCACCAGAGCTTATTTAGGTGTGTCATAGCAAAGGGGGTGAATACTTATGCAATCAATTATTTTCAGTTTTATATTTGTAATTAATTTAGAACAATTTGTAGATTTTATTTTTCACTTTGACATTATGGACTTTTTTGTTGATCAGTAATTAAATCCATTTTGATTCCATGTTGTAACACAATAAAATGTGGAAAAGTCCAAGGGGGGTGAATACTTTTGAGAGCCACTGTAAATAACACTGGATTGCTTTACCCTGTTATTATTATTAAAGTGATTGTAGTTATGGTAACAAAATAGTCCAAGAACACTTCTCTGCCAAGCACATCCATTCATTATATACAGTCGGTCTCAAATGTGCAGTTTTGAAAATAACATGGTTTCTGGTACTACGCTAGGTTAAAGAAAACTGTTACAAGCCATGCTTTTAGTCTTGCACTTACCACAAAGCAGAATGCCTGGGAAAGTGATGCGCTATGTTTTAAACCCAACAGCCTGTTCAGTGACACTGAGCATGACTGGGAGACTCTGCAATTAAACTGCAGTATGTGGGGATTGTTTGCAAGTACTGGTAATAAAATTGTCCCACAGTTGCTAAAAGTATTTGAAAAATCTTGAGATATTTAACGACGAAAAATGATTGAAACAAATCTGCTTTTTGAAATACTAAAAGAAATATAATAGTTTCAGTGATAAACATTTGGGTTAGAAGCATTAGACGTCATGTCTTGATAGAAAAGACCATTCTGTAGGAGGGATTGCAGAGTTTAAGTTTATTTGAAAGCATTGCTGCAGTAGCTTGATTTGCTATGAGTTACAGATAATAGAGAAACTAAGGTTATCAGTGGCTGATTCCCAGGCAGGGAAGCTTAATGACAATATCCCCTCTCGCTTTTTCTGCACGTACACCCTGGGGCAGATGCGAATCTCTGCATGAGTGATGACAGTAATTTCTCTAAAAAGCGCCATGATCACTTTCGTTGTTTCTGTGTTTTCCTCGTGATGTGAAATCAATGCTGTTTTGTTTCCAGGCTCTTTCAGAGAAGAAAAGAGAACACACGGTATTTCAAATGACAGCATTTTCTCATCATATTGATTCTTATTGTCCACATGAATGCACACATTTGAATCTATAAGCATGTAAGTGTGGCTCATTTTGTTGTCCGTGGTTTTCGGTTGTCTTTTTATTGATTGTGGCCTCTGACCAGGACTGATCTTTGAACTTCTTGTAAAACAAGTATGTGAAGAACATATATCCACGACTGCATTAACAGGCATTGTGCAGAATGGTACGGAATAAGAGTTTGCAATGACATGTTTAATCACAGCTTGATAAGCGCTTCCCCACATATATTCAAACATATAAATGTGACCCTGTCAGGAGGTGACTGGTGTGGGACAACAGTTTCAGTGGTTCAAAACAGTCTGTATTTATTTAAATAAACAATAAATCCACCCCTTTACCAGCAATGGTATCAGGAGGGTATATGGCAGGATTGCAGTCCCAAAATAATAATCACAACAATTTGTAATCCTCCACGTAGTGCACAGCAAAGTGCTCTCTGGTGTGGTGCTCGCTGTGCTGTGCTGTGCTGTGCTGGCTGCAGCTCCCTGGCTAATAATCCTCTGCAAAACAAACAAACAGCGCTCCGGCTGGTCAATCACATTCAGTATAAGTGCTCTCCAGTGTGGTGCTCGCTGTGCTGTGCTCTGCTGTGCTATGCTGTGCAATCCAGTGTGGTTGGTGCTCAACTGGGCCCGTCATCGACCCGGGGAGGCCAGCCCGTCACCGAACTGGAATTTGTGGTGTCCGCCAACAGCAGTTTTGCTGCTGGAAATTCTGTGGCCGGAGCACCACAAGAGGGAGCCACTGGCTACGGAGACGGTGGGGAGGGGGGGGAGGTGAGAAGACCACCTCCGCCCATAGCCGTTTCACTGGCGGAGTGCAAGATCCATCTTGGCCAGTGTTGCCATGGGAGGACCCATGGTTGCCCCTTTTCCTGGGCCGGAACATTGACCGAGACCTCTGGAACTTTAAGGGGGGAGGTGGCCGTTGGGGCCAGGTGTGCTGCGCACGGGGGGGGTGGATATGTGGCAGGGCAGAAGGAAAGCCCTGCACGTAATGAAAGGGGGCAGGGCTAAGCCCTGCATGTAAATAAAATGTATTGTTTGGTGTTTATTGGTGACGGGTGAATGTATTATGATTTCAAATGTTTATTTAAATGGGTGATGTGATTGTTGTATTTAAATGTATTTTGTGTTTAGTTAAAAACACACCTTATTATTGTTGTTATTGGTTTGAATGTGGTCTGGCAGAGGCAGTGTTAGCAGCTCGTTTCTGCCAGACAGCTCATGTGAATGCATGGCCATGCAAACTAAAACCCTGTGCAGAAGGTGACCATCTCCGAATTCAATAATTGAGTGGTAATTCGGAGATGGTCAGAAGTTTAAAAGCCTGCAGCATTTGTTGTTCAGTGTGGGTGTTCAAGCGTTGGAGAGAGAGAGAAAGAAATTAAACAAAGTAAAAAGGATAACAATTGCTACGTGTGCTGGAAGCACCAGCACGGTACGTGTTTACTTTTGCGTCTGTGTTAGAGATCTGTTTTTGTTTCAATTTTTATTTTGCTCTGTGAGCGTTGTTTTTATTGAAATATTTATTTTATTTTTGTTTCAATAAAAACGGCGCACGGGCGCGCTTTTTCGCCCATAGTACGTGTGTGTGTCTCTGTCAGCTGTCTGGGAACGTCACTGCTCGGCTACCCTGTTACAGATGTTAATTCATAACTTTTACCATAATGTGTGCATCTTTTAGGAAACTGAGACCTACAAATTGAAAGCAATTAACATGAAATAAGATTTAATGGAATCATTTTGTTAGTTGTGTGTACTTTTAAACTGGGGGTACATGAACCCCTGGGGCTACTTCTGAGGGTCATAGGGGGTACGCAGTAATGCAAAAGAAAATGATGATCTTGATTTTTTTTAACAATATTATTTAAAATGTACGCATACTTTTAGGGAGGTGTAAGCTGTTCGGAGAATCAAAATATAAGAGGACACGGCAACTTTTGCTGCGTGAGCTTCTCTTTGAAGATGATTTTGTTCATACTTTTCCTCGTCAGTGAATCCTGCGAGACCACATACATCCTCTTGATAATTATAATACATCCTTTTAAATCCTATTAGATTCTAAAGTTTCTTATAGGATTTAGGATAAAAAAAAAAGTTCTTATATGATCCTATAGGAATTATTTCAATTTCTGAAGGATTCCTAGAACATTTCCTATATGATTTTCTATAGGATTTTTTCACCAGGGTTATATTTTAATGTATAATTAAATATTTATATTTATTATCCTAACAAGGTACACAATATTTGAGACTGTTTTAGGTTTTTATGAATGGAAAATGTCTCAGAGACATAGAACATTAATTACTGGTAACATTATTAACGTTATAAATTTATAAACTTTCCTAAAACTTTGTTTCACTGAAGGGCACTGATTTAATTGTAATCAATTCATCTGTAAAACTAAACATTCTTAACATCCCTATTAAATGACATGTTTATTTTCAGTAGTTTAAAGGTCCTGTCCATATGTGTTTCTTCAGAAGGAGTACTGCTACAACGATTATTCGAAGGATTCAAATAATTTACTAATAAAAATAGTTCAAATAAAAAAATATTAGTTGAGTATGCGCCAGATTTTCAAAATGGCGGAAGGTGAAGAAGCAGCAAGTTCTTCTGCAGGAAACAAACCAAAAAACAAAAGTTCAACAGTTTGGAATTACTTTAGAAGGGCATTAAACAACACAGTCTCTTGTTCCCTGTGTAAGAAAGAGCTGTCTTTGCACAACAGTACAAGTTCGATGTTAGAGCATTTAAAACGAAAACACCCACATGTATTCAGCAACGGAAGTGATTCAGAGGAAGATATTACTCGGTAAGTTTTACTTCTATTTTTGTCAAAACTAAATTACTGTTGCATCAGTTTTACAAACTAACAATATATTTTATTATGTAACGTCATGTCGTTATTATACAGACATTTTACAGCACATATAAATATGTGACACAGTTAGCAAAACTTGAACAGACATTTATTTTTGATTCCATATATAGTACACAATAGAAAAACACACCTGCATATTGTATTCTGCCAAGTCTCACGTTTATTTCTATTTAAGCGATAGAGCCTGTTGATGTAGGGCACTAACAAAAGTCAAGGTTTTAGCCAAATAGTAACGGGCCTGTTAAGGAACGGCGCCTGCACAAGAAAACTACACATCCCAGAATGCTCAGTGCCACCATTAGGTAGTGGGTGGGGCTGAGCAGTATAAAAGGCAGCAGAACAGAACAGTTGGGGGGTTGTTTTGGGAACACTGCCTGACTGCTCTGCTGTGTGCAAGGTACCGGGAATTTGCTGTGTCTTCACTTTGTTTTTCAAAGCGTTTTGTAAGTACTTGGAACACTTTGTTAGTATTAGCTGCCAAGTATAGTTAGTTGTGACTTTTGAAGAAGTTTTGTTTATGTTTGTTTGTTTGTTTGAACACCATTGCACTGCCCTCGAGTGTGCACTGTGTATTGATCTGCCTCATCAGCGAGCCCTTACGAAGGGGCTGTAAGTCTGTGCTGGGACATACTGTGGGATACAGAAACAGGACACGAATTGAGAACTGTATATTCACCATTGTTCTAATTACTGTTCCTCCCGGCGGATTCCGGGTAGCTGGAGCCTCCGTCCTCCACCTACCAATGTTTCTGGTTCCTGGTTGTGGGAACCACCTACCTGCGTTACTGGTGCTCTCCAGCAAAGCAAAGCATCCACCTTAAAGTACCGTTTCATGTTTAGTTGAGCTTAATGCATACAAACACTATTAAAATTGTTTGGTTACAGTTCCTAGCAGCGCAATGGACTGTGGGAATTAATACAATAGTATCCCAGCATGCACTGTTTACATCCTTGCAAATCTGGAGCCCGTGCCCACAGAAGACATAGCGCTGCTTAGCATGAACATTCTGGGTTTGTTTCTTAAAATAAATAATATTAATACCAGCGATGGAGAAGCAGCAATAGTCTCACCATAGGCAAGCTTTGCATAGGCCTCGTCAGCATGCCAGAAATATGACCACGATCTCCACAATCCACCATTTTACAACATAAGCCTAAAAATGGTAGAGCAGTATTGATAGTCGTTCACAACTCCTTCAGGCGCCTGTTCTGAGTACTATATTTGTAATGTCCACGCGCCAAAACATATCAGAAAGTATTCTGGGATATTAGAGGATAGACAAGAAATGTTGTTCGGTATTACAGCGTCCACACTTCTGACAAACCGCACTACCTGATGCGATCTAATTTAGAACCAGTCTCTCGTCTGGTTCTTGAGTACGGTATTAAATGCTGCGTAGTGTGGACACTAACCGTATTTAGCACTTTTAAGCCAGTTTAAAGGCAACTAATATGGTTTAAAAGCATAGTGTGGACAGGGTCTAACAAAGTATTGTCTTAAGTATGTGTGGTGCAACTGAAATAAGAGAGCGCTTAGTTATAAGCTAACTAATAAAAATAAAGTACTCAGTGGAGACTTTACGTGATCACTTACGGACGATCTTATGCACAGCTAGTGCAACCAAGCTCAGACCCCTGACCCAGGATGCTGTCTGCTGCGCCAAGTGACTGGGGATCAAACCAAGACTCCAGCAGCATAGCCGACAGACACGTCTTTATATTCCTCAGCTTCTCAGCTTCCAGAGAGAGTTAATTGCACTGGTCCCTACAGATCTGGTTGTGTGGGCTGTTCGTGAGAAGCAGGTTAATACAAGGGAACAGTTCCCTGAGTCAGCACAGAAGAGATCCTTCATCCCTGCAGACTCAGCCCAGTCCTTTCCATGTCATTGTGCAGCCACTCCCTCCCTCACCCCTCCCTTCAGAAACACACTGAAGCTGGCAGCTCACCCTGTTAGGACACCTGGAGGCTGAAGTTAAACATTAAAGGTTGATGAAAATTTGAAATGGCACAGTATGGGCATCAAAATGTTTGATCTTGCTTTGATTTTCAATTTTTTAGTTTTTTAAATGTAATGATTTGTAGGACCATATCTTTAATTAACTGTTTTTTTTATAAATATGGCAATGCAACAGTAATGTAGAAAACTGAGCAACTTACAACTTGAGAGTGCTGAGAGGCCTTCTCTTGTATGTTTTAGATGCTGATACTAGTTTTGTAAAGTCAATAGCTTTTTTCTCCTTTCAAAAAATAGGAGTTAATTAAAGACTAGGGTGAACTCTTACAAAGTATGACCCTCAGTGTGCATTTTACACCACAACGTAGCATTTGAAATAAATACAAACGTACAAAATGTGAAGATGAGCATTAAAACGAGATGAAGAACAGGTTTCAATGAGAATGTACACTATATAGAAATTTTAAGCATTTAATCAGTAAAACGTGCTGGAGATTTACAGCCTTAGAACAAGAAGAAATATCCCAAAAGGACATGGAGATACAGAGGATGTCAACAAACAAGCCTTCCACTGCTCATCAACTAGGTGCTCACATCCTGTAACCCTGAATCTCCTCCTTCCAGAGGATGGATGCTTTTAGGAATACCACTGGAGTACAGCTATTGCAAGTAATAATTTCAGTTGGTGTCAATACATGTTCTACAGTCTCCTAATTGCTTTACAAACTAGCAGCATTTTAAAAGAATTTGTTTCAGTACAATAAACACTGTCAGGATCTTAAAGCTCAAGAAATGAATCTGTGAAACAATGGCAATCAATGCACATCAATCAAATCTTGTGAAATGCCCACATGTGTTCCTATTGATTCATGTAAAACAGAATGCATAACAGGCACAGCCTATCAGTTTGTACTGCACAGCATTTCATCCCTGCGTTGGGATTTGCTCTGAATGCGGCCTGTGCCTTTAAGAGGGCTGCACCCTTCCTCTCTCTAAGCCAGGGAAACACTCCCCCTACAGCAGCTGTCTCTGTGCTGCTCTAGAGCTCCAGTGCTGGAGAATCTCAGACAGTGAGGCTGGCGCTGCAGACAGGCAGGGTAGGGTGACTGTGTCTCTGAGCAGCCCGGTCTCTGCAGCAGAGCTCAGCTCACAGGCACACAGAGGAGCAGGGAGCAGAGCCAGGATGCTGAAAGGAGGGAGTGGAAAGAGAGCACGGTTCCAGGAAAGGCACTGCATGCTGTAGTGGGAGACTGAAAGGTTAGAGAGCTGGGGAATCATTTGGAAGCCCTCTTCTAAACTGCATCCCATGGAATATGAGTTGATGCTGGAATGAACACATATCTATATATATAAGTTTTCGATCTTGAGATATTATGTGGACTCACAATTAATGTCAGTTTTGTTAGGGGAAAGTAAGGACAATGCTTATACAGCGTTCTCTGGACCGAATCGTCCTCTAATGCCCTACTTTGGAGACGGTTCCAAGAAAATGCACATGACAAGCAAGCTGAAGGTCTCTGCCTGTTTTGATAAATGACAGCATTTTAAATTAAGGCGTATGAGCTTCATTCTGTAAAAAAAATGCAGAGCACAAGGAACGGTGGACTGGAGAAGTTCAAGAAGATTGGGAAGGCGGAGGAGGAGAGCCCCCTGCCCTTCCCGGAGCTTCCTCAGGATGTGGTGGAGATGAAGGTGAAGGAAGGGAGCAAGATCCGTAACCTGATGGGCTTCGCCATGTCCCGAATGGAGGGTGAAAGCCGCGGCAGATTGTGTTCAGCGGCTCGGGCGGGCCGTCACCAAGACCATCACCTGCGTGGAGATCATGAAGCGCAAGGTGGGGGCCTCCACCAAGTCACCAAGCTGCGCTACCAGAGCTTGAGAGAGGTGTGGGAGAGCCAAAGAGCAACGAGCCCAAGGGGAGTCCTCAGAGAACCTGGCGGTCCACAAGGCGTGCCCTCCATCTGCATCCTTCTCTCCAAAGACCGCTGGACCCCCAGCAGCACGGCTACCAGCCCCTGAGTCCCTGACAGGCCTCTGGACCCCGGAGGAAGACTTCATTGAGGAGGCCAGCCTCTCCCTCAGAGGAGCCAAGCCCATTGCTCTCCCCAAGTCCTGAGCCAGGCAGCAAGAGACTAAGTGTGGAGCCACCACAGCACCTTGTTGACTGAGAATGTGCAGCTTCTATTATCATTACACCCTACATACTGGACATACGGAAATATGGCTATTTGAGCATTTCTCAAATAACAAGCACTCTTGTGTGCCTGGGTTCCAGCTCAATACCTTTAGTAATTGCTGTTTCATTTTAAGTCTCTATGCACATATTTGCATTATATAAGGTAGGTAGGTTGAGGGTGTTATTTTTATTGAAACATGGATTTATTTAAAAAAAAAAGTTTTAACATTATATCTGTGATTACCTTTCTACGCAATTGCATAATTGTTCAGATAATCCACTGTTTTAAATGTTGCTTTGTATAATAGACTTACCCTTTTAACAGTTTCCCATAGTAGAAGTGTAATAAAGCATTGTGAAAGCATGGTAAAGCATAGCTAAGCACTGTTATCTCAGAAGGGGATAGTAAAGCATATTTAAAAGTATAGCAAAGCATGGTAAACTATGGTAAATGCAGAGTATAATCAAAACCTGATAAACTTCACATTCACCATAGTAAACTTAGATAAGGGTAAACTCATCAAAACTTACTTTGAAAAATAAGAAACTGTTTGTTTTTAAAAGGGCATACTGGGAGCTATATTTTGCTCAGTAATGCACAAAGTAAATATTCACCAAAAAAAAATTCTATTCCCATTACAGTTTATTTATATATTACTTATTTGTCATTTGTTTAAGATTGTAGCTCGCCAGGATAAATCCTTGAGTTGTAACAACTCTTTTTTCAAGAGAGTCCCCAATATAAATGGGAATCATTAGTTACTGAAATAGATTGAAAAAGTGTCAATGTTATGCCTTTAATGATTGGGTTGCTAACCCTTCTAACATGATCATACTGGAAATGTTAAAGCTTCTAACATGATCATACTGGAAATGTTAAAGCTTCTAACATGATCATACTGGAAATGTTAAAGCTTCTAACATGATCATACTGGAAATGTTAAAGCTTCTAACATGATCATACTGGAAATGTTAAAGCTTCTAACATGATCATACTGGAAATGTTAAAGCTTCTAACATGATCATACTGGAAATGTTAAAGCTTCTAACATGATCATACTGGAAATGTTAAAGCTTCTAACATGATCATACTGGAAATGTTAAAGCTTCTAACATGATTATACTGGAAATGCAAAAGCTTCTAACATGATCATACTGGAAATGCTAAACCTTCCAACATGATCATACTGGAAATGTTAAAGCTTCTAACATGATCATACTGGAAATGTTAAAGCTTCTAACATGATTATACTGGAAATGCAAAAGCTTCTAACATGATCATACTGGAAAACTTTGGGAACAGTGTTTATTTGATGTGTAATGTTGGCCAGAAATGTATGATTGGGTTATTATATACACTACCTTTAACTGCTGTAGCTACAGCCTCAATTAGCTGAATCCTTACTATATACACCTTTAACTGCTGCATAGTTGCTACAGCCTCGAGGAATTGAATCCGTACCTATTAACACACAATAGTGCTGAATTTAGAAATACTCAGAGAAACGTAATAAATTCAATGAGAAACATTGCAGGTCTTCTGGGAAGGGATCTGAAGTGGGAAATAGGTTCTGCTACATGGGGTACCTCTGGAAATCTGCCAGCCTTAGTGCAGAATCAGAGCTGATGTACCCTGCTCCCACCAGAGGTTATATATATATATATATATATATATATATATATATATATATATGGAACAAAGGGCAAGATCAGCTAGTGTACTCTAGAAGGAAGAGCCAACACTAGTGATGTTCCCTTTGGAGCTAGATGCTGCTGGCGCTTGCTAATATAAAGACATTTTGCACCATTACATGTGTCTATGACAAACAGCTAGAACTGACGAGCCGCTACTGAACTCATAGTTAAACACCTTAACTCGGACGTATCAAAAACATATTTAAAAAACAAAAAGCATGACATTAGAGCAATCGCAATAAGAAACTAAACATGATTGCAGCATAATAAAAAGGTAAAGGTGCAGTAAAACATGAAGAAAACAAAAACAGAAGCTACTTGTTCATACAGTATAGCCATGGATTTTCTACTGTGGTGGATTGCACAGGGATCAGAAATGCGGTTGATTAATTTAACCTCATGCAGCTTTTCATTGCAGTACCACAATGTCAAACTGTTTTATACCGATTATCACAAATGTTGTAAGGGATAAATAACAATAAACCACAATTCTAATTGAAGTGTTTTCATTCAAAATGTCAATGCGGAAAAGCACTGATAATGCAATACACTGTATATAGAGGATGTGCCAGGAATGTTCAATCAGGACAGACAAATAACCCAGACAAGCCCCAGAGGGAGGGGTGTTCTGACTGTCCTCGTGAAATAACCACACGACTCCATGGCGGTCATGGAAAATTATGTGTTTAAACCTAAATTAAACAGCAGATATCTGAGAATGACTTTCTAGATCAAGATCTGCATCTGCTTAATCTCAAGAATTTCTCACTTGTTGACACACAAATGTGCTCTAATTACAGCAAGTGTTATAAAACATGATATGAATACCATGTCGGTTTTCAAAGTGATTGACTTTCAGAGAGGAAAAATAAGCAATTGACCACAGTGGATTGGGTTCTGTATTCTCTGGAACCAATCCACAGTTCTGACTGATTCGCTGTTCTGTATTCTCTAGAACCAATCCACAGTTCTGACTGATTCACTGTTCTGTATTCTCTAGAACCAATCCACAGTTCTGACTGATTCACTGTTCTGCATTCTCTAGAACCAATCCACAGTTCTGACTGATTCACTGTTCTGCATTCTCTAGAACCAATCCACAGTTCTGACTGATTCACTGTTCTGTATTCTCTGGAACCAATCCACTGTTCTGACTGATTCACTGTTCTGTATTCTCTGTAATGGATACACACATAAAAGGGTGAATGTTGTAACTTGTAATACATGTGTGGAGATTACTGTCTGTATAGCGATCCATCAGTCAGTCAAGTGTTACACATTCAATGCATTACATTCCTTTATCTCATGAAATTAACTGAATAATGTGCATGTACCCATTTGGATATGTTAATATTTCTATTGGATAAACTGTTGAAATATTTGAATGCCTCATTATTGCAAGCTGCATGATATGAGTCGTGTTACTGTCTCGCTCCTCTTATTATCCCCACATGATGTCCTGGAGCACAATGGAGTCACGGGGACAAGCTTCTGATAATATCACTGTGGTTATTACAGTATTACTTACACCAGTCATACAGCTCATTTTGAGCTAATATTCATCACCATATTGTCAACATGTATGCTTATAAATCTTCTGCACTTAAAACACAGAACACATGAAGTACTACACTCAAGTAAAATTTTACACTAAATCATTTTATGTTGTTTTTACAAAGTTTAGCCTTCTACACACTAAAGATTCACTATCGGCGCATTTTTGCCACTAGAACACAGTTCAGATCAATTCCTGGGCACTCAGAAATTCGGTGGGCTTCATGCACACAATTATTTTATGCTTTTTGATGTAGTATGCCAAATGATTTTACCCCTCCCCATGTTAGAATGTCTAGTTAGGTGCCCTCACAGCAGCAATTCCCCAGAACAGCTCAGATCATCTGAGGTCAGGGAGCATCCACCAATCCCACAACCAAACCGATTGCTTCTTTACACCCAGCAACTGGAGGCGGCTGTCAGCGAGCTACCGCCCTCTGGAGGACAAAGCACAGCCCTGCAGGTGTCTTGAGCTTGACAGCCGTCTGGCCTACAGGGGCCTCTGTTGTGTAATACTCTGTCCTGATCCTTCCTTCACTATCAGGACACACAACTGAGCTCCCCACTGTATGACTCATTAACTCAGATCGGGTAGATGGCACCATAGTCTAGATTCAGGACAGGGACTTCCCCCTAAATAAAATGGATGGAGATAAAGGGTTTTATTACTTCAAAATGTAAATTACAATTTTTTTCAAAAGGTAAAAACGCATTTTAAGTTACAAAATAAGAAATGAACAATCTAACTTTCTTGAGCGGTCTTAACTTAAAAGCGTGCTATATTTGTTTCTAGTAATGTACTCTTTAAAAATCAGCCCCAATTACTGTGACTCTACCCAGGAGCAAACATTATGGCAAATCTGTACTGCCGCAGTTATTGCAGGTATTTCAATGTCATTAATCCAAAGGGAATTTCTTAACCCTGTGCAGCTGGGATAGCATTCCTAATGTGTTGCTAGCAGAGCTCTCTGGCAGGGCATCCATCACGTTGGAAAGAGATAAGCCCACTGTTTACTGCAGCGGTGCATTGGTGGTTGGTTAGTGTTTGATAGAAATGGGAATTGATCGTATTTAGTCTGGTGCTTCTGTTTATTCACTGAAGAGAACAATACAAATAAAAGCTGAACACTGAAATCCCTCTTTGTAAAGAAGCAGAGCGAGCAGCCCCACTGGCCAGCTCTATTTATACCAGCACTCAGAGGCTTCATTGCAGCACAGTGAACACACATGGGAATGAAGTTATCAGAGGCTATGCAGGTGAAACTCTCGCACCTTGTACTATTAAGATTAGTAGCTTTTGGGCGTGCCTGAATTATTGAAATATCTTCTCAGCTGGGTTCAGACTACATATGAACAGGGCACCTGATTTGTATTCCCCGGATAGCATCAGTGAGAAATCGTGTAGCCCAGCTAATGAGCTAAGAGCTTGCTTTTCATTGGAGGTCTCCAGAGCAATGCTTCTCACCTTCTCACCCGGGAGGAATTAGAGTTTAAATCAGGAAAGACGAGATCAGATGTTTGGAACAGTTGCAGCCTGAGTCATTTATCATGCTGGCGTTCAATAAGTGCTTGATGCAAACCCGGTGGATTAGCTGGTGCTGTTAAATGTATTAAACAAACCAACTGAGGCTTATCCTACAAGTATACACTTCCTGGCCACTTTATTAAGACCTGTCTGCTTGATCAGATTTGACATCACCCTGGTGTGGGGCATGTTCTCCTGGTATACCCTGGTGTGGGGCATGTTCTCCTGGTAAACCCTGGTGTGGGGCATGTTCTCCTGGTATACCCTGGTGTGGTGCATGTTCTCCTGGTAAACCCTGGTGTGGGGCATGTTCTCCTGGTAAACCCTGGTGTGGGGCATGTTCTCCTGGTATACCCTGGTGTGGGGCATGTTCTCCTGGTATACCCTGGCTCCCTTGATTACTCTGGCAGGCAGAACGAATGCCATAGTTTATTAAAGAGTAAGTAGCAGGGTTCTGAAAAATATAGCGTTCCATGTGTTGCTAGAACTGTTTAAATAACATACCTGTCATTTTTATTTTCATTGTTAGCATCCTGACAACTTTTTACACTTAGAACTTTAAAGTATGTTCCAATGTTTTTTTTTTAATCGCTCTTCCTGCAGTGATTTAGAGGGCAGATCTCAAACCCCAGTGCACTAGAGAGGCGATTTTGAAAAGAGCTTTGAAACAGACCTTCAAGTGTTACCTCATGAAAATCTTAGTACCAGGATCAGTCTATCACGCTCACTCTGAATGTATTGAGATGGCTCCTTGCACCCTAGTAGAAATTTAAATGAACACAAAGTCCCTGGTTCGACTGGTGTCTTTTTAATTTATTTCTTTGATATTTACTGCAAAGAAGAGAGCACACCTAGAGAGGACAATTCATTAAAACATTATCTTAAAAGTAACTAAAATAATCTCTGAATTGTGTATTTTAATAATGAGCGATGTTCCTGTATCTTTGAGGAGTTTGCTATCTCAATACTTCCAGCTGCCTCTCTGCTTTCTTATCTACACAGACTGGGCTTCAGCCTCCTTTATCTCACAATCCTCCAAATTGAATATGTATTCCTTCTCTGTTTTCCACCAGCAAAGCAAAGATTACACAAGGTGACGTGGTTTCCCATCTCCTCAGAACGGGAAATTATTTCTCTCTACACAAAACTGTGATTCATTCTGTGATTACAAAGTGGTGAAGATAAATGATCGAATGTAAAATCCCCTGCAATTAATGCGACTAGACTTATATAAGCTGAGTCATGTGCAGCTATTCAGCAACCATCATGGGAAAGCAGGCGGGTTTCAGTGACTTCACCAGGGGCATGCAGGTGGGTGGAGTGCAGTGGTTGCATCAATCACTGGGTCTCAAGAGTCTCTTTCTGGAATAGCAATGTTTGCAGAACACCACCGCTGAGAAAAGCAACGTTCTGTGACAAGATGCAGGTCCCGATCACAGACTCCTTCAACACAGGATGAAATGCACCTGTGCCACCTTGAACAATGAGCTGGGAGCTGTGCATTGTGTGCTGGTAAGACATGTGTTAAAAAACTGAAGCACCAGCCTTAACACTGTCAAAAAAAAAAGTTCCATAGTGAACACCAGCTATACTACTGGCAATATGTACTGCTGTCCAGACAGAGCAGCTGTTCATTACGTGGCACTGCTGCTTACTGGCCCTTATACACTTTGCATCTGCACAGTCATGCTGATGTTTTCCTTTCATATTACAATGTTTATAACATGCATAGTTTCCATGGTTTGCCATGTTTTTAAATATTCTTAACCATACCTTCACTGGGCTTTACAATGCTTACCTGTGCTTTACCATGCTTTCACTGGGCTTTACCATGCTTTCACTGGGCTTTACAATGCTTACCTGTGCTTTACTGTGCTTTCACTGTGCCTTACTGTGCTTTCAGTGTGCTTTACCATACTTACCTGTGCTTTACCATGCTTACCTGTGCTTTACCGTGCTTACCTGTAATTTACCATGTTTTCACTGTGCTTTACCATGCTTCCCTGTGCTTTACCATGCTTCCCTGTGCTTCACCGTGCTTTACCGTGCTTCCCTGTGCTTCACAATGATTCCCTGTGCTTTACCGTGCTTCCCTGTGCTTCACCATGCTTCCTGTGCTTCACCATGCTTCCCTGTGCTTTACCGTTCTTCCTGTGCTTTACCATGCTTCCTTGTGCTTTACCGTGCTTCCCTGTGCTTCACCATGCTTCCATGTGCTTCACCATGCTTCCCTGTGCCTTCAGTATGATAATCTTTTTCATTGGGGAGCATGTTCCCGTGTCTATGGAAGGAAGCCAGAGCTGAATGGGGTCAGGGTCAGAGGTCCTTACACAGAAACAATGTGTGATGTAATAATGGCTCTGTAAGAAAGGAGAGGCTGCAGTCCTTATTTGTAATGGGATTGTTGAATTCTTAAACATTCCCATGGCACACGTTATATTTGCAATATCTAGATTTGATCAACACAATTTTTTTTATGTCATTCTAAATTTCCAATTCCTAGTCTATGTCTGCTGTTAGCTACTTGTGGTGCCTCGATAAGCCTCAGTGATTAAATGCGAGGCTTGCAGATCGATTATGTTGCTTCTTATCATTGTGATGAAACTTTTAGTTTTATATATACACTACATGCATATATAAATATATATAGCGAGAGATAGAGAGAGAGAGAGAGAGAGAGAGAGAGAGAGCAACAAACAGCAGTATATCCAGTGAGAATCTGGATCCACCAGGATACTCACTAATCACAAGAAACACTTCTTGAAGATGAATTGCTGAACACATTTTGATGTATTTTGCTAGATAATACATTTCATTTTTACATAAGAACATAAGAACATAAGAAGTTCAAGAATGAGAAAGGCCATTGGGCCCACCTGTGCTCGCTCGCTTTGGTGCCAGCGTGGTCCGTTATAAAGCAGGAGAGGGAAAACAAAAACCCCAAGCCAGCTTAGTATGGGAAATGAAACCTCTGGGAACCCGTGGCTAGACGGACTGCCCTTCCTCCAGACGGCTAGCTAAAGGTCTTGTTGTGGTCACAGAGAGGGTTATACAGTATTGCTATTGACAGCATCCAGTCTATTCTTGAAGGATCCGATAGTATCCTTCAACAACTCTGTCCGACAGCCTGTTCCAATGGTTCACCACCCTTTCTGTGAAAAAGCTCCTTCTCCCCTCAGTTCTGAATATGCCCTTCAGCTTCAACCCGTGGCCCCTGGTTCTGCTCTGTCTGACCTGTGAAAAATAATTCTCAGCAGTTACTTTGTTAAACCCCTTAACAATTTGAAATACCTCTATTAAGTCATAGCTTACTGATTATGTCTTGGTCCAGGTCATTTTGATTGTGACTTCAGGAACATATTATCTGAGAGGTTGGGGAACAAAAATATATTATATTATCTGAGGGTATTTGGGACATCACAGTGGAATAAGCAACTGCTGGGATTCCTAGTTTCTGGTTTCTTACAAGACGTTGAAACTACATTTTCACTCAACTCTCTTTTCTGCTTCACTCCCACTGGCAGAAATCTGCTTATTTTGTTCATCAAAAAGGGAGAGCTGTAACTGAACATCATACGTGGAACTGAACCTATAAGAAAGCACTTTGGCGCCACCTGCTGGCCAATTGAACATTGCACTATGGAAAGATTTAAATTTAAACTACAAGGCTTTACCAGTGTTAAATACTGAACAGGTGTATATGGCAGAGATACTTAATACGGTTTCTCCAGGTCACTGCACGACTTTAACTCATTCAGGAAGTATGTCAGTAACATGCATCCACCCCGCCATGGCTGTGAATTCAGAATTACAGATTTCAGTATTCTATAAAATGCTGAGGACCATCAAAAGAAGGGTTGTTTTGCTCCCAGCCCTTCTGGGTATTATTGTGAATAATTCCCTCTGACTCCTCATTTCTCATTCATGCTTGCTCACGTGTCCAATGTCTAGTTTTAATTTACATAAATTAATTTGGCTGTCAAATGTCACATTTTGTGATAATTGGTTGCCATTGGTTACCATTGTGCCATAATGAACTTGTAATAATGAACAATCTCCTATCAGTTATGCATACGAGGTTCGCTCAGTAAGTGAGCCGCTCAGAGCAGCTCAGTGAAAGAATCCACTTAACAGCACGCTCAGCTCTGCTCCCTGAGCAGCTCAGAGCTCTGCAGAGCAGTCTTCATCTGTGATCTGAGTGTGTGGAAACATTCTCGCTCTGAGCCGCTCGGTTACTTAACACACCCACTAGCCTCTGTTTCACTTTTTCACGTATCATATAAAATAGATACTGCGTGGCTTGGGATGTAATAATAACTGGTCATACAGTACCTGTGAGATTTTACCACTGGGCCACCCTCACATATGTGATGAGTAGAGGACACACAGTGAGTTGAGGACACACAGTGAGTAGAGGACACACAATGTGTCTCAGTGATAGATGAGACATTCCACCCTCACATGTGTGATGAGTAGAGGACACACAATGGGTCTCAGTGATCGATCAGACATTTCACCCTCACATGTGTGATGAGTAGAGGACACACAATGAGTAGAGGGACACACAATGGGTCTCAGAGATAGATGAGACATTCCACCCTCACATGTGTGATGAGTAGAGGACACACAATGGGTCTCAGAGATAGATGAGACATTCCACCCTCACATGTGTGATGAGTAGAGGACCAACAATGGGTCTCAGTGATAGATGAGACATTCCACCCTCACATGTGTGATGAGTAGAGGACACACAACGGGTCTCAGTGATAGATGAGACATTGCACCCTCACATGTGTGATGAGTAGAGGATGCACAGTGAGTAGAGGACACATAGTGAGTCTCAGTGATAGATGAGACATATTCCACCCTCACATGTGTGATGAGTAGAGGACACACAATGAGTCTCAGTGATAGATGAGACATTCCACCCTCACATGTGATGAGTAGAGGACACACAACGGGTCTCAGTGATAGATGAGACATTGCACCATCACATCTATGATGATTAGAGGACACACAATGAGTAGAGGACACACAGTGGGTCTCAGACATTCCACCCAGTGAGGCTACTCTGATCTATCACAGCAACACACTGTATATTCTATTTATACAACAACTTCTGCACAATTGTGTATTGCCAGAAAAACATAAATAAACCTCTTCTAAAAACACAAAGAAACCTCTTCTAAAGAAAAACACAATGAAACATCTTCTTAAAAAACACAAAGAAGCCTCTTCTAAAAAAACCCACAAAGAAACCTCTTCCAAAAAACAGAGACCTCTTCTAAAAAACACAAAGAAACCTCCTCTAAAAAACACAAAGAAACCTCTTCTAAAAAACACAAAGAAACTTCTTCTAAAAAACAAAAAGAAACCTCTTCTAAAAAAACTGAAGAAACCTCTTCTAAAAATCACAAAGAAACCTCTTCTAAAAAAACACAAAGAAACCTCTTTTAAAAAACACAAAGAAACCTCTTCTTAAAAAACACAAAGAAACCTCTTCTAAAAAAACACAAAGAAACCTCTTCTAAAAAACACAAAGAAACCTCTTCTAAAAAAACACAAAGAAACCTCTTCTAAAAAACACAAAGAAACCTCTTCTTAAATAACACAAAGAAACCTCTTCTAAAAAACACAAAGAAACCACTTCTAAAAAACACAAAGAAACCTCTTCTTAAAAAACACAAAGAAACCTCTTCTAAAAACACAAAGAAACCTCTTCTAAAAACACAAAGAAACCTCTTCTAAAAAACACAAAGAAACCTCTTCTAAAAAAACACAAAGAAACCTCTTCTAAAAATCACAAAGAAACCTCTTCTAAAAAAACACAAAGAAACCTCTTCTAAAAATCACAAAGAAACCTCTTCTAAAAAACACAAAGAAACCTCTTCTAAAAAACACAAAGAAACCTCTTCTAAAAAACACAAAGAAACCTCTTCCAAAAAACATAAAGAAAACTCTTCTAAAAACACAAAGAAACCTCTTCTAAAAACACAAAGAAACCTCTTCTAAAAACACAAAGAAACCTCTTCTAAAAACACAAAGAAACCTCTTCTAAAAAACACAAAGAAACCTCTTCTAAAAAACACAAAGAAACCTCTTCTTAAAAAACACAAAGAAACCTCTTCTAAAAAACACAAAGAAACCTCTTCTAAAAAACACAAAGAAACCTCTTCTAAAAAAACACAAAGAAACCTCTTCTAAAAACACAAAGAAACCTCTTCTAAAAAACACAAAGAAACCTCTTCTAAAAACACAAAGAAACCTCTTCTTAAATAACACAAAGAAACCTATTCTAAAAAACACAAAGAAACCTCTTCTAAAAAAACACAAGGAAACCTAAAAAACACAAAGAAACCTCTTCTAAAAAAACACAAAGAAACCTCTTCTAAAAAACACAAAGAAACCTCTTCTAAAAACACAAAGAAACCTCTTCTAAAAAACACAAAGAAACCTCTTCTAAAAAACACAAAGAAACCTCTTCTAAAAAACACAAAGAAACCTCTTCTAAAAACACAAAGAAACCTCTTCTAAAAAACACAAAGAAACCTCTTCTAAAAACACAAAGAAACCTCTTCTAAAAACACAAAGAAACCTCTTCTAAAAAACACAAAGAAACCTCTTCTAAAAAACACAAAGAAACCTCTTCTAAAAAACACAAAGAAACCTCTTCTAAAAAACACAAAGAAACCTCTTCTAAAAAACACAAAGAAACCTCTTCTAAAAAACACAAAGAAACCTCTTCTAAAAACACAAGGAAACCTCTTCTAAAAAACACAAAGAAACCTCTTCTAAAAACACAAGGAAACCTCTTCTAAAAAACACAAAGAAACCTCTTCTAAAAACACAAAGATACCTATTCTAAAAAACACAAAGAAACCTCTTCTAAAAAACACAAGGAAACCTCAAAAACACAAAGAAACCTCTTCTTAAAAACATAAAGAAACCTCTTCTAAAACAACACAAAGAAACCTGTTCTAAAAAAAACACAAAGAAACCTCTTCCAAAAAACACAAAGAAACCTCTTCCAAAAACACAAAAAGAAACCTCTTCTAAAAACACAAAGAAACCTCTTCCAAAAAACACAAAGAAACCTCTTCTTAAAAAACACAAAGAAACCTCTTCTAAAAAACACAAAGAAACCTCTTCTAAAAAAACACAAAGAAACCTCTTCTAAAAAAACACAAAGAAACCTCTTCTAAAAACACAAAGAAACCTCTTCTAAAAAACATAAAGAAACCTCTTCTAAAAACACAAAGAAACCTCTTCTAAAAAACACAAAGAAACCTCTTCTAAAAAACACAAAGAAACCTCTTCTAAAAAACACAAAGAAACCTCTTCTAAAAAACACAAAGAAACCTCTTCTAAAAAACACAAAGAAACCTCTTCTAAAAAACACAAAGAAACCTCTTCTAAAAAACACAAAGAAACCTCTTCTAAAAAACACAAAGAAACCTCTTCTAAAAACACAAAGAAACCTCTTCTAAAAAACACAAAGAAACCTCTTCTAAAAACACAAAGAAACCTCTTCTAAAAAACACAAAGAAACCTCTTCTAAAAAACACAAAGAAACCTCTTCTAAAAACACAAAGAAACCTCTTCTAAAAAACACAAAGAAACCTCTTCTAAAAAACACAAAGAAACCTCTTCTAAAAACACAAAGAAACCTCTTCTAAAAACACAAAGAAACCTCTTCTAAAAACACAAAGAAACCTCTTCTAAAAAACACAAAGAAACCTCTTCTAAAAACACAAAGAAACCTCTTCTAAAAAACACAAAGAAACCTCTTCTAAAAACACAAAGAAACCTCTTCTAAAAAACACAAAGAAACCTCTTCTAAAAAACACAAAGAAACCTCTTCTAAAAAACACAAAGAAACCTCTTCTAAAAACACAAAGAAACCTCTTCTAAAAAACACAAAGAAACCTCTTCTAAAAACACAAAGAAACCTCTTCTAAAAACACAAAGAAACCTCTTCTAAAAAACACAAAGAAACCTCTTCTAAAAAACACAAAGAAACCTCTTCTAAAAACACAAAGAAACCTCTTCTAAAAACACAAAGAAACCTCTTCTAAAAACACAAAGAAACCTCTTCTAAAAAACACAAAGAAACCTCTTCTAAAAACACAAAGAAACCTCTTCTAAAAAACACAAAGAAACCTCTTCTAAAAACACAAAGAAACCTCTTCTAAAAAACACAAAGAAACCTCTTCTAAAAACACAAAGAAACCTCTTCTAAAAACACAAAGAAACCTCTTCTAAAAAACACAAAGAAACCTCTTCTAAAAACACAAAGAAACCTCTTCTAAAAAACACAAAGAAACCTCTTCTAAAAACACAAAGAAACCTCTTCTAAAAAACACAAAGAAACCTCTTCTAAAAACACAAAGAAACCTCTTCTAAAAACACAAAGAAACCTCTTCTAAAAAACACAAAGAAACCTCTTCTAAAAAACACAAAGAAACCTCTTCTAAAAACACAAAGAAACCTCTTCTAAAAAACACAAAGAAACCTCTTCTAAAAAACACAAAGAAACCTCTTCTAAAAAACACAAAGAAACCTCTTCTAAAAAACACAAAGAAACCTCTTCTAAAAACACAAAGAAACCTCTTCTAAAAACACAAAGAAACCTCTTCTAAAAAACACAAAGAAACCTCTTCTAAAAACACAAAGAAACCTCTTCTAAAAACACAAAGAAACCTCTTCTAAAAAACACAAAGAAACCTCTTCTAAAAACACAAAGAAACCTCTTCTAAAAACACAAAGAAACCTCTTCTAAAAACACAAAGAAACCTCTTCTAAAAACACAAAGAAACCTCTTCTAAAAACACAAAGAAACCTCTTCTAAAAACACAAAGAAACCTCTTCTAAAAAACACAAAGAAACCTCTTCTAAAAAACACAAAGAAACCTCTTCTAAAAAACACAAAGAAACCTCTTCTAAAAACACAAAGAAACCTCTTCTAAAAAACACAAAGAAACCTCTTCTAAAAAACACAAAGAAACCTCTTCTAAAAAACACAAAGAAACCTCTTCTAAAAACACAAAGAAACCTCTTCTAAAAACACAAAGAAACCTCTTCTAAAAACACAAAGAAACCTCTTCTAAAAAACACAAAGAAACCTCTTCTAAAAACACAAAGAAACCTCTTCTAAAAACACAAAGAAACCTCTTCTAAAAAACACAAAGAAACCTCTTCTAAAAACACAAAGAAACCTCTTCTAAAAACACAAAGAAACCTCTTCTAAAAACACAAAGAAACCTCTTCTAAAAACACAAAGAAACCTCTTCTAAAAAACACAAAGAAACCTCTTCTAAAAACACAAAGAAACCTCTTCTAAAAAACACAAAGAAACCTCTTCTAAAAAACACAAAGAAACCTCTTCTAAAAAACACAAAGAAACCTCTTCTAAAAACACAAAGAAACCTCTTCTAAAAACACAAAGAAACCTCTTCTAAAAAACACAAAGAAACCTCTTCTAAAAAACACAAAGAAACCTCTTCTAAAAACACAAAGAAACCTCTTCTAAAAACACAAAGAAACCTCTTCTAAAAAACACAAAGAAACCTCTTCTAAAAAACACAAAGAAACCTCTTCTAAAAACACAAAGAAACCTCTTCTAAAAAACACAAAGAAACCTCTTCTAAAAAACACAAAGAAACCTCTTCTAAAAAACACAAAGAAACCTCTTCTAAAAAACACAAAGAAACCTCTTCTAAAAACACAAAGAAACCTCTTCTAAAAAACACAAAGAAACCTCTTCTAAAAACACAAAGAAACCTCTTCTAAAAACACAAAGAAACCTCTTCTAAAAACACAAAGAAACCTCTTCTAAAAAACACAAAGAAACCTCTTCTAAAAACACAAAGAAACCTCTTCTAAAAAACACAAAGAAACCTCTTCTAAAAAACACAAAGAAACCTCTTCTAAAAAACACAAAGAAACCTCTTCTAAAAAACACAAAGAAACCTCTTCTAAAAAACACAAAGAAACCTCTTCTAAAAACACAAAGAAACCTCTTCTAAAAAACACAAAGAAACCTCTTCTAAAAACACAAAGAAACCTCTTCTAAAAAACACAAAGAAACCTCTTCTAAAAAACACAAAGAAACCTCTTCTAAAAACACAAAGAAACCTCTTCTAAAAACACAAAGAAACCTCTTCTAAAAAACACAAAGAAACCTCTTCTAAAAAACACAAAGAAACCTCTTCTAAAAAACACAAAGAAACCTCTTCTAAAAACACAAAGAAACCTCTTCTAAAAACACAAAGAAACCTCTTCTAAAAACACAAAGAAACCTCTTCTAAAAACACAAAGAAACCTCTTCTAAAAAACACAAAGAAACCTCTTCTAAAAAACACAAAGAAACCTCTTCTAAAAACACAAAGAAACCTCTTCTAAAAACACAAAGAAACCTCTTCTAAAAAACACAAAGAAACCTCTTCTAAAAACACAAAGAAACCTCTTCTAAAAACACAAAGAAACCTCTTCTAAAAACACAAAGAAACCTCTTCTAAAAAACACAAAGAAACCTCTTCTAAAAAACACAAAGAAACCTCTTCTAAAAAACACAAAGAAACCTCTTCTAAAAAACACAAAGAAACCTCTTCTAAAAACACAAAGAAACCTCTTCTAAAAACACAAAGAAACCTCTTCTAAAAACACAAAGAAACCTCTTCTAAAAACACAAAGAAACCTCTTCTAAAAACACAAAGAAACCTCTTCTAAAAAACACAAAGAAACCTCTTCTAAAAACACAAAGAAACCTCTTCTAAAAAACACAAAGAAACCTCTTCTAAAAACACAAAGAAACCTCTTCTAAAAACACAAAGAAACCTCTTCTAAAAACACAAAGAAACCTCTTCTAAAAAACACAAAGAAACCTCTTCTAAAAACACAAAGAAACCTCTTCTAAAAAACACAAAGAAACCTCTTCTAAAAAACACAAAGAAACCTCTTCTAAAAAACACAAAGAAACCTCTTCTAAAAAACACAAAGAAACCTCTTCTAAAAACACAAAGAAACCTCTTCTAAAAAACACAAAGAAACCTCTTCTAAAAACACAAAGAAACCTCTTCTAAAAACACAAAGAAACCTCTTCTAAAAACACAAAGAAACCTCTTCTAAAAAACACAAAGAAACCTCTTCTAAAAAACACAAAGAAACCTCTTCTAAAAAACACAAAGAAACCTCTTCTAAAAAACACAAAGAAACCTCTTCTAAAAACACAAAGAAACCTCTTCTAAAAAACACAAAGAAACCTCTTCTAAAAACACAAAGAAACCTCTTCTAAAAACACAAAGAAACCTCTTCTAAAAAACACAAAGAAACCTCTTCTAAAAAACACAAAGAAACCTCTTCTAAAAACACAAAGAAACCTCTTCTAAAAAACACAAAGAAACCTCTTCTAAAAAACACAAAGAAACCTCTTCTAAAAACACAAAGAAACCTCTTCTAAAAACACAAAGAAACCTCTTCTAAAAAACACAAAGAAACCTCTTCTAAAAACACAAAGAAACCTCTTCTAAAAACACAAAGAAACCTCTTCTAAAAAACACAAAGAAACCTCTTCTAAAAAACACAAAGAAACCTCTTCTAAAAAACACAAAGAAACCTCTTCTAAAAACACAAAGAAACCTCTTCTAAAAAACACAAAGAAACCTCTTCTAAAAAACACAAAGAAACCTCTTCTAAAAAACACAAAGAAACCTCTTCTAAAAACACAAAGAAACCTCTTCTAAAAAACACAAAGAAACCTCTTCTAAAAAACACAAAGAAACCTCTTCTAAAAAACACAAAGAAACCTCTTCTAAAAAACACAAAGAAACCTCTTCTAAAAAACACAAAGAAACCTCTTCTAAAAACACAAAGAAACCTCTTCTAAAAAACACAAAGAAACCTCTTCTAAAAAACACAAAGAAACCTCTTCTAAAAACACAAAGAAACCTCTTCTAAAAAACACAAAGAAACCTCTTCTAAAAAACACAAAGAAACCTCTTCTAAAAAACACAAAGAAACCTCTTCTAAAAAACACAAAGAAACCTCTTCTAAAAACACAAAGAAACCTCTTCTAAAAACACAAAGAAACCTCTTCTAAAAAACACAAAGAAACCTCTTCTAAAAACACAAAGAAACCTCTTCTAAAAAACACAAAGAAACCTCTTCTAAAAACACAAAGAAACCTCTTCTAAAAAACACAAAGAAACCTCTTCTAAAAACACAAAGAAACCTCTTCTAAAAAACACAAAGAAACCTCTTCTAAAAAACACAAAGAAACCTCTTCTAAAAAACACAAAGAAACCTCTTCTAAAAACACAAAGAAACCTCTTCTAAAAAACACAAAGAAACCTCTTCTAAAAACACAAAGAAACCTCTTCTAAAAAACACAAAGAAACCTCTTCTAAAAAACACAAAGAAACCTCTTCTAAAAACACAAAGAAACCTCTTCTAAAAACACAAAGAAACCTCTTCTAAAAACACAAAGAAACCTCTTCTAAAAAACACAAAGAAACCTCTTCTAAAAAACACAAAGAAACCTCTTCTAAAAAACACAAAGAAACCTCTTCTAAAAAACACAAAGAAACCTCTTCTAAAAAACACAAAGAAACCTCTTCTAAAAAACACAAAGAAACCTCTTCTAAAAACACAAAGAAACCTCTTCTAAAAACACAAAGAAACCTCTTCTAAAAACACAAAGAAACCTCTTCTAAAAAACACAAAGAAACCTCTTCTAAAAACACAAAGAAACCTCTTCTAAAAACACAAAGAAACCTCTTCTAAAAACACAAAGAAACCTCTTCTAAAAACACAAAGAAACCTCTTCTAAAAACACAAAGAAACCTCTTCTAAAAACACAAAGAAACCTCTTCTAAAAAACACAAAGAAACCTCTTCTAAAAAACACAAAGAAACCTCTTCTAAAAAACACAAAGAAACCTCTTCTAAAAAACACAAAGAAACCTCTTCTAAAAAACACAAAGAAACCTCTTCTAAAAACACAAAGAAACCTCTTCTAAAAACACAAAGAAACCTCTTCTAAAAACACAAAGAAACCTCTTCTAAAAACACAAAGAAACCTCTTCTAAAAACACAAAGAAACCTCTTCTAAAAAACACAAAGAAACCTCTTCTAAAAACACAAAGAAACCTCTTCTAAAAACACAAAGAAACCTCTTCTAAAAAACACAAAGAAACCTCTTCTAAAAAACACAAAGAAACCTCTTCTAAAAAACACAAAGAAACCTCTTCTAAAAAACACAAAGAAACCTCTTCTAAAAACACAAAGAAACCTCTTCTAAAAAACACAAAGAAACCTCTTCTAAAAACACAAAGAAACCTCTTCTAAAAAACACAAAGAAACCTCTTCTAAAAAACACAAAGAAACCTCTTCTAAAAACACAAAGAAACCTCTTCTAAAAACACAAAGAAACCTCTTCTAAAAAACACAAAGAAACCTCTTCTAAAAACACAAAGAAACCTCTTCTAAAAACACAAAGAAACCTCTTCTAAAAAACACAAAGAAACCTCTTCTAAAAACACAAAGAAACCTCTTCTAAAAAACACAAAGAAACCTCTTCTAAAAACACAAAGAAACCTCTTCTAAAAACACAAAGAAACCTCTTCTAAAAAACACAAAGAAACCTCTTCTAAAAAACACAAAGAAACCTCTTCTAAAAACACAAAGAAACCTCTTCTAAAAAACACAAAGAAACCTCTTCTAAAAACACAAAGAAACCTCTTCTAAAAACACAAAGAAACCTCTTCTAAAAACACAAAGAAACCTCTTCTAAAAAACACAAAGAAACCTCTTCTAAAAACACAAAGAAACCTCTTCTAAAAAACACAAAGAAACCTCTTCTAAAAACACAAAGAAACCTCTTCTAAAAACACAAAGAAACCTCTTCTAAAAAACACAAAGAAACCTCTTCTAAAAACACAAAGAAACCTCTTCTAAAAACACAAAGAAACCTCTTCTAAAAACACAAAGAAACCTCTTCTAAAAACACAAAGAAACCTCTTCTAAAAACACAAAGAAACCTCTTCTAAAAACACAAAGAAACCTCTTCTAAAAAACACAAAGAAACCTCTTCTAAAAAACACAAAGAAACCTCTTCTAAAAAACACAAAGAAACCTCTTCTAAAAAACACAAAGAAACCTCTTCTAAAAACACAAAGAAACCTCTTCTAAAAAACACAAAGAAACCTCTTCTAAAAACACAAAGAAACCTCTTCTAAAAAACACAAAGAAACCTCTTCTAAAAACACAAAGAAACCTCTTCTAAAAACACAAAGAAACCTCTTCTAAAAAACACAAAGAAACCTCTTCTAAAAACACAAAGAAACCTCTTCTAAAAACACAAAGAAACCTCTTCTAAAAAACACAAAGAAACCTCTTCTAAAAACACAAAGAAACCTCTTCTAAAAACACAAAGAAACCTCTTCTAAAAAACACAAAGAAACCTCTTCTAAAAAACACAAAGAAACCTCTTCTAAAAAACACAAAGAAACCTCTTCTAAAAAACACAAAGAAACCTCTTCTAAAAAACACAAAGAAACCTCTTCTAAAAAACACAAAGAAACCTCTTCTAAAAAACACAAAGAAACCTCTTCTAAAAAACACAAAGAAACCTCTTCTAAAAAACACAAAGAAACCTCTTCTAAAAACACAAAGAAACCTCTTCTAAAAACACAAAGAAACCTCTTCTAAAAAACACAAAGAAACCTCTTCTAAAAAACACAAAGAAACCTCTTCTAAAAAACACAAAGAAACCTCTTCTAAAAAACACAAAGAAACCTCTTCTAAAAAACACAAAGAAACCTCTTCTAAAAAACACAAAGAAACCTCTTCTAAAAAACACAAAGAAACCTCTTCTAAAAAACACAAAGAAACCTCTTCTAAAAACACAAAGAAACCTCTTCTAAAAACACAAAGAAACCTCTTCTAAAAAACACAAAGAAACCTCTTCTAAAAAACACAAAGAAACCTCTTCTAAAAAACACAAAGAAACCTCTTCTAAAAACACAAAGAAACCTCTTCTAAAAAACACAAAGAAACCTCTTCTAAAAACACAAAGAAACCTCTTCTAAAAACACAAAGAAACCTCTTCTAAAAACACAAAGAAACCTCTTCTAAAAAACACAAAGAAACCTCTTCTAAAAAACACAAAGAAACCTCTTCTAAAAACACAAAGAAACCTCTTCTAAAAAACACAAAGAAACCTCTTCTAAAAACACAAAGAAACCTCTTCTAAAAACACAAAGAAACCTCTTCTAAAAACACAAAGAAACCTCTTCTAAAAAACACAAAGAAACCTCTTCTAAAAACACAAAGAAACCTCTTCTAAAAAACACAAAGAAACCTCTTCTAAAAACACAAAGAAACCTCTTCTAAAAAACACAAAGAAACCTCTTCTAAAAAACACAAAGAAACCTCTTCTAAAAAACACAAAGAAACCTCTTCTAAAAACACAAAGAAACCTCTTCTAAAAAACACAAAGAAACCTCTTCTAAAAACACAAAGAAACCTCTTCTAAAAACACAAAGAAACCTCTTCTAAAAAACACAAAGAAACCTCTTCTAAAAACACAAAGAAACCTCTTCTAAAAACACAAAGAAACCTCTTCTAAAAAACACAAAGAAACCTCTTCTAAAAAACACAAAGAAACCTCTTCTAAAAAACACAAAGAAACCTCTTCTAAAAAACACAAAGAAACCTCTTCTAAAAAACACAAAGAAACCTCTTCTAAAAACACAAAGAAACCTCTTCTAAAAACACAAAGAAACCTCTTCTAAAAAACACAAAGAAACCTCTTCTAAAAACACAAAGAAACCTCTTCTAAAAAACACAAAGAAACCTCTTCTAAAAAACACAAAGAAACCTCTTCTAAAAACACAAAGAAACCTCTTCTAAAAACACAAAGAAACCTCTTCTAAAAAACACAAAGAAACCTCTTCTAAAAAACACAAAGAAACCTCTTCTAAAAACACAAAGAAACCTCTTCTAAAAACACAAAGAAACCTCTTCTAAAAAACACAAAGAAACCTCTTCTAAAAACACAAAGAAACCTCTTCTAAAAAACACAAAGAAACCTCTTCTAAAAAACACAAAGAAACCTCTTCTAAAAACACAAAGAAACCTCTTCTAAAAAACACAAAGAAACCTCTTCTAAAAAACACAAAGAAACCTCTTCTAAAAACACAAAGAAACCTCTTCTAAAAAACACAAAGAAACCTCTTCTAAAAACACAAAGAAACCTCTTCTAAAAAACACAAAGAAACCTCTTCTAAAAACACAAAGAAACCTCTTCTAAAAACACAAAGAAACCTCTTCTAAAAACACAAAGAAACCTCTTCTAAAAACACAAAGAAACCTCTTCTAAAAAACACAAAGAAACCTCTTCTAAAAACACAAAGAAACCTCTTCTAAAAACACAAAGAAACCTCTTCTAAAAACACAAAGAAACCTCTTCTAAAAACACAAAGAAACCTCTTCTAAAAACACAAAGAAACCTCTTCTAAAAAACACAAAGAAACCTCTTCTAAAAACACAAAGAAACCTCTTCTAAAAACACAAAGAAACCTCTTCTAAAAACACAAAGAAACCTCTTCTAAAAACACAAAGAAACCTCTTCTAAAAACACAAAGAAACCTCTTCTAAAAACACAAAGAAACCTCTTCTAAAAACACAAAGAAACCTCTTCTAAAAAACACAAAGAAACCTCTTCTAAAAAACACAAAGAAACCTCTTCTAAAAACACAAAGAAACCTCTTCTAAAAACACAAAGAAACCTCTTCTAAAAAACACAAAGAAACCTCTTCTAAAAAACACAAAGAAACCTCTTCTAAAAAACACAAAGAAACCTCTTCTAAAAAACACAAAGAAACCTCTTCTAAAAAACACAAAGAAACCTCTTCTAAAAAACACAAAGAAACCTCTTCTAAAAACACAAAGAAACCTCTTCTAAAAACACAAAGAAACCTCTTCTAAAAAACACAAAGAAACCTCTTCTAAAAACACAAAGAAACCTCTTCTAAAAAACACAAAGAAACCTCTTCTAAAAACACAAAGAAACCTCTTCTAAAAAACACAAAGAAACCTCTTCTAAAAACACAAAGAAACCTCTTCTAAAAACACAAAGAAACCTCTTCTAAAAAACACAAAGAAACCTCTTCTAAAAACACAAAGAAACCTCTTCTAAAAACACAAAGAAACCTCTTCTAAAAACACAAAGAAACCTCTTCTAAAAACACAAAGAAACCTCTTCTAAAAAACACAAAGAAACCTCTTCTAAAAACACAAAGAAACCTCTTCTAAAAAACACAAAGAAACCTCTTCTAAAAAACACAAAGAAACCTCTTCTAAAAACACAAAGAAACCTCTTCTAAAAAACACAAAGAAACCTCTTCTAAAAACACAAAGAAACCTCTTCTAAAAACACAAAGAAACCTCTTCTAAAAACACAAAGAAACCTCTTCTAAAAACACAAAGAAACCTCTTCTAAAAACACAAAGAAACCTCTTCTAAAAAACACAAAGAAACCTCTTCTAAAAAACACAAAGAAACCTCTTCTAAAAAACACAAAGAAACCTCTTCTAAAAACACAAAGAAACCTCTTCTAAAAAACACAAAGAAACCTCTTCTAAAAACACAAAGAAACCTCTTCTAAAAAACACAAAGAAACCTCTTCTAAAAAACACAAAGAAACCTCTTCTAAAAACACAAAGAAACCTCTTCTAAAAACACAAAGAAACCTCTTCTAAAAACACAAAGAAACCTCTTCTAAAAACACAAAGAAACCTCTTCTAAAAAACACAAAGAAACCTCTTCTAAAAACACAAAGAAACCTCTTCTAAAAAACACAAAGAAACCTCTTCTAAAAAACACAAAGAAACCTCTTCTAAAAACACAAAGAAACCTCTTCTAAAAAACACAAAGAAACCTCTTCTAAAAAACACAAAGAAACCTCTTCTAAAAAACACAAAGAAACCTCTTCTAAAAAACACAAAGAAACCTCTTCTAAAAAACACAAAGAAACCTCTTCTAAAAACACAAAGAAACCTCTTCTAAAAACACAAAGAAACCTCTTCTAAAAAACACAAAGAAACCTCTTCTAAAAAACACAAAGAAACCTCTTCTAAAAAACACAAAGAAACCTCTTCTAAAAAACACAAAGAAACCTCTTCTAAAAACACAAAGAAACCTCTTCTAAAAAACACAAAGAAACCTCTTCTAAAAACACAAAGAAACCTCTTCTAAAAAACACAAAGAAACCTCTTCTAAAAAACACAAAGAAACCTCTTCTAAAAACACAAAGAAACCTCTTCTAAAAACACAAAGAAACCTCTTCTAAAAACACAAAGAAACCTCTTCTAAAAACACAAAGAAACCTCTTCTAAAAACACAAAGAAACCTCTTCTAAAAACACAAAGAAACCTCTTCTAAAAAACACAAAGAAACCTCTTCTAAAAAACACAAAGAAACCTCTTCTAAAAAACACAAAGAAACCTCTTCTAAAAACACAAAGAAACCTCTTCTAAAAACACAAAGAAACCTCTTCTAAAAAACACAAAGAAACCTCTTCTAAAAAACACAAAGAAACCTCTTCTAAAAAACACAAAGAAACCTCTTCTAAAAAACACAAAGAAACCTCTTCTAAAAAACACAAAGAAACCTCTTCTAAAAACACAAAGAAACCTCTTCTAAAAAACACAAAGAAACCTCTTCTAAAAAACACAAAGAAACCTCTTCTAAAAACACAAAGAAACCTCTTCTAAAAACACAAAGAAACCTCTTCTAAAAAACACAAAGAAACCTCTTCTAAAAAACACAAAGAAACCTCTTCTAAAAACACAAAGAAACCTCTTCTAAAAAACACAAAGAAACCTCTTCTAAAAAACACAAAGAAACCTCTTCTAAAAAACACAAAGAAACCTCTTCTAAAAAACACAAAGAAACCTCTTCTAAAAAACACAAAGAAACCTCTTCTAAAAAACACAAAGAAACCTCTTCTAAAAAAACACAAAGAAACCTCTTCTAAAAACACAAAGAAACCTCTTCTAAAAAACACAAAGAAACCTCTTCTAAAAAACACAAAGAAACCTCTTCTAAAAAACACAAAGAAACCTCTTCTAAAAACACAAAGAAACCTCTTCCAAAAAACATAAAGAAACCTCTTCTTAAAAAACACAAAGAAACCTCTTCCAAAAAACACAAAGAAACCTCTTCTAAAGAAAAACACAAAGAAACCTCTTCTAAAAAACACAAAGAAACCTCTTCTTAAAAAACACAAAGAAACCTCTTCTAAAAAACACAAAGAAACCTCTTCTAAAAAACACAAAGAAACCTCTTCTAAAAAACACAAAGAAACCTCTTCTAAAAAACACAAAGAAACCTCTTCTAAAAACACAAAAAGAAACCTCTTCTAAAAACACAAAGAAACCTCTTCTAAAAACACAAAGAAACCTCTTCTAAAAAACACAAAGAAACCTCTTCTAAAAACACAAAGAAACCTCTTCTAAAAAACACAAAGAAACCTCTTCTAAAAAACACAAAGAAACCTCTTCTAAAAAACACAAAGAAACCTCTTCTAAAAAACACAAAGAAACCTCTTCTAAAAACACAAAGAAACCTCTTCTAAAAACACAAAGAAACCTCTTCTAAAAAACACAAAGAAACCTCTTCTAAAAAACACAAAGAAACCTCTTCTAAAAAACACAAAGAAACCTCTTCT
>CM060271.1:10953189-11068102 GCA_030684275.1 Acipenser oxyrinchus oxyrinchus | reverse complement strand
AGAACATGCTCTCTTTATTAGTTTGATGAATAAGAACATGCTCTCTTTATTAGTTTGATGAATAAGAACATGCTCTCTTTATTAGTTTGATGAATAAGAACATGCTCTCTTTATTAGTTTGATGAATAAGAACATGCTCTCTTTATTAGTTTGATGAATAAGAACATGCTCTCTTTATTAGTTTGATGAATAAGAACATGCTCTCTTTATTAGTTTGATGAATAAGAACATGCTCTCTTTATTAGTTTGATGAATAAGAACATGCTCTCTTTATTAGTTTGATGAATAAGAACATGCTCTCTTTATTAGTTTGATGAATAAGAACATGCTCTCTTTATTAGTTTGATGAATAAGAACATGCTCTCTTTATTAGTTTGATGAATAAGAACATGCTCTCTTTATTAGTTTGATGAATAAGAACATGCTCTCTTTATTAGTTTGATGAATAAGAACATGCTCTCTTTATTAGTTTGATGAATAAGAACATGCTCTCTTTATTAGTTTGATGAATAAGAACATGCTCTCTTTATTAGTTTGATGAATAAGAACATGCTCTCTTTATTAGTTTGATGAATAAGAACATGCTCTCTTTATTAGTTTGATGAATAAGAACATGCTCTCTTTATTAGTTTGATGAATAAGAACATGCTCTCTTTATTAGTTTGATGAATAAGAACATGCTCTCTTTATTAGTTTGATGAATAAGAACATGCTCTCTTTATTAGTTTGATGAATAAGAACATGCTCTCTTTATTAGTTTGATGAATAAGAACATGCTCTCTTTATTAGTTTGATGAATAAGAACATGCTCTCTTTATTAGTTTGATGAATAAGAACATGCTCTCTTTATTAGTTTGATGAATAAGAACATGCTCTCTTTATTAGTTTGATGAATAAGAACATGCTCTCTTTATTAGTTTGATGAATAAGAACATGCTCTCTTTATTAGTTTGATGAATAAGAACATGCTCTCTTTATTAGTTTGATGAATAAGAACATGCTCTCTTTATTAGTTTGATGAATAAGAACATGCTCTCTTTATTAGTTTGATGAATAAGAACATGCTCTCTTTATTAGTTTGATGAATAAGAACATGCTCTCTTTATTAGTTTGATGAATAAGAACATGCTCTCTTTATTAGTTTGATGAATAAGAACATGCTCTCTTTATTAGTTTGATGAATAAGAACATGCTCTCTTTATTAGTTTGATGAATAAGAACATGCTCTCTTTATTAGTTTGATGAATAAGAACATGCTCTCTTTATTAGTTTGATGAATAAGAACATGCTCTCTTTATTAGTTTGATGAATAAGAACATGCTCTCTTTATTAGTTTGATGAATAAGAACATGCTCTCTTTATTAGTTTGATGAATAAGAACATGCTCTCTTTATTAGTTTGATGAATAAGAACATGCTCTCTTTATTAGTTTGATGAATAAGAACATGCTCTCTTTATTAGTTTGATGAATAAGAACATGCTCTCTTTATTAGTTTGATGAATAAGAACATGCTCTCTTTATTAGTTTGATGAATAAGAACATGCTCTCTTTATTAGTTTGATGAATAAGAACATGCTCTCTTTATTAGTTTGATGAATAAGAACATGCTCTCTTTATTAGTTTGATGAATAAGAACATGCTCTCTTTATTAGTTTGATGAATAAGAACATGCTCTCTTTATTAGTTTGATGAATAAGAACATGCTCTCTTTATTAGTTTGATGAATAAGAACATGCTCTCTTTATTAGTTTGATGAATAAGAACATGCTCTCTTTATTAGTTTGATGAATAAGAACATGCTCTCTTTATTAGTTTGATGAATAAGAACATGCTCTCTTTATTAGTTTGATGAATAAGAACATGCTCTCTTTATTAGTTTGATGAATAAGAACATGCTCTCTTTATTAGTTTGATGAATAAGAACATGCTCTCTTTATTAGTTTGATGAATAAGAACATGCTCTCTTTATTAGTTTGATGAATAAGAACATGCTCTCTTTATTAGTTTGATGAATAAGAACATGCTCTCTTTATTAGTTTGATGAATAAGAACATGCTCTCTTTATTAGTTTGATGAATAAGAACATGCTCTCTTTATTAGTTTGATGAATAAGAACATGCTCTCTTTATTAGTTTGATGAATAAGAACATGCTCTCTTTATTAGTTTGATGAATAAGAACATGCTCTCTTTATTAGTTTGATGAATAAGAACATGCTCTCTTTATTAGTTTGATGAATAAGAACATGCTCTCTTTATTAGTTTGATGAATAAGAACATGCTCTCTTTATTAGTTTGATGAATAAGAACATGCTCTCTTTATTAGTTTGATGAATAAGAACATGCTCTCTTTATTAGTTTGATGAATAAGAACATGCTCTCTTTATTAGTTTGATGAATAAGAACATGCTCTCTTTATTAGTTTGATGAATAAGAACATGCTCTCTTTATTAGTTTGATGAATAAGAACATGCTCTCTTTATTAGTTTGATGAATAAGAACATGCTCTCTTTATTAGTTTGATGAATAAGAACATGCTCTCTTTATTAGTTTGATGAATAAGAACATGCTCTCTTTATTAGTTTGATGAATAAGAACATGCTCTCTTTATTAGTTTGATGAATAAGAACATGCTCTCTTTATTAGTTTGATGAATAAGAACATGCTCTCTTTATTAGTTTGATGAATAAGAACATGCTCTCTTTATTAGTTTGATGAATAAGAACATGCTCTCTTTATTAGTTTGATGAATAAGAACATGCTCTCTTTATTAGTTTGATGAATAAGAACATGCTCTCTTTATTAGTTTGATGAATAAGAACATGCTCTCTTTATTAGTTTGATGAATAAGAACATGCTCTCTTTATTAGTTTGATGAATAAGAACATGCTCTCTTTATTAGTTTGATGAATAAGAACATGCTCTCTTTATTAGTTTGATGAATAAGAACATGCTCTCTTTATTAGTTTGATGAATAAGAACATGCTCTCTTTATTAGTTTGATGAATAAGAACATGCTCTCTTTATTAGTTTGATGAATAAGAACATGCTCTCTTTATTAGTTTGATGAATAAGAACATGCTCTCTTTATTAGTTTGATGAATAAGAACATGCTCTCTTTATTAGTTTGATGAATAAGAACATGCTCTCTTTATTAGTTTGATGAATAAGAACATGCTCTCTTTATTAGTTTGATGAATAAGAACATGCTCTCTTTATTAGTTTGATGAATAAGAACATGCTCTCTTTATTAGTTTGATGAATAAGAACATGCTCTCTTTATTAGTTTGATGAATAAGAACATGCTCTCTTTATTAGTTTGATGAATAAGAACATGCTCTCTTTATTAGTTTGATGAATAAGAACATGCTCTCTTTATTAGTTTGATGAATAAGAACATGCTCTCTTTATTAGTTTGATGAATAAGAACATGCTCTCTTTATTAGTTTGATGAATAAGAACATGCTCTCTTTATTAGTTTGATGAATAAGAACATGCTCTCTTTATTAGTTTGATGAATAAGAACATGCTCTCTTTATTAGTTTGATGAATAAGAACATGCTCTCTTTATTAGTTTGATGAATAAGAACATGCTCTCTTTATTAGTTTGATGAATAAGAACATGCTCTCTTTATTAGTTTGATGAATAAGAACATGCTCTCTTTATTAGTTTGATGAATAAGAACATGCTCTCTTTATTAGTTTGATGAATAAGAACATGCTCTCTTTATTAGTTTGATGAATAAGAACATGCTCTCTTTATTAGTTTGATGAATAAGAACATGCTCTCTTTATTAGTTTGATGAATAAGAACATGCTCTCTTTATTAGTTTGATGAATAAGAACATGCTCTCTTTATTAGTTTGATGAATAAGAACATGCTCTCTTTATTAGTTTGATGAATAAGAACATGCTCTCTTTATTAGTTTGATGAATAAGAACATGCTCTCTTTATTAGTTTGATGAATAAGAACATGCTCTCTTTATTAGTTTGATGAATAAGAACATGCTCTCTTTATTAGTTTGATGAATAAGAACATGCTCTCTTTATTAGTTTGATGAATAAGAACATGCTCTCTTTATTAGTTTGATGAATAAGAACATGCTCTCTTTATTAGTTTGATGAATAAGAACATGCTCTCTTTATTAGTTTGATGAATAAGAACATGCTCTCTTTATTAGTTTGATGAATAAGAACATGCTCTCTTTATTAGTTTGATGAATAAGAACATGCTCTCTTTATTAGTTTGATGAATAAGAACATGCTCTCTTTATTAGTTTGATGAATAAGAACATGCTCTCTTTATTAGTTTGATGAATAAGAACATGCTCTCTTTATTAGTTTGATGAATAAGAACATGCTCTCTTTATTAGTTTGATGAATAAGAACATGCTCTCTTTATTAGTTTGATGAATAAGAACATGCTCTCTTTATTAGTTTGATGAATAAGAACATGCTCTCTTTATTAGTTTGATGAATAAGAACATGCTCTCTTTATTAGTTTGATGAATAAGAACATGCTCTCTTTATTAGTTTGATGAATAAGAACATGCTCTCTTTATTAGTTTGATGAATAAGAACATGCTCTCTTTATTAGTTTGATGAATAAGAACATGCTCTCTTTATTAGTTTGATGAATAAGAACATGCTCTCTTTATTAGTTTGATGAATAAGAACATGCTCTCTTTATTAGTTTGATGAATAAGAACATGCTCTCTTTATTAGTTTGATGAATAAGAACATGCTCTCTTTATTAGTTTGATGAATAAGAACATGCTCTCTTTATTAGTTTGATGAATAAGAACATGCTCTCTTTATTAGTTTGATGAATAAGAACATGCTCTCTTTATTAGTTTGATGAATAAGAACATGCTCTCTTTATTAGTTTGATGAATAAGAACATGCTCTCTTTATTAGTTTGATGAATAAGAACATGCTCTCTTTATTAGTTTGATGAATAAGAACATGCTCTCTTTATTAGTTTGATGAATAAGAACATGCTCTCTTTATTAGTTTGATGAATAAGAACATGCTCTCTTTATTAGTTTGATGAATAAGAACATGCTCTCTTTATTAGTTTGATGAATAAGAACATGCTCTCTTTATTAGTTTGATGAATAAGAACATGCTCTCTTTATTAGTTTGATGAATAAGAACATGCTCTCTTTATTAGTTTGATGAATAAGAACATGCTCTCTTTATTAGTTTGATGAATAAGAACATGCTCTCTTTATTAGTTTGATGAATAAGAACATGCTCTCTTTATTAGTTTGATGAATAAGAACATGCTCTCTTTATTAGTTTGATGAATAAGAACATGCTCTCTTTATTAGTTTGATGAATAAGAACATGCTCTCTTTATTAGTTTGATGAATAAGAACATGCTCTCTTTATTAGTTTGATGAATAAGAACATGCTCTCTTTATTAGTTTGATGAATAAGAACATGCTCTCTTTATTAGTTTGATGAATAAGAACATGCTCTCTTTATTAGTTTGATGAATAAGAACATGCTCTCTTTATTAGTTTGATGAATAAGAACATGCTCTCTTTATTAGTTTGATGAATAAGAACATGCTCTCTTTATTAGTTTGATGAATAAGAACATGCTCTCTTTATTAGTTTGATGAATAAGAACATGCTCTCTTTATTAGTTTGATGAATAAGAACATGCTCTCTTTATTAGTTTGATGAATAAGAACATGCTCTCTTTATTAGTTTGATGAATAAGAACATGCTCTCTTTATTAGTTTGATGAATAAGAACATGCTCTCTTTATTAGTTTGATGAATAAGAACATGCTCTCTTTATTAGTTTGATGAATAAGAACATGCTCTCTTTATTAGTTTGATGAATAAGAACATGCTCTCTTTATTAGTTTGATGAATAAGAACATGCTCTCTTTATTAGTTTGATGAATAAGAACATGCTCTCTTTATTAGTTTGATGAATAAGAACATGCTCTCTTTATTAGTTTGATGAATAAGAACATGCTCTCTTTATTAGTTTGATGAATAAGAACATGCTCTCTTTATTAGTTTGATGAATAAGAACATGCTCTCTTTATTAGTTTGATGAATAAGAACATGCTCTCTTTATTAGTTTGATGAATAAGAACATGCTCTCTTTATTAGTTTGATGAATAAGAACATGCTCTCTTTATTAGTTTGATGAATAAGAACATGCTCTCTTTATTAGTTTGATGAATAAGAACATGCTCTCTTTATTAGTTTGATGAATAAGAACATGCTCTCTTTATTAGTTTGATGAATAAGAACATGCTCTCTTTATTAGTTTGATGAATAAGAACATGCTCTCTTTATTAGTTTGATGAATAAGAACATGCTCTCTTTATTAGTTTGATGAATAAGAACATGCTCTCTTTATTAGTTTGATGAATAAGAACATGCTCTCTTTATTAGTTTGATGAATAAGAACATGCTCTCTTTATTAGTTTGATGAATAAGAACATGCTCTCTTTATTAGTTTGATGAATAAGAACATGCTCTCTTTATTAGTTTGATGAATAAGAACATGCTCTCTTTATTAGTTTGATGAATAAGAACATGCTCTCTTTATTAGTTTGATGAATAAGAACATGCTCTCTTTATTAGTTTGATGAATAAGAACATGCTCTCTTTATTAGTTTGATGAATAAGAACATGCTCTCTTTATTAGTTTGATGAATAAGAACATGCTCTCTTTATTAGTTTGATGAATAAGAACATGCTCTCTTTATTAGTTTGATGAATAAGAACATGCTCTCTTTATTAGTTTGATGAATAAGAACATGCTCTCTTTATTAGTTTGATGAATAAGAACATGCTCTCTTTATTAGTTTGATGAATAAGAACATGCTCTCTTTATTAGTTTGATGAATAAGAACATGCTCTCTTTATTAGTTTGATGAATAAGAACATGCTCTCTTTATTAGTTTGATGAATAAGAACATGCTCTCTTTATTAGTTTGATGAATAAGAACATGCTCTCTTTATTAGTTTGATGAATAAGAACATGCTCTCTTTATTAGTTTGATGAATAAGAACATGCTCTCTTTATTAGTTTGATGAATAAGAACATGCTCTCTTTATTAGTTTGATGAATAAGAACATGCTCTCTTTATTAGTTTGATGAATAAGAACATGCTCTCTTTATTAGTTTGATGAATAAGAACATGCTCTCTTTATTAGTTTGATGAATAAGAACATGCTCTCTTTATTAGTTTGATGAATAAGAACATGCTCTCTTTATTAGTTTGATGAATAAGAACATGCTCTCTTTATTAGTTTGATGAATAAGAACATGCTCTCTTTATTAGTTTGATGAATAAGAACATGCTCTCTTTATTAGTTTGATGAATAAGAACATGCTCTCTTTATTAGTTTGATGAATAAGAACATGCTCTCTTTATTAGTTTGATGAATAAGAACATGCTCTCTTTATTAGTTTGATGAATAAGAACATGCTCTCTTTATTAGTTTGATGAATAAGAACATGCTCTCTTTATTAGTTTGATGAATAAGAACATGCTCTCTTTATTAGTTTGATGAATAAGAACATGCTCTCTTTATTAGTTTGATGAATAAGAACATGCTCTCTTTATTAGTTTGATGAATAAGAACATGCTCTCTTTATTAGTTTGATGAATAAGAACATGCTCTCTTTATTAGTTTGATGAATAAGAACATGCTCTCTTTATTAGTTTGATGAATAAGAACATGCTCTCTTTATTAGTTTGATGAATAAGAACATGCTCTCTTTATTAGTTTGATGAATAAGAACATGCTCTCTTTATTAGTTTGATGAATAAGAACATGCTCTCTTTATTAGTTTGATGAATAAGAACATGCTCTCTTTATTAGTTTGATGAATAAGAACATGCTCTCTTTATTAGTTTGATGAATAAGAACATGCTCTCTTTATTAGTTTGATGAATAAGAACATGCTCTCTTTATTAGTTTGATGAATAAGAACATGCTCTCTTTATTAGTTTGATGAATAAGAACATGCTCTCTTTATTAGTTTGATGAATAAGAACATGCTCTCTTTATTAGTTTGATGAATAAGAACATGCTCTCTTTATTAGTTTGATGAATAAGAACATGCTCTCTTTATTAGTTTGATGAATAAGAACATGCTCTCTTTATTAGTTTGATGAATAAGAACATGCTCTCTTTATTAGTTTGATGAATAAGAACATGCTCTCTTTATTAGTTTGATGAATAAGAACATGCTCTCTTTATTAGTTTGATGAATAAGAACATGCTCTCTTTATTAGTTTGATGAATAAGAACATGCTCTCTTTATTAGTTTGATGAATAAGAACATGCTCTCTTTATTAGTTTGATGAATAAGAACATGCTCTCTTTATTAGTTTGATGAATAAGAACATGCTCTCTTTATTAGTTTGATGAATAAGAACATGCTCTCTTTATTAGTTTGATGAATAAGAACATGCTCTCTTTATTAGTTTGATGAATAAGAACATGCTCTCTTTATTAGTTTGATGAATAAGAACATGCTCTCTTTATTAGTTTGATGAATAAGAACATGCTCTCTTTATTAGTTTGATGAATAAGAACATGCTCTCTTTATTAGTTTGATGAATAAGAACATGCTCTCTTTATTAGTTTGATGAATAAGAACATGCTCTCTTTATTAGTTTGATGAATAAGAACATGCTCTCTTTATTAGTTTGATGAATAAGAACATGCTCTCTTTATTAGTTTGATGAATAAGAACATGCTCTCTTTATTAGTTTGATGAATAAGAACATGCTCTCTTTATTAGTTTGATGAATAAGAACATGCTCTCTTTATTAGTTTGATGAATAAGAACATGCTCTCTTTATTAGTTTGATGAATAAGAACATGCTCTCTTTATTAGTTTGATGAATAAGAACATGCTCTCTTTATTAGTTTGATGAATAAGAACATGCTCTCTTTATTAGTTTGATGAATAAGAACATGCTCTCTTTATTAGTTTGATGAATAAGAACATGCTCTCTTTATTAGTTTGATGAATAAGAACATGCTCTCTTTATTAGTTTGATGAATAAGAACATGCTCTCTTTATTAGTTTGATGAATAAGAACATGCTCTCTTTATTAGTTTGATGAATAAGAACATGCTCTCTTTATTAGTTTGATGAATAAGAACATGCTCTCTTTATTAGTTTGATGAATAAGAACATGCTCTCTTTATTAGTTTGATGAATAAGAACATGCTCTCTTTATTAGTTTGATGAATAAGAACATGCTCTCTTTATTAGTTTGATGAATAAGAACATGCTCTCTTTATTAGTTTGATGAATAAGAACATGCTCTCTTTATTAGTTTGATGAATAAGAACATGCTCTCTTTATTAGTTTGATGAATAAGAACATGCTCTCTTTATTAGTTTGATGAATAAGAACATGCTCTCTTTATTAGTTTGATGAATAAGAACATGCTCTCTTTATTAGTTTGATGAATAAGAACATGCTCTCTTTATTAGTTTGATGAATAAGAACATGCTCTCTTTATTAGTTTGATGAATAAGAACATGCTCTCTTTATTAGTTTGATGAATAAGAACATGCTCTCTTTATTAGTTTGATGAATAAGAACATGCTCTCTTTATTAGTTTGATGAATAAGAACATGCTCTCTTTATTAGTTTGATGAATAAGAACATGCTCTCTTTATTAGTTTGATGAATAAGAACATGCTCTCTTTATTAGTTTGATGAATAAGAACATGCTCTCTTTATTAGTTTGATGAATAAGAACATGCTCTCTTTATTAGTTTGATGAATAAGAACATGCTCTCTTTATTAGTTTGATGAATAAGAACATGCTCTCTTTATTAGTTTGATGAATAAGAACATGCTCTCTTTATTAGTTTGATGAATAAGAACATGCTCTCTTTATTAGTTTGATGAATAAGAACATGCTCTCTTTATTAGTTTGATGAATAAGAACATGCTCTCTTTATTAGTTTGATGAATAAGAACATGCTCTCTTTATTAGTTTGATGAATAAGAACATGCTCTCTTTATTAGTTTGATGAATAAGAACATGCTCTCTTTATTAGTTTGATGAATAAGAACATGCTCTCTTTATTAGTTTGATGAATAAGAACATGCTCTCTTTATTAGTTTGATGAATAAGAACATGCTCTCTTTATTAGTTTGATGAATAAGAACATGCTCTCTTTATTAGTTTGATGAATAAGAACATGCTCTCTTTATTAGTTTGATGAATAAGAACATGCTCTCTTTATTAGTTTGATGAATAAGAACATGCTCTCTTTATTAGTTTGATGAATAAGAACATGCTCTCTTTATTAGTTTGATGAATAAGAACATGCTCTCTTTATTAGTTTGATGAATAAGAACATGCTCTCTTTATTAGTTTGATGAATAAGAACATGCTCTCTTTATTAGTTTGATGAATAAGAACATGCTCTCTTTATTAGTTTGATGAATAAGAACATGCTCTCTTTATTAGTTTGATGAATAAGAACATGCTCTCTTTATTAGTTTGATGAATAAGAACATGCTCTCTTTATTAGTTTGATGAATAAGAACATGCTCTCTTTATTAGTTTGATGAATAAGAACATGCTCTCTTTATTAGTTTGATGAATAAGAACATGCTCTCTTTATTAGTTTGATGAATAAGAACATGCTCTCTTTATTAGTTTGATGAATAAGAACATGCTCTCTTTATTAGTTTGATGAATAAGAACATGCTCTCTTTATTAGTTTGATGAATAAGAACATGCTCTCTTTATTAGTTTGATGAATAAGAACATGCTCTCTTTATTAGTTTGATGAATAAGAACATGCTCTCTTTATTAGTTTGATGAATAAGAACATGCTCTCTTTATTAGTTTGATGAATAAGAACATGCTCTCTTTATTAGTTTGATGAATAAGAACATGCTCTCTTTATTAGTTTGATGAATAAGAACATGCTCTCTTTATTAGTTTGATGAATAAGAACATGCTCTCTTTATTAGTTTGATGAATAAGAACATGCTCTCTTTATTAGTTTGATGAATAAGAACATGCTCTCTTTATTAGTTTGATGAATAAGAACATGCTCTCTTTATTAGTTTGATGAATAAGAACATGCTCTCTTTATTAGTTTGATGAATAAGAACATGCTCTCTTTATTAGTTTGATGAATAAGAACATGCTCTCTTTATTAGTTTGATGAATAAGAACATGCTCTCTTTATTAGTTTGATGAATAAGAACATGCTCTCTTTATTAGTTTGATGAATAAGAACATGCTCTCTTTATTAGTTTGATGAATAAGAACATGCTCTCTTTATTAGTTTGATGAATAAGAACATGCTCTCTTTATTAGTTTGATGAATAAGAACATGCTCTCTTTATTAGTTTGATGAATAAGAACATGCTCTCTTTATTAGTTTGATGAATAAGAACATGCTCTCTTTATTAGTTTGATGAATAAGAACATGCTCTCTTTATTAGTTTGATGAATAAGAACATGCTCTCTTTATTAGTTTGATGAATAAGAACATGCTCTCTTTATTAGTTTGATGAATAAGAACATGCTCTCTTTATTAGTTTGATGAATAAGAACATGCTCTCTTTATTAGTTTGATGAATAAGAACATGCTCTCTTTATTAGTTTGATGAATAAGAACATGCTCTCTTTATTAGTTTGATGAATAAGAACATGCTCTCTTTATTAGTTTGATGAATAAGAACATGCTCTCTTTATTAGTTTGATGAATAAGAACATGCTCTCTTTATTAGTTTGATGAATAAGAACATGCTCTCTTTATTAGTTTGATGAATAAGAACATGCTCTCTTTATTAGTTTGATGAATAAGAACATGCTCTCTTTATTAGTTTGATGAATAAGAACATGCTCTCTTTATTAGTTTGATGAATAAGAACATGCTCTCTTTATTAGTTTGATGAATAAGAACATGCTCTCTTTATTAGTTTGATGAATAAGAACATGCTCTCTTTATTAGTTTGATGAATAAGAACATGCTCTCTTTATTAGTTTGATGAATAAGAACATGCTCTCTTTATTAGTTTGATGAATAAGAACATGCTCTCTTTATTAGTTTGATGAATAAGAACATGCTCTCTTTATTAGTTTGATGAATAAGAACATGCTCTCTTTATTAGTTTGATGAATAAGAACATGCTCTCTTTATTAGTTTGATGAATAAGAACATGCTCTCTTTATTAGTTTGATGAATAAGAACATGCTCTCTTTATTAGTTTGATGAATAAGAACATGCTCTCTTTATTAGTTTGATGAATAAGAACATGCTCTCTTTATTAGTTTGATGAATAAGAACATGCTCTCTTTATTAGTTTGATGAATAAGAACATGCTCTCTTTATTAGTTTGATGAATAAGAACATGCTCTCTTTATTAGTTTGATGAATAAGAACATGCTCTCTTTATTAGTTTGATGAATAAGAACATGCTCTCTTTATTAGTTTGATGAATAAGAACATGCTCTCTTTATTAGTTTGATGAATAAGAACATGCTCTCTTTATTAGTTTGATGAATAAGAACATGCTCTCTTTATTAGTTTGATGAATAAGAACATGCTCTCTTTATTAGTTTGATGAATAAGAACATGCTCTCTTTATTAGTTTGATGAATAAGAACATGCTCTCTTTATTAGTTTGATGAATAAGAACATGCTCTCTTTATTAGTTTGATGAATAAGAACATGCTCTCTTTATTAGTTTGATGAATAAGAACATGCTCTCTTTATTAGTTTGATGAATAAGAACATGCTCTCTTTATTAGTTTGATGAATAAGAACATGCTCTCTTTATTAGTTTGATGAATAAGAACATGCTCTCTTTATTAGTTTGATGAATAAGAACATGCTCTCTTTATTAGTTTGATGAATAAGAACATGCTCTCTTTATTAGTTTGATGAATAAGAACATGCTCTCTTTATTAGTTTGATGAATAAGAACATGCTCTCTTTATTAGTTTGATGAATAAGAACATGCTCTCTTTATTAGTTTGATGAATAAGAACATGCTCTCTTTATTAGTTTGATGAATAAGAACATGCTCTCTTTATTAGTTTGATGAATAAGAACATGCTCTCTTTATTAGTTTGATGAATAAGAACATGCTCTCTTTATTAGTTTGATGAATAAGAACATGCTCTCTTTATTAGTTTGATGAATAAGAACATGCTCTCTTTATTAGTTTGATGAATAAGAACATGCTCTCTTTATTAGTTTGATGAATAAGAACATGCTCTCTTTATTAGTTTGATGAATAAGAACATGCTCTCTTTATTAGTTTGATGAATAAGAACATGCTCTCTTTATTAGTTTGATGAATAAGAACATGCTCTCTTTATTAGTTTGATGAATAAGAACATGCTCTCTTTATTAGTTTGATGAATAAGAACATGCTCTCTTTATTAGTTTGATGAATAAGAACATGCTCTCTTTATTAGTTTGATGAATAAGAACATGCTCTCTTTATTAGTTTGATGAATAAGAACATGCTCTCTTTATTAGTTTGATGAATAAGAACATGCTCTCTTTATTAGTTTGATGAATAAGAACATGCTCTCTTTATTAGTTTGATGAATAAGAACATGCTCTCTTTATTAGTTTGATGAATAAGAACATGCTCTCTTTATTAGTTTGATGAATAAGAACATGCTCTCTTTATTAGTTTGATGAATAAGAACATGCTCTCTTTATTAGTTTGATGAATAAGAACATGCTCTCTTTATTAGTTTGATGAATAAGAACATGCTCTCTTTATTAGTTTGATGAATAAGAACATGCTCTCTTTATTAGTTTGATGAATAAGAACATGCTCTCTTTATTAGTTTGATGAATAAGAACATGCTCTCTTTATTAGTTTGATGAATAAGAACATGCTCTCTTTATTAGTTTGATGAATAAGAACATGCTCTCTTTATTAGTTTGATGAATAAGAACATGCTCTCTTTATTAGTTTGATGAATAAGAACATGCTCTCTTTATTAGTTTGATGAATAAGAACATGCTCTCTTTATTAGTTTGATGAATAAGAACATGCTCTCTTTATTAGTTTGATGAATAAGAACATGCTCTCTTTATTAGTTTGATGAATAAGAACATGCTCTCTTTATTAGTTTGATGAATAAGAACATGCTCTCTTTATTAGTTTGATGAATAAGAACATGCTCTCTTTATTAGTTTGATGAATAAGAACATGCTCTCTTTATTAGTTTGATGAATAAGAACATGCTCTCTTTATTAGTTTGATGAATAAGAACATGCTCTCTTTATTAGTTTGATGAATAAGAACATGCTCTCTTTATTAGTTTGATGAATAAGAACATGCTCTCTTTATTAGTTTGATGAATAAGAACATGCTCTCTTTATTAGTTTGATGAATAAGAACATGCTCTCTTTATTAGTTTGATGAATAAGAACATGCTCTCTTTATTAGTTTGATGAATAAGAACATGCTCTCTTTATTAGTTTGATGAATAAGAACATGCTCTCTTTATTAGTTTGATGAATAAGAACATGCTCTCTTTATTAGTTTGATGAATAAGAACATGCTCTCTTTATTAGTTTGATGAATAAGAACATGCTCTCTTTATTAGTTTGATGAATAAGAACATGCTCTCTTTATTAGTTTGATGAATAAGAACATGCTCTCTTTATTAGTTTGATGAATAAGAACATGCTCTCTTTATTAGTTTGATGAATAAGAACATGCTCTCTTTATTAGTTTGATGAATAAGAACATGCTCTCTTTATTAGTTTGATGAATAAGAACATGCTCTCTTTATTAGTTTGATGAATAAGAACATGCTCTCTTTATTAGTTTGATGAATAAGAACATGCTCTCTTTATTAGTTTGATGAATAAGAACATGCTCTCTTTATTAGTTTGATGAATAAGAACATGCTCTCTTTATTAGTTTGATGAATAAGAACATGCTCTCTTTATTAGTTTGATGAATAAGAACATGCTCTCTTTATTAGTTTGATGAATAAGAACATGCTCTCTTTATTAGTTTGATGAATAAGAACATGCTCTCTTTATTAGTTTGATGAATAAGAACATGCTCTCTTTATTAGTTTGATGAATAAGAACATGCTCTCTTTATTAGTTTGATGAATAAGAACATGCTCTCTTTATTAGTTTGATGAATAAGAACATGCTCTCTTTATTAGTTTGATGAATAAGAACATGCTCTCTTTATTAGTTTGATGAATAAGAACATGCTCTCTTTATTAGTTTGATGAATAAGAACATGCTCTCTTTATTAGTTTGATGAATAAGAACATGCTCTCTTTATTAGTTTGATGAATAAGAACATGCTCTCTTTATTAGTTTGATGAATAAGAACATGCTCTCTTTATTAGTTTGATGAATAAGAACATGCTCTCTTTATTAGTTTGATGAATAAGAACATGCTCTCTTTATTAGTTTGATGAATAAGAACATGCTCTCTTTATTAGTTTGATGAATAAGAACATGCTCTCTTTATTAGTTTGATGAATAAGAACATGCTCTCTTTATTAGTTTGATGAATAAGAACATGCTCTCTTTATTAGTTTGATGAATAAGAACATGCTCTCTTTATTAGTTTGATGAATAAGAACATGCTCTCTTTATTAGTTTGATGAATAAGAACATGCTCTCTTTATTAGTTTGATGAATAAGAACATGCTCTCTTTATTAGTTTGATGAATAAGAACATGCTCTCTTTATTAGTTTGATGAATAAGAACATGCTCTCTTTATTAGTTTGATGAATAAGAACATGCTCTCTTTATTAGTTTGATGAATAAGAACATGCTCTCTTTATTAGTTTGATGAATAAGAACATGCTCTCTTTATTAGTTTGATGAATAAGAACATGCTCTCTTTATTAGTTTGATGAATAAGAACATGCTCTCTTTATTAGTTTGATGAATAAGAACATGCTCTCTTTATTAGTTTGATGAATAAGAACATGCTCTCTTTATTAGTTTGATGAATAAGAACATGCTCTCTTTATTAGTTTGATGAATAAGAACATGCTCTCTTTATTAGTTTGATGAATAAGAACATGCTCTCTTTATTAGTTTGATGAATAAGAACATGCTCTCTTTATTAGTTTGATGAATAAGAACATGCTCTCTTTATTAGTTTGATGAATAAGAACATGCTCTCTTTATTAGTTTGATGAATAAGAACATGCTCTCTTTATTAGTTTGATGAATAAGAACATGCTCTCTTTATTAGTTTGATGAATAAGAACATGCTCTCTTTATTAGTTTGATGAATAAGAACATGCTCTCTTTATTAGTTTGATGAATAAGAACATGCTCTCTTTATTAGTTTGATGAATAAGAACATGCTCTCTTTATTAGTTTGATGAATAAGAACATGCTCTCTTTATTAGTTTGATGAATAAGAACATGCTCTCTTTATTAGTTTGATGAATAAGAACATGCTCTCTTTATTAGTTTGATGAATAAGAACATGCTCTCTTTATTAGTTTGATGAATAAGAACATGCTCTCTTTATTAGTTTGATGAATAAGAACATGCTCTCTTTATTAGTTTGATGAATAAGAACATGCTCTCTTTATTAGTTTGATGAATAAGAACATGCTCTCTTTATTAGTTTGATGAATAATATTTATACAGTGACAGGTCTTGTATCAAACTACGTTTTGAAAATGAAAAGAACAATGCTAAAGTTGTTTTTTGTGATGAGCATGGGATGCTTCGTTTCTCTGATAGCTCAAATTTATGTATCGCCTAAAAAGTGTGGTTGTCCGGAAATGGAGAGCAAAACATGCACAACTGTTAAATTTCGATGTGTCTGTTATGTTGCGTACACTGTTTTAAGTTCACGGCTAGTGAGACAGCCATAGAGCTGGCAATTCATTGTCAGATCAAGGACTTACACTGGTCCTAGTACGATCAGACTAGTTATATTTGAAATAAATGGTTCGGTACATTAATGATGACGGGGGTTCATATTATTAGTGGTAGTACAGTCGTAGTAGGACATCTGCCAACGAGGTGGCGCACTTCAAATTGCTAAATTAATATTGTGCACAAGAGAGTACACACTCCCGCCAGACTGTATACATGGATGTCCCCACAAACGACAAAGTTTGTGGGGTAATTATCTTCTTATAAAATGTCATTTTAAAAGTTTTTCTCCATGCAGCAAATGCCATGGTATGCGACTGCGCAAGCAGCTCTATAAATTCAGTACCTGTGTATTACGCACACTGGTTTCTTTCATTGGATTGCATGACGTATGTTCTTTACGTTACTCCGCCCCCATGCGTGTGGCGTCAGTGTCCTTTTGCGCAGCCGCAGTCCCTGATATCGCTCTCCTTCCTCTCGGCTGATGCCCTTCTGAGTGTCTCTAAGTTTAGTTCCGTTTGTTTTCTCTGCTGCTCAGTACCATGTTGAGAGCCGCTGTGCGATACACCGCCTCCGGACTTTGGAGTCTGGCCAGGACTCAAGCCGCCCGTACTGGTAAGCAGGGTCGAGTAGAGTTGGGGGTCGACACAGCGTGGTTTCGGTGTGAGGAGGGGGGGCCGGGCCAGGACTGGGCGGGGGGGTGATAATGCCGGGGAGAAGGGAAGCCGGCCGGAGTCCCGGGTCAGTGTTGTACTGTATGGAGCAGAAGCCGCCTTAAACCGTTTTATTGGATTAAAAAGAAGGTCTGTAAAAATACCTTGAGCGGTTATCTCCAGTTTTAAATCTCCAGGGCATTGTGTGTTCTGTACCGTAGATAACTGGTGTTACAGGGAGTGCATGCATTTGCGCTTATTTTCCGTTATCGCCGTGTCAAGTGCACATTAAATTTATATATATATATATATATATATATATATATATATATATATATATATATATATATATATATATACACACTCTTAAAATATGTATTTTCTGTATAAGGCTATTTTCATTTGTTTCCTGTTTGTAGACACTGTTACATCGCAGCGAACCTTTCATTCAGTCATTATAAATAAACCACGCTTTCTAAACCCTTTATTTGAACGAGGCGAGCTGTTTTTGTCAGTAAACTTGCTGGTGTTGGATGTTCTTTATCCATTTCGAGAGATGTAGTTGGTTTCTGTTTGAATGTGCCCTTGCAATGACCCAGTGGAGTAAGGCTTCGGGCCTAGCCACCTGCAACCTCTATGGTGAAGGTAACTTTCAGAAATGTAGGAAACACTGCAGCAATATTATTGCGTACAGCTATAGCAGTTTTATAGACGTATGCAACGAGGAGTATAAGAGTACTTATGGACAGTAATTTAATTAACTACGAGTTTGCCGATTTAGGACTTGGGTAACCACTGATGATGGCTAACTTGCAGTGCATTGATGTTAATCAAACAACAAAAAATAAAAATAAAAAACCGACGATGTGTTCTATTTGAAAATACAGTCGCATTCTTAATGGCGTTTACAAAGGTTTTCGGTACGTTTATTAGGAAGGTGGTTCTTCCCTTGATGCCGTTACACTTTGAATCTCCAATTGCTGCAGGACTATTTGTGATTACAGTGAAAAAAGCAAACCGCTTGTGTGCATCTGAAATGACACTTTGTAAACAAACTGGACAGTCAAGAGTAGACATGACTAAAATATGTAGGAATGTGGAAAACACCAACATGAGATTTGGTGTCAAATTGAACATCATTGCAGGACCTGCTTTAACATCTGGGATTGTGTGTCTCAGTGACTCTTATACACATCAGGTTTGTTTTACAAATATAGACCGGAATGCATCAGTCTGGTACTATGCCATACATACTGTTCATGGTGCTAGAAAGATAGGTCTTGCTCTCAGAAATCACATTTCCACTGCTTGCGTACCTGACACTAAGAGTGGACACCTGTTATGTTATTTGCAGGTTTCTGAATACAAAACCAGTTAAAGACAGTGAAAGTACAAATTCAAAGCTGAAATAGTAAAACCTGTACAACCATCACTTTGTGTCCATGTCTTTGACACTCTTTTTGAAAGGTTTTGTATGATAGCCAAACTAACTTTAATTGGAGAATAAAGTTGAACCACTATGGGACAAGAAGGCCATGATATAAATATAAAAATGTAGGTTGGTTTTCTGTAAACTGCTATACCCATCGTTAACCCTTACCCACTGATTTTTATGCACTGTCTGTCATTGGTTCTCGCAGTTGTTCCTGTGGGCATATTTGTGCCTGCTAGATGAGTTGTGCACATAATGGTAGCTGACATAATCTTAAAAAGCGCAATGTTATATTGGCAGGGGCACTAAAGCGATCAACTTCTCTACTGTGAAGTCTGTTTCACACTGGCATGCTCTACCTGGGTCAGAACCTACCTGGATCAGGACCTGGTGTCCTGTGAGTTAGCGATGCAATTTCACACTGCGTTTGATGAAGCAGGGTTCACCTGGGTGACAGACGCAAGTACACCCTGCGCATATCAATGCCTCAGAAGCAGTTTGTTAAGGACAATGCCATCCAAGCTTCTCTGGATTGCACCGTCAGCCCAAATGTTGAGTAGAGCAAATGTTTCTTCATCCCTGCTGCAATCTGGCTCATGGTGGGTCAAAAATATGGCAGAAGTGAAACCTTCACGCAGGCATGGCTGTTTGTTACTGCGTCGGCTTATGAACAGCCTCATACATTTTGTCTCGCTCACCCCGGGTCAGAGCGTATCAACCCACGTCCTCAGGTGGATTGCTGCGACCCGAGTATGTGGTTTTACACTATGCGGGATTGTGGCCTGGGTTGCCAGTAGGTTTCCACCCGGGCAGGCGTGCCAGTGTGAAAGGACTTTAGTCTCTGTTTCTCTGCCATTTAATAAAGTTGTCTGTGGCAGTAAATTTACACTGCACCATTTTATATGCCTCATAACTTTCATACTACATTGATTTTAAAAAGCTAACTCCTGGTGCATTACCAGGTGCTACTGTGAATTGAGTCAGTTTAAGTGCTGCTACCCCTCAAAGACCCCTCAAAGTCTTGACTTCAACCAAATCAGTCATATTTGGAATCCCATTAAAAGTGAATGGCAGAGAGATTTCACCTGTCATTTAATGATCAGTACACTGCAACTGCCACCCTTCAACAGTGGAGCCTGAACAGTCACCCTCAAATGTATTTAAAGAGTAGAACTGACATGTACAAATACAAGCTTTAAAGACCTCAAAAGTCTCTTCACCGGTTCCTTTAAATTTCTACTTCCACTGGAAGAGACTTGGAGATCTTAAACTGGCATTTCTGTAGACTGTATCAACTCTTCAAATCTATTATCCAGATTTATTTATTTTTTTTGGCCTCCTAACAGCTGTTTTGTTTCTTAATGCCTGTTGATATATCATTTGAATAAAGCCATCTGTCAAAAGCTGTGTCATGAGAATGTTTACCACTCCATTCAATAGTCTGTCTCTGATCATCTCATGATACCGCGTCCGGCAGCAGTCTTTATGAACCATGTGAAAAAGAGCTTAACACCCTCTTAAACTAAAGCAAATGTTTTTGTACCACTTTCCTTCTGTGGTAAGTGATTTTTGTCTCCAAATGTTTGGTCTGATACAAGTTTTTGCTTGATAAACAATGCATGTGAAGGTGTGCAAGTACTTTTCTAACGGCAGCCTCTTTAAATATGAGGAATCTGGGGACCCTGCAGTCTGTGTTCAGTGTCTAACATGTCTGTCTGCTCTCCTCAGCTCCTGTAGCCTCGCGTTGTTATTCACATGGGAAGCAGGAGACGGACGAGGAGTTTGATGCCCGCTGGGTCACCTATTTCAACAAGCCTGACATCGATACCTGGGAGCTGAAAAAAGGTAAGTGAGAAGAAGCGATCTGAGCTGAAACCCAGCTTACACAGACTGTCAGTCATGTTGTGATTTTTAATCATTATTGATCACTTCAAACTCCTAACTTTACACAGTTAAACATTTTACGTGCATTCTCTCTTCTACAACAGTCAAGTTTCTGGTTGTTATGAAGTCAAGTTAGGACAGGTTTTGGCTTTTATCAGATTATTTTACAATACAATAGCATTATGCATCATTATAACTCCCTCCTTTTGGCAGAAGTTCTGTGTTTTTACTCAATTGCAAGAACACATGTACGCTGCCTGCCCCTCAAACACAGACTCTCAGGAAAGTGCTCTGCCACCCAATGACCCAGCTGCATGGCCGCGACCTTGCACCTATAACCCCTACAACAACCAATAGGTGAACATGCTCCTGAACAAGTGGGGAAGCCCGTGGCTGGTACTGAAGTAGCCACAGCACGATGCTGTGAGTATTAATAGTTTAAAATTTAAATGTTAGCCAAGTATTAAACCTTTAGAATCCTGCTTAATTCTTAACCACTTTCAAAAATATGCAGTGTGTCCGGTGGGGAGAGTGCAACAAACTGTGTACCAAGAAAAGGGGTGCGGTGTATAAAGTTTGCGCAACACTGCTGTAAATCACTGCAGGAAGAGCAATAAAAAAAACATTAAAAAAAAATTTGAAGAAAACATAATAAGTGCTGTAGCTTTTCTGTTCCATACTACATCATGGATCATTATTGCTGTGTTGCGTGTTTGACAATGTGGACAATAATCCTTACACTATCAGTGCACTACAGCGGCCATTTTGAAAAGAGCTTTGAAACAGACTTTAAAGTTTAAGTGTAAAAAATTGTCAGGATGTGAACAATGAAAATAAGTTACAGGTACATTTATTTAAACACTTGTAGCAAAACCTGGGGACATGTAACTTGCTATTTCTCGAAACCCAGCTACTTACTCAAGTTCATCCTCAGAATTAGAATTCTGGCATTATTCCTTACCTAAGTGAATGTCGCATGTAATTGGCTGTACAGGCTGCAAATGATATGGATTACAGTCCAGTGCTGGATACTAGGGGTGCAGCGGTACACTTATATCCCAATGCGATACAAACAGGGATATGCAGATCGTGATACGATATGTATCCCCATACTTGTACGATGCATAATCTCACATGCTCATTTAATGGTGGACCATTTTTATTTTGCTAAGACACGTGGGATAGGGAGTGTGTGTGTTTATACCAACTACAAAACACATTTCAAGAACCATTTGGTGAAATACAATGTGGCTTTTGGTCTTGTATTGATACAAGCCATCTATTACGATATGACACATCTGTACACCCCTGCTGTGATTGTATAATCTACAGTGTGTGTGGGCATTCATCCTGTGCCTTGTTTCCTGTTCTAAAGGTATGAACACCCTGATTGGTTACGATTTGGTACCTGAACCAAAGATCCTTGATGCAGCACTCCGAGCCTGCAGGAGGCTGAATGACCTGGCCAGTGCAATCCGCATCCTGGAAGCTGTCAAGGTCAGTGTGAGCACTCTGGGGCTCTGTTTCAACTTCCATCAAACTAACGGAACGCTCCCTTTGTAGCTGTGTCCTGACATGTCAGCCAACGCTGCTTCAGGATGAAAGTGCTTTGAGATATTGGCTCCATACTCCTTTCACAACTGAGTTCTATAAAATATTAACCCATGTATAGCAGTTCTTTTTAAGGCTGTAAATCTGTTTAGTAGATTTAAACCTTTTCTGTAAAGTGGTTTACTGTATTCATTTTACTGTTCATTTTTCGATTTGACTTTTTGAAATGTAACATTTATTTTCACATGCAGTATTCAGCTATTTTACAATTTCAGTGCTGTAAATTATATATATATATATATATATATATATATATATATATATATATATATATATATATATATATATATATATATATATATATATATATATAATGTGTGTGTTTGAGAAAAAGGAAAACTGCTGTGTACCAAAAAAATATATATATAAATAAAAAGCTAAAAATTGACTTTTCAGATAATCAAGTAAAATACTATTTTGGATTTATTTTCTTTACTGACTTCATAATTGCAGAGTATATAAACTCTGCATGCAAGATGTTCGTGCCTGACCTTGAGTTATTGTCTATAGGTACATACACAGCTACAATGTACTATTTCACTGCCACATTGTTTTAACCACCAATACAGGAGCGTTCGCCAGGAGAACGTCTTTCAAGGATAGCACTGCATCAGCCTCCCTTGCTGGTTTTCTATTTTTACAGTACGCCACTCCTTACACTCAGGACAGAAGCACTGTCACAGGAGGTACCATGAACTGGATACACTGTGTACAAGGAGAGATTTCTCCTGGCAAATATTCTTGAGTCAGTTTAAAATTCCCTAGTTGATTCACCTATGATGTGTGAATAAAATAAAACCATCAGTAATGTGTTGGAAAACCAATTTCTATAATTGGTAATGTTTCCTGTAAATACTGCAGGGGATTCTGTAGCACTTTAACCCTTTAAGGCCCGGGATCGTGTTAACATGATCATACTGAAGTGGGCTTCTAGGACAGCGACTGTGTAAATACTGATTAAAAAAAGCACTTTTGTTTTTTAGACTTACAGGGCCACCGTACTTTGTAGTACAGGCTTGAAACACACATCAATGGATAGGGGCGGGACTGACGTTCACTTCCTGATAGGTTTTTATTTTTCGTGTGACGTCACTGAGTGGGGCTTTTGGTGTCTAAAGGGTAGAGACAGTTTACAGCAGCCAGGCAGAGACAAAGGCAGAAACAAAATGTCACAGGAACTTGTTAAGAGCGAATAAAAAAGGGGGAAACACTATGTATTTGACTTACAATTATATTATAACAATTATTCTGTCTCCATGTGTTTTAATATACTGTGTTTTTATTTATAAATTTATAAATATCAAGAAACGAGTGGATATAAGCATATACTATTTCATGAACTAAATGTATCAGGTATGTTTTTTTTTTTCCTTTATTACTGATAGTAATAAAATGAGTAACTGTTTTATTTATGAATATTTATTTTGAGAAAATAAATCGAGTAGTGTCCATTACCCTGAGAAACGTGTATTGTCATTGCAATCACTCAGGTGAAACAATCAATATTTATTTTATATAGCGCCTTTCACAGTGGACCACCATCACAAAGCACTTTACAAGATAGTGAGGAACAATGCATAATACATTAAATACAGTGAAATGCAGGGTATAGTACATTAAATACAAGGCTAGGATATGAATTCTAATGCGTGTCATACAGAATCACATGAATGAGATGGAGTGAAAAACCTGAAATGGCAATTTAGACAACAGCTAATAACAGGTATCAGTCTTAAAGAGCATTGAAAGCAAGAGAGAACAAGTGGGTCTTGAGAGTTGATTTGAAACGAGCGACTGTGGGAGCTACACGCACTAAAACTGGGAGGGAGTTCCAGAGTCGGGGCCGTGAAGCTAAAAGTGCTCTGAGTGTGGTGCGCTTTTGCTTGGGTATAACAAACAAGCCTGAGTCAGAGGACCTTGGCCTGCTTGCAGGGACATAGTGGGTCAGCAGGTTGGAGAGATACTCTGGACCTGTGTGATGAAGAGCCTTGTAGGCAAGCAGTGTCTTGTAATCTGCCCAAACCAATATTTTTTTCAACAATACTTTCAGGAAATATTATAAGGTCCCTTGGGTCATCGAATAACACGGGAGTGAAAAGCTTTTGTATGGTTTCTGAAGTACTTTATAATGTTCCCCAGAGTGTTCAAGAGAGTCAACTAGAGTCAAAAAGCACCTGGTCCTGGGGAGCATCCCACTGAAAAATGCTTGTTCCTGAAAGGGTTAATATGATAAACCACTCCTGTATAGTGAACTGTCTGTCCATATGGATTATGACTTTATAGGAGTACGATCAAAAATGCTAGTCTCTTATTGATTTGAGTTATAATTCAATGTGTTACCTAAATTAAAGACTCCTAACAGGTTTGTGAGATGATTCCCATTCCTGTGAAATCTGGTGCCGGGACTTCACTCCAGTCTGTGTGTGTTTGTATTGACAGGATAAAGCCGGACCTCACAAAGAGATCTACCCCTACGTCATTCAGGAGCTAAGACCCACACTGAGCGAGCTGGGCATCTCCACGCCAGAGGAACTGGGCATGGATAAGGCATAGACATCAGTAATCTCAGTGAGTGCCTCTGAACACTTCACCCTGAGCATCCACGCTCCTGCAAGCAATGTGCTCAAGTCCTTGCCTCCAGACCTGCAGTGTTCTGCACTGGTTGACTTGCATAATGTGTTCATCTGCAGGCAGAGAACTTGTTCATGCCATCTATCACTTTCATCCTTCACAAGTTATTAACTTTTTTTCTGTGATGGGTAAATGCTATAGTCCACTCCACACAAATTATATCTTCAGTACAACTGTGTGATAACCAATTGTAATAGCTGCTTTTAAATTGACATGTTTCACTTGTTGTGGAGGGGAGCAAAAAACTATAATTTGGGAAACTTATTTTGTCAGCATCCTCGAAGCACATTTTTTTTTGGAGTTCCCTTTTTTTTAGTGTTGGTATAGAAGATTTGTATTGAAGGTTACATCTGTGTTTCTGAATATGGCCGTCTTTTCAATGTAGGTTTACTTGTACATATCTGACAGAATAAGTAACTGTCTTGAGATTATCGAGTTCCATGAACTCCAACTTTTTGGGGGTAAAAATAATAGCTAGCAAGTACTGGGGAAAACCCTACTGCTCACTGAAGTGGCGATTCATTTAGGGACTCTAATTCAGTACGAGGAGGGAGTGTAATGCTTGATCTGTTGTCTTTCAGATGGTTTCCCCGAGGACTGTTTCCAACGGTGTGACAGTCGTCTGCACTTGATGTATCGGCCTCATAAAACAATACGTTGTGTGATATTTAAATCTGGCCTTTGTTGTCCTGCTGAGTATGAAGATGGACCTAATAAAGGAAAAAGCTCTTTCTGAGAGGCTTTGTGCTGATTTTTGAGCTTTGTGCTTTTTTCTGGGATAACACTTTTACACAAGGTGATGCGTGATAATAATCGGATTGGTTTAGGGGTTGAGTCCTCATTGGAACTAGGGATGTATCAGATTTTGACAGTATATGGCAACAGTCAAATATACCACGGTTATCATCGTACTGCAGTATAATGTCATTTTTGTAATCTGTTTTTAAATGGCTATTTAAAGAAATACTCGTCATTTTTTTAACAAGAAAGATAACTTTAATTTTTAAAGTTTTAAAACAAATACAACACACTGGTACTACAGTTGTATCAGGCACTACCTAACTGGAAGTAGTGTTCACTCCAGCTCACACAGGCTCAGCAAAATAATGCTGCTTTATTTCAAATTACTGGAGAAGCACCAAAATATTAACATTTTCTGGGCTCAGTCTGGAATGATAAGGGGTAAAGATGTGACCACTGCAACTGAATACCCTCTTCCTCTTTATCAGTTTGGACTGCATCCTATTAGTTTAGAGAAGCAAAGTGTTACCTAGCAATAGCCAATCAAGTGTGTTTTAAGACATGCAGCGCCCGCCCACTATCTCAGCAGAGTGCAAAATTTAATAAGACGGCGCCTACAATGTTATTTTCATTTGGACTACATGTTAACAGCAATGAACACAAAGTAAAGAAGAAAAGTACAGGTGGGTATGACACCATTGCAGAGTTAAGCGGCATCTAGGGGACTTTTTGTTTTTTAAATGGTAATAAAATTGTATTACTTTTTGAATACATAAAACCAAAATCCCTACAACACTATCAACTCGAGGAGACGGCAACATCTTTACAATACCGTTTTAAAAAAAAAAAAGAAAAAAAAATGCCTGTAGTATCTTAGACTTAGTTATATAGTAGTAAATAGACTTTTTGGTTCTTTGCATTGGTGTGTGCTTACTGCATTTCTCTTGACCAATACAATAGATAATAGCTGCTGTTACTTCTTTGGTTTGGTAAATAGGAAGGCAGTGATGAAAAGTTACAGTGCCTTGTTCTTGCTGATATTTGAGTATTTGTGTTTCATTTACTGACAATCTGGGTGCAGAAGGTGTGCAGTGCATGCTACCAAAGAGTTCAGAACGTGTGCAGTGCATGCTACCAAAGAGAGTTTAGAACGTGTGCAGTGCATGCTACCGAAGAGAGTTCAGAACATGTGCAGAGGTGTGCAGTGCATGCTACTGAAGAGAGTTTAGAACGTGTGGAGTGCATGCTACCGAAGAGAGTTCAGAACATGTGCAGAGGTGTGCAGTGCATGCTACCGAAGAGTTCAGAACGTGCAGATATAATAACAATTTTTAATTGTTTAATTTCAGAAAAGCATAGGCAAGAACTCTGTGCTTTTCTGAAATTACACTAAATGAAACAGCTTGGTGAATCTGCTACAATGGGTTTTAACCTGGAATTGGTTGTATGAAGTATGTATACGTTTTCATCATGCAGTTCAATTAGGGGTGTCCTGACAATGTTTTTAATACTGGCATTGAATACAGTCACTTGTGAGCATTGGAATGGCCATCTCTATTACTGTAGCTAAAACATCATGGTTCAAATGTGATATTTCTGTGGCTCTAAGCAAATTACTGTAGCAAAACAAAACCTCTCTCCACATGATGATAGACTGTGTTCTATGGACAGTAGATCATATTGCCTCTTGGAGTGCTATGTCGAAACCGTGGGTGCATTAAGTAACGGAGCGGCTCAGAACGAGAATGTTTCCACTCACCCGGATCACTGATGAAAGCAGCTCTGCAGCTGCTCTGAGCAGCTCACTTAACGCACCACTGCCCTATCTGTTTCATGTTTAACCACGCATAACGAAAACTGTTTCTTTTGTTTCATTTGAAGTTGAAGTTTAGATGAAAGCCCTTTTAATCAGATGTGCTTAACGCTTAATATTCGAGAAGAGGTTGTAGCTTTCTGTGGTCTACTGAGACACACATGAGCTGCGATAACACAAAGGCCTGCTGAACATCTTTTATTGCAGTGCCCTCTACTGGCGCTACCCACAACTGCAACTACATACAATACCATATAATGTATATCAACCTATATCACTAATGATTTAGAATGTTTAAAAAGTTGTTTTAGGTTTTTCTCTGATGCATTAAACATCATGAGAATGATAAATGTCTGTGTAGCAATACATACATTTACATACTAAAATAAAGTGCAGTTATTTTAACTATAGCCAAATCGCAGTCTGTTATAGGGAAGATATATGCTTATTGGAAAATGCAATGGCAGCTGGCAAATCACTATTGGTAATAAGAGAAATGCAATGAACCAATATTATAAATTGTGAGCCTCTTCTCTGAAATTCACATCACATGCCAACTCTACAGATTAAGGAGCTATTGTACAAATTGGTAACCTACTCAGTACTCTACCAATTTCAGAAGTGCTGCCATGATTCGCTTCTCCTGTTATGTATCCCAGTATATCATGCAGGCACAAAAATGCATATTCCTCCTGTAGTATTTGTGCACTTGGGTAAGAGATGTAAGTTCTCAAATTAAAAAAGGGTACTTTTGGAGTAAGTCAGTTTATACCAACTGCTTTAAAAACAAATCAAGTGTAGGACAGGGCACTGAGCACAGGGTTAAGAGAGGGAAGGCTCTTCAGCATGAACACAGGGTTAAGAAGAGAGGGAAGGCTCTTCAGCATGAGCACAGGGTTAAGAAGAGAGGGAAGGCTCTTCAGCATGAGCACAGGGTTAAGAAGAGAGGGAAGGCTCTTCAACATGAGCACAGGGTTAAGAAGAGAGGGAAGGCTCTTCAACATGAGCACAGGGTTAAGAAGAGAGGGAAGACTTCAGCATGAGCACAGGGTTAAGAAGAGAGGGAAGGCTCTTCAGCATGAGCACAGGGTTAAGAAGAGGGGGAAGGCTCTTCAGCATGAGCACAGGGTTAAGAAGAGGGAATGCTCTTCAGCATGAGCACAGGGTTAAGAAGAGAGGGAAGGCTCTTCAGCATGAGCACAGGGTTAAGAAGAGAGGGAAGGCTCTTCAGCATGAGCACAGGGTTAAAAAGAGAGGGAAGGCTCTTCAGCATGAGCACAGGGTTAAGAAGAGAGGGAAGGCTCTTCAGCATGAACACAGGGTTAAGAAGAGAGGGAAGCCTCTTCAGCATGGTGGAATGTGTAAGTGAGATTTTTGTGAGACATAATGAAACATATACAGATTTTTTGTTGTATTGAAATGTAAAAATGTGCATTCTAGGTTGCAGGAAATGCATATTTTAAAGTTAGCTTTTCAGAAATTCTCTTGAGAGGGGCACGTCGCCAGACCCCCGTGGAAGCAGGTGACTCACTCCCACACTGTGAGCCGCTTGCTCTCATAATACCACACAAGCACCTACTTTCATCTCCCTAATGGAGGGTATGGAGTGTTATGATGAACGAGTGGGGGTGGGACGTTAATCCGCCAGTAATGTAGACTCCTTGTTTACTAAATACATGGGGATTCCTGAAAAAGTAATTGCCCTCTTTTAAAAATACTAATTATTGAATAAGCAATCCCATAGTTGTCACCTCAAACCCATTACCTACCAGTGCAATATGACTGGCTGGGGGATGGGGGATGGGGGACAGGGGACGGGACAGGACTGAATGTACATCAAATTTGTTCAAACAAATTAAAGTTTTTTTTTAATATTTAAAAAAATCTTAGTTTAGCCAATGTATTCATGCATTTACCCATTTATAAATGGGGTTATTTAAGTTGCACACTAATAATGTTTAAGGCTGTTAGTGGCATGTTGGTCTATAGAGAGGTATTTAACACAGGTTTGGGACTGGATAAGCCCTCATAGTGAATGTGGCTTGGCTTTATTATTGAGGGAGATTCTTTCAGGACTGGCCTAAAGTGAGGTGGTCTAATACCGTGCTTGTATTACAGAGTTTTCACTGTATTGTAGGTGGTTGTGCAGGCTTGTCACAAAGACGACTGAGCGGTGACGTCACGTCAGAAGCAGGAACAAAAACAACAGAGAGAGATTTGGTGAAGCTGAGCGAATGCTTTCGCTCAGCGTTTAATAAACAAACAGACCAGAAAAATAAACGGTTGTACAAACAAACACAGGACACGGCACTTACGCCAAAATAAATAGACCAACAAAACGGACTAACATTAACAAACGGTGGATGGACAGACACACAAACACGGTGAGTTTAAACAAACAAGTATCGTGCTGGTCCTACCAGCACGCGATAGCAATTGTTATCTTTAACTTTCCTCCTCGCTACACCCGTTCTCCACTCACGAACACCCAACCCGAGTGAGTGAAAACATGCTGTTTTATGCAGTTGTACCGAGACTTCGATTGCTAGTCAATCATTCAATTGGAATCTCGGTACAACTGCACGTGAATTAATTAAGTGCACTCCCGTGACCACACATTACATTTTAACTAGCACGTGAAGTGATTTGTGCCCTCCGTGCCTAAATATAAATCTACATTTTAAATCACAAGTGAAACACAGACCCGTTTATATCCCGTGTACCGATGACTATACACCAACATTTACACACAACACGTAACACAAAATACACACGGGGGCACTTTGCCACATATACCCCCCTTGTGCAAAGCACACATGGCCTCAATGGCCACCTCCCCCTCAGTCCCAAAGTCCCGGAACAGGGGAAGCAAGTTGTTTCTGGGGGTGGCCATGGTGAAATGTCTGGCACCCCCAATTCTTCGTGGCTGGCAGCTCCCTCTTCCGGGGCTTCAGCCACACTATCTCCTGCCGCGAAAGTGCAGCTGGGGAGCTGGTCTCCTGACCTCCCCCTTCTTCATGGCCGGCAGTTCCCCTCCGTGGGGCTCCGACCACACAATCTCCGGCAGCGAAACTGCTGCGGGGAAGCTGGTCTCCTGACCTCCCCCTTCTTCATGGCGGCAGTTCCCCTCCGTGGGGCGCGGCCACCCAATTCCGGCAGCGAAACTGCTGCGAGGGGAGCGGGTCTCCTGACCTCCCCCTCCTTCGTGGCCGCTAGCTCCCCTCCGTGGGGCTCTGGCCACCGTGTTTCCTGCCACGGAAATGCGGCTGGGGAGCTGGTCTCCTGACCTCCCCCTTTCTTCATGGCCGACAGCTCCCCTTCATGGGGTTCTGGCCATAGTGTAGCGACCCCAGGTGAAGCAGGACCCTCGACTACCCCAGGCGAAGCAGGATCCCTGGCGACCCCAGGCGGCGGCAGCGGACCCTCGGGAGGCGGCGGCAGCAGCAGCGGACCCTCGGGAGGCGCGGCAGCAGCAGCGGACCCTCGGGAGGCGAACTTCGGGAGGAGCCCCTGGCCATAGAGGCGGCAGCGGGAGCTCCACTTCTCCCTCGTACCCTGTACCCTGTGTGGAGCAAAAGGCAGCCCCAGGCGTCGCGGAGCAACAGGCAGCCCCAGGCGTGCGGGCGGCTGGCAACCCAGGCGATCGCGGGCGGCTGGCAACCCAAGCGTCGCGGGCGACAGGCAGCCCAGGCGTCGCGGGCGACAGGCAGCCCCAGGCGATGCGGGCGACAGGCAGCCCAGGCGTCGCGGGCGACAGGCAGCCCCAGGCGTCGCGGGCGACAGGCAGCCCCAGGCGTCGCGGGCGACAGGCAGCCCCAGGCGTCGCGGAGCGGCTGGCAGCCCCAGGCGTCGCGGAGCGGCTGGCAACCCCAGGCGATGCGAGGCAAGCATCCTTAGGCGGCGAGGCAAGCATCCTTGGGCGGCGAGGCAAGCATCCTTGGGCGGCGAGGCAGGCATCCTTGGGCGGCGAGGCAGGCATCCTTGGGCGGCGAGGCAGGCATCCTTGGGCGGCGAGGCAGGCATCCTTGGGTGCAGTGAGGCAGGCATCCTTGGGCGGCGAGGCAGGCATCCTTGGGCGGCGAGGCAGGCATCCTTGGGCGGCGAGGCAGGCATCCTTGGCGCAGCGGGCAGGCAGTCAGGACAAGCTGGGGTGCGGGTTTTGGCCCTCTTCTCGGCCACTGCGGCGGGCGGTTCTTCCCATGCTTTCCTCAGCAGCCTATGCAAGGGCTGCTGAGGACCGCCAGCATCTAGTCCTGGTCCTTCTGGTGGCGGGAGAGGCAGCTCCTGCTCCTCTCCTCGTGGCGGTGGGGAAGTGATACCAGCAGGCATTCATCCTCTGCTGGTGGGGAAGTGATACCAGCAGGCATTCATCCTCTGCTGGTGGGGAAGTGATACCAGCAGGCATTCATCCTCTGCTGGTGGGGAAGTGATACCAGCAGACATTCCTCCTCTGCTGGTGGGGTTGGCGGAGGCAGAGGCAGCTCCTGCTGCTCTGCTCCTGCCGATGGAGGTGGCGGAGGCAGAGGCAGCTCCTGCTGCTCTGCTCCTGCCAGTGAAGGTGGCGGAGGCAGAGGCAGCTCCTGCTGCTCTGCTCCTGCCAGTGGAGGTGGGGCGTGTAGTCTCCTGGCGGCGGAGGTGGGAGCAGCGTGTAGTCTACCCTTGTTTCAGGGGACTGGTGCGGCCCTCCCCTCTTGCAGGGGACTGGTGCGGCTCCGCCTGGAAGGGGAGACCAGCAGGCATTCACCCTCTGCTGGTGGACAGGGACCCAGCAGGCATTCACCCTCTGCTGGTGGACAGGGACCCAGCAGGCATTCACCCTCTGCTGGTGGACAGGGACCCAGCAGGCATTCACCCTCTGCTGGTGGACAGGGACCCAGCAGGCATTCACCCTCTGCTGGGGGACAGGGACCCAGCAGGCATTCACCCTCTGCTGGTGGACAGGGACCCAGCAGGCATTCACCCTCTGCTGGGGGACAGGGACCCAGCAGGCATTCACCCTCTGCTGGTGGAGGAGGCAGAGGCAGCTCCTGCTGCTCTGCTCCTGGCGGTGGAAGTGGCGGAGGCAGGACCAGCAGGAATTCACCCTCTGCTGGTGGAGGTGGGAGCTGCAAGCAGTCCTCCCATGGCAATGGAGGTGGAACCAGCAGGAATTCACCCTCTGCTAGTGGAGACTGGGGCGGTGGACGCTCTACCTTCCCCTTTTTGGGCCGTGGGCGCACCGACTCCTCCCTCTTGGGCTGTGGGCGCACCGACTCCTCCCTCTTGGGCTGTGGGCGCACCGACTCCTCCCTCTTGGGCTGTGGGCGCACCGACTCCTCCCATTCAGGCGTAGGGCGTTCGGGCTCCTCCCACTCAGGCGTGGGACGTTCGGGCTCCTCCCACTCAGGCATAGGGCGTTCGAGCTCCTCCCACTCAGGCATAGGGCGTTCGAGCTCCTCCCACTCAGGCTGTGGAGGCAAAACCAGCAGGCATTCTTCCTCTGCTGGTGGAGACTTGGGCGGTGGACACTCCGCCTTCCTCTTCCCCTTTCCCCTTCTCTGCCTCCTCCTCACCTTCCTCTCCTGGGCCAGTTCCTCCTCTCCCTCTTGGTAGGGGCAGTGCACCACTGGGTGCCCGAACTCCCCACAGGCAAGGCACCAGCCTTGGTCCTCTAGACCACCGAGGAGGACCTCCAGATCCTGGCAGCCATCTCTCCAGTTCCAGCCTTCCATGTTTCCCCTTTTTCCAAAAACAAAACAAACAAACAAAAAAAACTGCGGTTCCCGCTCTGGCCTGAGTCCTGGAGGCGCTGTTTTCCCGGTTCTGACACCACGTGTCACAAAGACGACTGAGCGATGACGTCACGTCAGAAGCAGGAACAAAACAACAGAGAGAGATTTGGTGAAGCTGAGCGAATGCTTTCGCTCAGCGTTTAATAAACAAACAGACCAGAAAAATAAACGGTTGTACAAACAAACACAGGACACGGCACTTACGCCAAAATAAATAGACCAACAAAACGGACTAACATTAACAAACGGTGGATGGACAGACACACAAACACGGTGAGTTTAAACAAACAAGTATCGTGCTGGTCCTACCAGCACGCGATAGCAATTGTTATCTTTAACTTTCCTCCTCGCTACACCCGTTCTCCACTCTCGAACACCCCACCCCGAGTGAGTGAAAACATGCTGTTTTTATGCAGTTGTACCGAGACTCGATTGCTAGTCAATCATTCAATTGGAATCTCGGTACAACTGCACGTGAATTAATTAAGTGCACTCCCGTGACCACACATTACATTTTAACTAGCACGTGAAGTGATTTGTGCCCTCCGTGCCTAAATATAAATCTACATTTTTAAATCACAAGTGAAACACAGACCCGTTTATATCCCGTGTACCGATGACTATACACCAACATTTACACACAACACGTAACACAAAATACACACGGGGGGGCACTTTGCCACAAGGCTGTATATAAAAAACAGCCTAGTTTTAATAACCATACATTCCACAGTTCCTATGGCTGGGACAGTGTGCACTCTACCGTTTCTTTTTCTTTAGCGGCTGCCCCTCGTGCTCGTGAACTGCACTGCCTGGCAGGTGTTCACGTGACCACAGCTGCGTTCAATAGGCAGAGCGCTCTGCCGTGGCGCTACGTGACATAAGTTAGCTCTTATTGAACAGTGTGCAGATCTCCGTTTTTTGGTGTCATATCCAGTCATATTGCAGAAGCGTATTGTTTCCTCCAAATGTTGGAAAGTATGAAGTAGCATTCCCTAAAAGTAATTAGGACACTAAAATCTGTATCTTTCTCGAGCTCTGGTATTAATCCAGAGCAGTCAAAATAAAACCTTGCTGCTTTGAAGGCTGATTTTGCATTACTAGTGGATTTCTTAGTACTGGTCAATGTTAGCCAGTGCATCGTCAGCTGCCAGCCAGGCTGGGTCGTGCTTTCGTTATGTGACTCAGAACTCACAGCACACGAGAATCACGTGAGCACCGACCTGACGCTGCTGCAGCTCTCCTGTCACCTGGAACCGGAAACAGCTGAGCGGTTTGGGTAACTTCACAAGCAGTCTGGAAGTCGCAAATGAGTCGGTTTAACAAAGTCATTTTCAATATTTAATGTGCGTGTCGGCAATGGCGTGGAAGGGAAAGGAATGAGGATACCGTCAAGTTACTAAAGATACAAAGGGTTAAGAAAACAAGAGTGAGATGATAGACGATAGAGAGATTCACTGCTAATAATACTACCGGAGAACCAAACCGTGCAGGTGGGTGCGAATATAGAATTACTGAATTATATGTGTAATATGCAATGAACGTATAATATATACACATATTGTACATTTTCTCATACCAGTAGTGCTGTTCAGAGAAACATTAGATTTTAAAGTAGCGTTTGTTTATAGTCGTGGGCGGGTTTTCAAAGTAGTTTTGTTTTAAAGTCTATGGCAGTGTTTTAATTAATAACTACTTTCCATAATAATAGTACATACTAAAATGTATAGAATGTGCCTTATTACCAAAGCTGTCTCTTCAAAGCGAGGCTTCTGTGTGTTTGGGTTGTTTTACATGTAATATGTCTAAGGTGTGTTTGTACTAGAGTTTAAATGGATTGTTCACTGCACTATTTTAGGTAATACATCTATAATGCATTACAGCCCCTTTCACACTGGCATGCTCTACCCGGGTCAGGACCCGGTATCATGCGGGTTGGCTTCGCGATTTACACTGCTTTTGATAAAGCAGGTTGACCTGGGTGACAGGTGCAAGTGTACACAATGCGCAAATCAATGCCCCGGAAGCAGCTTGTTTCTGACGCTTCCATCCAAGCTTCCCTGGATTGAACCGTCGGCCCAGATGTTGATTAGAGCAAATGTTTCTTCATCCCTGCTGTGTCCCAAGCAACAAAAATATGGCTAAACAGAAACGTTGCTTGCGGAAGTGAAACCTTCGCGTGGCCGTTTGTTATTCCGTCGGCTTAAGAATGGCCGTCATGCTACGACCCATGTTCTGGTTTCACACTACGCGGGATTGTGACCGGGTAGACAGAACCCTGGTCGGGACCTGGGTAGGAGTGTGAAAGGGGCTTTCAGTTGTCAGAGCCTATTCCATTGCGGAAGTCGGTTATAAAAACGGCGATTCAGAGACCATGGCTAAACCAAGGTTAGTCCAGGGTGAATTCACAAAGAGAGCATTATACAAATTACAGCTGTCACAGTGCTGAGCGCAAAAAAATCGATGAAGTTGGTGCTTGTGATTCAGTGGTGATAAAAGGTGAAGGACACGGCACTGGTAGCATTGAGGGCAGCCGGCCTCAGCCCTGACCTGCGCACCTCCTGCACCTCTTTTCAGCCTGTCCTGACCTGCGCACCGCCTGCACGTCTTTTCAGCCTCAGCCCTGACCTGCGCACCCCCTGCACACCGTTTCAGGCTACCAGTCATGCTGGATTGTGTGGCATTTGCTGTCATTAGAACTTAAGTTGCCTTTCCAATGCCCAATGTTGCTGCACAGAGGTGCATTCGCAGATGCGTTCTTGTGACCCTGCAGTGAGGTAATCATTTACAGTGGCAGTGAGACGCAGACTTGTACAGTAATTAATTGAACATGCCATGTGTCGCTGATGACTCAGGATGTATGACCCAGGGTTCTCCCTAGGCCTTTTCAGCAGGGCGGGCCACCGTGCACAGTGGCTGTCGCCGCCCGGCTGAAAAAACCCGATCCACCCGATGCTACTGTGCCTTTAGCAATAAGGATTGAATGCGCTTCTAACAGAGTAGATCATTTGCGTGTTGCTGGGTGAAAAAAAAAATCTTGGAACCACATGACAGCTGTGTTACAGCTACACACAACATTTAACCAATCGGAGCGTTGAAGGGGTGGGTTTTCTGAGTTATACACTCAGAGAGGCTAAAACATTAAATGACTGCTAAAAAAAAAAAAAACAATTTATTTTCAAAGCAAAAATAGTGACAATGAATGCAGGGTTTTCAAAATAAGCCGGCGATCGGTGCAATCCACCGCCTAATACTAGATTTGCGCCGGCTACTTTATTTAAAACATATTAAGATTTTTTTAGGGTATCATCATTCAGTCCATTTGTTTGTCGTATTATTGTACTGTAAAGTGATATATAGATTTAAAAAAAAAAGTATTCCTATCGTAAAATTATGTACCCAGGTGCTTGTGAGAGATATTGGGCGTTCATGTATAGAGGCTGAGATGCCTTTAAAAAGAAAGGCGTGCTGGGATATCAGCTGAACCTGTCAGCTGATATAGAAATGCTTAAGTGCTGGTTTATTACACTCCGGTTTCATGCAATCATGATGGTGACCAAACGTGTGCGAATACTGTTGTGTTAAAAAAAAAAAAAAAGGTTAAAATGAACAGTTGCATTCAAAAAATGTATCGCAACGAAAAACAAAGATGTGCATTAACAAAATGCCCTGAAAACTTAACATAAAGAAAACAATTTAAATGAAGCAATGAGCTCAATAATTAAGCTAAAAAGGTTTCCGGTTTTTTTTTTTTTTTTTTTTTTTGGTGAACTCCAATAAACCTACGTTATCTTTCCCTAGTCAAATCGTAGAGTGCCTAAATAAGCACGGTCATTTACCATAATAAAAAACAGTAATGAAATAGAAAATGTAGAACATAAAAAAGCACAACCAGATATAGTCAGCAAAAGACAACACATTATTCAAATTCTTTGTTGTATTATATATTTAATGTAAAAGGCAAGTTTATTTTTCCATTAAAAGTGCTCCTGGCTATAATGTTCTGCCGCCCGGCTGTACAGAATTCCTGGGGAGAACCCTGTGACCCTCTGCAACATCATATTCTCTTGTTTGGAGGGGTGTGCTTGCTCAACCTGCTCAGAGTGCTTTACTAACCATTCTGCACAATCTGAGACCTGAATGAACCTGCTTGCACAGGTAGGAACGGGGTGTGTGCCAGTGGAAGCAGAGATTTGTTAAATGATTTTAACCCATACTAAATACTAATAATAAACTGGGCACTATATAAATCTGTGTTGGTTCAGAATGAGTAAACTATATGACAAAGGCATGCATCTCAATTGCAAAGGCCATTGAGCCATTGCATTACAATGTAACGTGTTACACTGGATCTTAATCAGACTACTGGCAATCCCAAGATTTTTGATGATAGAATCACCATGGAAATCTGTTTCACGTGTTTGATATAAGCAGTATTCATGTTACTCAGTCAGTGCTAGAAGCAAACCTGTTTTCATCAGACTGGTAATAGATCGATCATCAACCTGTTTTTCTTGGTTTCAGTAATGATGTTGCATTGCCTAAGGTTTAAACAGCTGTGGGGCAAGTCGATCCTGTAAGATTTCTACTGTGAAACAGATTCTTTGAACAAGGCTAAAGTAATGTGTAAGTTATGGCTGCACTGATTTTCACAGAAGCATGGACAGTGCAAAATAGTTTCCTCGGACCTGGCTGCAGTAGTCTCCTTATTTAACCCCCAGACTGCCACACATTTTTAGTAGACCCTAACTGTTCCTGAGCAGCTAATAAGCTAATTTTTATTTAGCAGACGCCTTTATACATGGCGACTTACAGAGACTAGGGTGTGTGAACTATGCATCAGCTGCAGAGTCACTTACAATTACGTCTCACCCGAAAGATGGAGCACAAGGAGGTTAAGTGACTTGCTCAGGGTCACACAATGAGTCAGTGGCTGAGGTGGGATTTGAACCGGGGACCTCCTGGTTACAAGCCCTTTTCTTTAACCACTGGACCACACAGCCTCCTACAGGACGTATCCCTTTGAGTCATTCTGGGGATCATTTCCAAAGCTTGTCATATTTATAAGACCATATGGTTCCAACCAGCCTAGCTAGTTAGGCTTTGAAATAAATGTGCAGAGGACCAAACTGTATGATATGTATAAGGCAACAACTGTAATTGTTGGGATTCCAGAGCTTGGATTTGGACACCATTCCATTCCCAGCACCTCACCTTAACTTGTCATTGGTGGTTTCGTTCTTGACGTTGCTTGTTTTTCACCTCGGTGCTCCACGGACTCTCTATCACATATTTAAAAAGTATAACGTGCACTCTTCCACCTCGAAATGAATGATTCTCAGCTCTGAAAATGAGAGAACCAGTATGAGATGCTAGGACTGATGTCATGCTTGAATCATACCTGAATTCCATTCTGCTTCTGTTTCTCTGCTGATCTAGACACACATGCTTTATTAATAATCATGACATGCAAGAATCTTCCAGGCTGCTTGTTTTTAACATTGCTTTTATCCCTCGGTTTCAGGGTCCCAGCACAGTAAAGTGGACAGAGAGTGGAGTGAGGCCCATGGAGAAGAGTGGCCCATACATCATGACCAAACCTGCCCCCATTCACCTCAAACTGCGTAAGTACTACCACTGTTCTGCACTGCATGGGAATCTTAAGTTTTTCCCTATACAAGTAAAAGTAATTATGGATAACACAGACCATAATAAATACATTCACAAAAGTACACAAGAATAGAACACATCTATTGGAAGAAAACATATCGCAATGGATATTTTATATGGACTTGATCCAGGATTCTCCCAAGCCCTTTGGAGTTGTATTTGTATATTTGATTTAGTTTTATGCAGGCTACACACTTATACAAGCATTATCCACACTGTGTTCCAGCTGGTTCCTCTAGTGCAAGCTAGGTTCACAGACTGATGTAGTCTGTAGGGAAAGGTAATGCTTACTGCATAATGGGATAAACAAGTGATCGAGTTCACCAGACCCCTGAGCTATTCCATTAAACAGTCTGTTTGTTGCACTGATAACTCATCGATATGAGACTAACGGCAAGCCCAAGATATTTGTGGTGACATGTCTAACCTAATCCACAGAAGTTTGATAATCAAAAAGCCTTGGGCTTTCTAGTGGTTTGATTTTAATGAACAATAATGTTTTCATGGTTAGCCTTGTTGCACATATCTGCAGGTCCAAGCACTGGGCTGATAATGGTAGAACTTGCTTCACCTAGAGGTGATTTGTCAGAATTTAAATGAGTTTTCTGACGAACCCTGTGCTTTACCACACCGAATAAAAATGCTTAACAAATGTGACTTGTGCACATGCAGTAAACTGTAGTATAATCCTGACTCTTGCCTTGTGCACCACACTACAATACTTGTGCACATCATGTCGAGTGCACCACACTACAGTACTTGTGCACATCATGTTGAGAGCACCACACTACAGTACTTGTGCACATCATGTCGAGTGCACCACACTACAGTACTTGTGCACATCATGTCGAGTGCACCACACTACAGTACTTGTGCACATCATGTTGAGTGCACCACATTACAGTACTTGTGCACATCATATCGAGTGCACCACACTACAGTACTTGTGCACATCATATCGAGGGCACCACACTACAGTACTTGTGCACATCATATCGAGTGGACCACACTACAGTACTTGTGCACATCATATCGAGGGCACCACACTACAGTACTTGTGCACATCATATCGAGTGGACCACACTACAGTACTTGTGCACATCATATCGAGGGCACCACACTACAGTACTTGTGCACATCATATCGAGTGGACCACACTACAGTACTTGTGCACATCATATCGAGGGCACCACACTACAGTACTTGTGCACATCAATCAAAGCTCTACATCTCAGAACATCGTGTAACTCTGTCAAAGCTCTACATCTCAGAACATTGTGTAACTCTGTCAAAGCTACATCTCAGAAAATTGTGTAACTCTGTCAAAGCTACATCTCAGAACATCGTGTAACTTTGTCAAAGCTACATCTCAGAACATCGTGTAACTCTGTCAGCTACATCTCAGAACGTTGTGTAACTCTGTCAAAGCTACATCTCAGAACATTGTGTAACTGTCAAAGCTACATCTCAGAACATCGTGTAACTCTGTCAGCTACATCTCAGAACGTTGCGTAACTATCAAAGCTCTACATCTCAGAACATTGTGTAACTCTGTCAAAGCTACATCTCGGAACATTGTGTAACGCTGTCATGGATAAGAGGCAGGGCTGGTCTCTGTTCCCTGGGATCGGTAGCTTACCCACCTCTGCTCTGGAGTGCTCGGTTCTGGCTTCAGGCTTGTGAAATTGGAGGACGCTCACACGCCCTCAGAAAGTCTGTGCTGTGTGGGGACTCGCTGCAGTGAGGAGAAGAGAAAAAAAACATAGAGAAAATAAATAAAAATAATAATTGGTCACTCTAAATTTTAAAAAAAAATAAAGAAAGCTCTAAATCGCACAACATTGTGTAACTCTAGAGCTTCAAGTGCTTGAATGACACTGAAGCAGTGCAAGGCCTTCCTGCTGTGCTGATCTGGTCTGATTCTTTAAGCCCAATGAATGGACTCATTACAGTGGCTTGTGTTTCGCAGGAAAGTTCTCCTAGCCCTGCAGTTTGTTTAACTCTCCCTGCCTTGCCTGTTTTGCAGAGAAGCACAGAGAGCAGGCAAGGAAGGCGCTAAAGAAGAAAGGAATGCTGGGAGGACCAGTCGTCCAGCAGCCGAAACTGGGAGCAAAGAGGTGCTCAGGGGTTTAAATATGCTGCATGAATATTTAATGATATGTTTATGTTATGTCATTTAAAGAGTAAGTAGCTTAAAAATATAGCATAATCATTTTGTTTCAGGTACCCTTCCCATTTTATGATGATGCAATCAGAGTGGTTGTAATTGTTTTTACTTTGTTAATGTGCTTGAATCAGAGTTAAGGATGATTTTTACAGTTAAAGTTGCCTGCCCAAGGCATATGTTACATAGGTGTATCAACCAATGTGTCTTTATAGATCTGCTGTGTACTTCCAGCAATACAATCGGATACTTCATCCAAACTAGCTAATCATGGCACAGACTGCTACCTCCAAGAAGACACTTTGGCTGGTATACAGTGCCCTATAATGTGAGGAGCAGCTCCTGAACTCACGGAAAGTCAATTTGATACAGGGTCATTCCGTGACAAATCACCCAACAGAACACCCTACCCCCTCTCATCTACACCAAGCTCAGTGCTCAGGGTTGTTCATGACAAAAAACCCAATCCGTTTTCATCCTGTTTGGGTCAATAGGTCAAAATGGAGTTAATTTTGGACCCCCTAACCTTTAATCAAACTATTTGAGCAGGTTGTCTTTTTATTGGAAATTGAATGAGGAATCCAAAAATTATATTAAAAACACATAGGCCTAAGTTACCCCTTAAAGTGTTTAAACCTCAATAATACAAATCTGACAAATGAGTGGAAAGGTCAGAGTCTCTGTTTCACATGTACAAAGCTACAGGAAGGTAATATTTGTTTTTGTTTGGTGTGTGACCAAATCAAACCTTTTTGAAATGTTGGATTTCATACCCAATAGTTGTAGCCTCTTGTGGAAGCTGAAGTGAGACTTGTGTATTGAACACTGCACAGCATGTTCTCAAGGGGTATCCAGCATTGCTCTTGTGTATTGAACACTGCACAGCATGTTCTCAAGGGGTATCCAGCATTGTTCTTGTGTATTGAACACTGCACAGCATGTTCTCAAGGGGTATCCAGCATTGTTCTTGTGTATTGAACACTGCACAGCATGTTCTCAAGGGGTATCCAGCTTTGCTCTTGTGTATTCCAGTGTTCAATGCACAAGAGCAATGCTGGATACCCCTTGAGGACATGCTGTGCAGTGTTCAATACACAAGTCTCACTTCAGCTTCTAAGTTGCAGGTTTTAAATCTAACATTTCTAAATGTCATATTTTTGGGTTCCTTGTGCAATTTCCAGTATACCTAACACAAGTCTGTAGATGATAGTTTTTGAGAATTGAATATTGATTTAAAGGTTGGTTCTGCAAGAGGCTACAACTTGTGGGTTTGAAATTCAATATTTCGAAAAAGCTGAATATAAAAAGTGTCCTTTACTGGTTATTGACTTTTGTTCCAGCTATTTAATATTCAGAATTTTCTGGAATGGGGGAGGCAATGTTTACAGCAAAAAAAAAAAAAAAAAAAAATGATGTAAAGCAGAGACTTTGACCTTTCCATAATTTGTCAGATTTGTATTATTGGGCTTCAAAAACTCGAGGTAACTTGACTTGGGCCTATTTGTTTTTTTAAATATGTTTTTAATTTAATTTTTTAATTCCTCAGCGAGTCCCAATAAAAAAGCAACTAGCTCAAATAATTTAGTTAGTTTGATTTAAAGTTTGAGGGGTCCAAAATCAACCACAAAATAAAGAAGACCACGTAATTAAGACTCCTTAAAATACAAATGATTTCATTTCAAATAGGAGAGTGGGACAGAGCTGCTGCAGCAGCACCACCACCTTGTGGTTATCTTTTGTATTGCAACTTAATAGAAAAAAAGCTGATCCAATGCATTTTTATACCCGGATGCATATCCAAATTTTTTTTAAAGATCAGAAAGTATAACCATGCAGGTATAGCAGGTTTGTTCTAGATCCCATGGCAAGTAGCTGTAGTGAAAGCTGAGTGCACAGCTGTGCTGTGTATTGCATCACTGCTTTTTTCAGTCTAAAATGATTTTCAACATTGCTAGTCCTTTCCTCCATGTTGGTTCCCCATGCTTTCTTTGCTCAGCACATACTGTGCCAATCTGCTTTACTGAAACTGTAGGGGATGAAGGTGATTGGCAAGCACACATTTACTGTGCAAGCATTTGGGAAATACTGCAGACCAACATGTAGAAAAAGTATTGGAAATAAGAGTGGACTTCAGGGGCAGAGATAAGGGGACTGAAGTCGCTCCCTTTGTTGAGGAATACATGTTTGTTTTTGCTTTTGTGTAAATGTTGTTTTGATTTAAAGAGTAGGTATGTTTAAATCCCATGTTGCTTGTGTGGAGTTTGCAGTCATGATGTTTAAATGCCTTGTTGCTTGTGTGGAGTTTGCAGCATGATGTTTCCATGTTGCTTGTGTGGAGTTTGCAGTCATGATGTTTAAATCCCATGTTGCTTGTGTGGAGTTTGCAGTCATGATGTTTAAATGCCATGTTGCTTGTGTGGAGTTTGCAGTCATGCTGAGTAGAGATGCAGCGGTTAGGATTTTCCCAAACCGAACCCCACATTTGATTAAATTCCAAACCTAACCGAAACCAACCCCCATGAAAAAGCATCATCAATCTCAGCGCTAAGCGGCTGCATTTTCAACAGCAGCACATTGCTGCATGTAGACGGTTCATATTAACATCCCTTAATCCTTGTAATATGGTAACATAAATCAAAGGTTATGAAGACGCTTACCTGATTGCCATCGATAGGGAGATTTTATTATTATTTGTTTATTTAGCAGACGCCTTTATCCAAGGTGACTTACAGAGACTAGGGTGTGTGAACTATGCATCAGCTGCAGAGTCACTTACAATTACGTCTCACCCGAAAGATGGAGCACGAGGAGGTTAAGTGACTTGCTCAGGGTCACACAATGAGTCAGTGGCTGAGGTGGGATTTGAACCGGGGACCTCCTGGTTACAAGCCCTTTTCTTTAACCACTGGACCACACAGCCTCCTTCACACTGTGTCTGGGTGTTCAGATGTCTAGGGCTGTTTTCTTTTTGCTCTGTTGATGAAAGGTGGTGGTAGTGCAGTACTAGAAGTGAAAAGTTGACGCTGGAAGTTTGAATTAATAATTAAATGAGATGCTTCTGCGAACAGGACAGTTTATTCTTATTAAGGTGGTTTCATTGACTGTGCAGGCATTTCATGAGTTTAGTTTGTCTGATTGCTTTGTTACTGCATTCTGTCAACATATTGGTTGGATTCAGTGTAAGGGCCTTATCCACAGAGTCACATGTATTCTAGTAGCAGGCTGTACTAAACAAGTGTACTAAACAATAACTTTTCTAGGAGGGCCTGCTGCTGGCTAGCTTTAGTTTTTTGATGACATAAATCTAGGCGACATTCTTTTTAGAAACTATTTGAAAAGGCAGCCACACAGTCACTTAGAAGCCATGTTGATGAAATAATTGCAATTTTGAAAACCGTGAGCTGCAGTTCTACTCAGATGTTGCCTCTTCCAGTCGACCGCGATGACAATGGAGGTACCAGGAAAAGAATACATTGAAAAGGTTTTTGTCTCTTTACACTATTGTACTCATTCTACATTGTCTAATTGTATAATACATTGTTGAGTGATGCAATAACACTGTTTTGAGCTTATTTATCACAGTTAAAAATGACATGTGTGGATGTCCCAGTCCCTTATCTGTACAAATGCAGTTTGTATTTTGTAGTTTTAAACTTTCATTTTGGTTTTACAAAAACTGATTGGATGTCAAACAACTGAAAGAGTTGATTAAAAACCCAAATCGCTCCTAACCAACTTGCATCCCTAATTGTGCAATTACTGCAGTAGTGTGTTTTTATTTGTGATGTCTGTTGAGGTGCTTTTCTCTGAGCTCAGGGGCTGCTCTTCAGCTCTAGTGTCTGTGTTGAGGTGCTTTTCCCTGAGCTCAGGGGCTGCTCTTCAGCTCTAGTGTCTGTGTTGAGATGCTTTTCCCTGAGCTCTGGGGCTGCTCTTCAGCTCTAGTGTCTGTGTTGAGGTGCTTTTCTCTGAGCTCGGGGGCTGCTCTTCAGCTCTAGTGTCTGTGTTGAGGCGCTTTTCCCTGAGCTCAGCGGCTGCTCTTCAGCTCTAGTGTCTGTGTTGAGGTGCTTTTCCCTGAGCTCGGGGGCTGCTCTTCAGCTCTAGTATCTGTGTTGAGGTGCTTTTCTCTGAGCTCAGGGGCTGCTCTTCAGCTCTAGTGTCTGTGTTGAGGTGCTTTTCCCTGAGCTCAGGAGCTGCTTTTCAGCCACAAACATAGGAAATGTAGGCAAGTGACTTTATATTAGTAAGTGCCAGGACCATGTAGTAAAAAGCACCACTGTATTGCTACACGATGCCCCTATATCTTACTTCTATAAAGACACTTTGGGTGACCTATCCTACAGTACATATATCTGTGGCAGGCAACCACTGCTGAAGAGCAGATCTGAACGCACTTTAATACAGACTTAATTGCAAGTGGAACCACTCAGAGTGATTTCAAACATCATAAAAACATAAGGGGGTATTGAGAAGCTTTGTACCCCCAATTCTCAGCCCCTTTTTAATCCTTGTATTTTTGTAAATGTAAGAATGTAATGTGAATGCTATAATATCTGCGTGTGTTCTGCTGTAATATTCACAGGAGTGTGAAGTTCAATAAGGGGTACTCTGCTTTGAGTCAGAATGCTGAGGACACGCTTGTATCCCTGGATTCAGACAGGTATGTTTATTTTCATATGCTCTCCTCTGTTTCATTAGCAGAAGCATGATAACTGAACCTGACCATGACATGAATATCACTTGCATGTTTTTGATCCGATCTGCTATTCTCCTGAAGGATGCCTTCAGTATCCCAGCTCTATTATAACAGCTCTCTCGAACAATAAAGAACACAAGGAAATGCATTATTGTGGATTTTAGGATAGCAACGTTGATCCCTCAAATGCTTTCTCTATACTCGGATTGTAGATAAAGATGCAAGTTTTCATTATTGCTGTTCAGTTTGCCCAGCTGCACACCGTTCAGTATTTACCTATACCCTCCAAGCCAATCAAAGTTCAGTACAGTTTCATTTAGATGTGTGCATAGGAAAGGCTTACAGAATACCCCTTCTAATGACTCTTCTATTTGTTTCCAGTGAAGCTGAGCTGGAGCCTCAACACTCCTCCGGATACTCCTCTGCAGAGGTGGGTCCTGCTGTTTTACCTTGGTTACCCTGTGAGGGTCACTGATCCCAGGGGTACAGCCACGCCTACTATCATCTCATAGCTGTGTAGGAATCTACAGCCACACCTCCTAGCATCTCATAGCTGTGCAGGACTCTACAGCCACATCTAGCATCTCATAGCTGTGCAGGACTCTACAGCCACACATCCTAGTATCTCATAGCTGTGCAGGACTCTACAGCCACACCTCCTAGTATCTCATAGCTTTGCAGGACTCCTACAGCCACACCTCCTAGCATCTGATAGCTGTGCAGTATTCTACAGCCATACCTAGCATCTCATACCTGTGCAGAACTCTACAGCCACATCTAGCATCTCATAGCTGTGCAGGACTCTACAGCCACACCTTCTAGCATCTCATAGCTGTGCAGGTCTGTGACAGGCTGGCTGCAGGGAGGAACTCAGACCAGAGATAGAAACACACAGAGACTTGGGGTTTTGATGAAGCTGAGTGCGTGATCGCGCTCAGCATTTAATACTTAAAACAGAACAGCAAAATAAAAAGCCTGTAACAAACAAAAACACAGGACACGGCACATTCGCCAAAACAAGAGACAAACAAAATGGACTAACACTACACAAAACACGGTGAGCAGATATTTTAACTTTACGTTATTATTTTATTATTGTTTACCTCCGTCTCCAATCCCGTTCTCCACTCACCGAACACCCAACCCCGAGTGAGTGAAAACATGCTGTTTTTATGCAGTTGTACCGAGACTCGATTGCTAGTCAATCATTCAATTGGAATCTCGGTACAACTGCACGTGAATTAATTAAGTGCACTCCCGTGACCACACATTACATTTTAACCAGCACGTGAAGTGATTTGTGCCCTCCTCGTGCCTAAATACAAATCTACATTTTTAAATACACGTGAAACACAGACCCTCTTATATCCCGTGTACCAATGCAAAGCACACATGGCCTCAATGGCCACCTCCCCCCTCAGTCTTAAAGTCCCGGAAGAGGGAGAAGCAAGGTGTTTCTGGGGGGTGGCCATGGTGGAATGTCCTCCACTCCCCACTTCTTCGTGGCTATCAGCTCCCTCTTCCGGGCTCCCGCCACACACTATCCTGCCGAAAGTGCGGCTGGGGAAGCTGGTCTCCTGACCTCCTCCCCTTCTACATGGCCGGCATTTCTCCGTGGGCTCCGACCACACTATCTCCGCAGCTTAAACTGCTGCGAGGGAGCTGGTCTCCTGACCTCCCCCTCGCGGGTCAGCCAGCTCCCTCCGTGGGGCTCTGGCCACCGTGTTTCCTGCCACGGAAATGCGGCTGGGGAAGCTGGTCTCCTGACCTCCCCTTTCTTCATGGCGGTAGCTCCCCTTCATGGGGTTCTGGCCACAGTGTAGCGACCCCAGGCGAAGCAGGACCCTCGGCGACCCCAGGCGAAGCAGGATCCCTGGCGACCCCAGGCGGCGGCAGCAGCAGCGGACCCTCGGGAGGCGACGGCAGCAGCAGCGACCCTCGGGAGGCGACGGCAGCAGCAGCGACCCTCGGGAGGCGGCGGCAGCAGCAGCGACCCTCGGGAGGCGACGGCAGCAGCAGCGACCCTCGGGAGGCGACGGCAGCAGCAGCGACCCTCGGGAGGCGACGGCAGCAGCAGCAGACCCTCGGGAGGCGAACTCGGGAGGGGAGCCCCTGGCCATAGAGGCGGCAGCGGAGCTCCACTTCTCCCTCGCACTCCTGTACTCTGTGTGGAGCAAAAGGCAGCCCCAGGCGTCGCGGAGCAAAAGGCAACCCAGGCGATCGCGGAGCGGCTGGCAACCCCAGGCGATGCGGAGCGGCTGGCAACCCCAGGCGATCGCGGCGGCTGGCAACCCCAGGCGATGCGGAGCGGCTGGCAACCCCAGGCGACGCGGAGCGGCTGGCAACCCCAGGCGATGCGGAGCTGCTGGCAACCCCAGGCGATGCGGAGCAACTGGCAACCCCAGGCGATGCGAGGCAAGCATCCTTGGGCTGGGCGAGGCAGGCATCCTTGGGCTGCGAGGCAGGCATCCTTGGGCTAAGCGAGGCAGGCATCCTTGGGCAGCGCAGGCAGGCATCCTTGGGCCAGCGAGGCAGGCATCCTTGGGCGCAGCAGGCAGGCATCCTTGGGCAGCGCAGGCAGGCATCCTTGGGCGCAGCAGGCAGGGAGTCAGGACAAGCTGGGGTGCGGGTTTTGGCCCTCTTCTCGGCCACTGCGTCGGGCGGTTCTTCCTCATGCTTTCCTCAGCAGCCTATGCAAGGGCTGCTGAGGACCGCCAGCATCTAGTCCTGGTTTCTCTGGTGAAGGGAGAGGCAGCTCCTGCTCCTCTCCTCGTGGACGGTGGGGAAGTGATACCAGCAGGCATTCATCCTCTGCTGGTTGGGAAGTGTTACCAGCAGGCATTCATCCTCTGCTGGTGGGGAAGTGATACCAGCAGGCATTCCTCCTCTGCTGGTGGGGTTGGCGGAGGCAGAGGCAGCTCCCATGGCAATGGAGGTGGAACCAGCAGGAATTCACCCTCTGCTAGTGGAGACTGGGGCTGTGGACGCTCTACCTTCCCCTTTTTGGGCCGTGGACGCACCGACTCCTCCCTTTTGGGCTGTGGACGCACCGACTCCTCCCTCTTGGGCTGTGGACGCACCGACTCCTCCCTCTTGGGCTGTGGATGCACCGACTCCTCCCACTCAGGCGTAGGATGTTCGGGCTCCTCCCACTCAGGCGTAGGACGTTCGGACTCCTCCCACTCAGGCGTAGGACGTTCGGACTCCTCCCACTCAGGCGTAGGACGTTCGGGCTCCTCCCACTCAGGCGTAGGACGTTCGGGCTCCTCCCACTCAGGCTGTGGAGGCAAAACCAGCAGGCATTCTTCCTCTGCTGGTGGAGACTTGGGCGGTGGACACTCTGCCTTCCTCTTCCCCTTTCCCCTTCTCTGCCTCCTCCTCACCTTCCTCTCCTGGGCCAGTTCCTCCTCTCCCTCTTGGTAGGGGCAGCGCACCACTGGGTGCCTGAACTTCCGGGGCAGCGCACCACTGGGTGCCTGAACTTCCCACAGACAAGGCACCAGCCTTGGTCCTCTAGACCACCGAGGAGGACCTCCAGATCCTGGCAGCCATCTCTCCTTCCATTTTTTCCCCCTTTTATTTTTCAAAAAAAAAAAAAACTGAAGTTCCCGCTCTGGCCTGAGTCCTGGAGGCGCTGGTGATCCCTCTTCTGACACCACGTGTGACAGGCTGGCTGCAGGGAGGAACTCAGACCAGAGATAGAAACACACAGAGACTTGGGGTTTTGATGAAGCTGAGTGCGTGATCGCGCTCAGCATTTAATACTTAAAACAGAACAGCAAAATAAAAAGGTTGTAACAAACAAAAACACAGGACACGGCACATTCTCCAAAACAAAAGAGACAAACAAAATGGACTAACACTACACAAAACACTATGAGCAGATATTTTAACTTTACATTATTATTTTATTATTGTTTACCTCCGTCTCCAATCCCATTCTCCACTCACCGAACACCCAACCCCGAGTGAGTGAAAACATGCTGTTTTTATGCAGTTGTACCGAGACTCGATTGCTAGTCAATCATTCAATTGGAATCTCGGTACAACTGCACGTGAATTAATTAAGTGCACTCCCGTGACCACACATTACATTTTAACCAGCACGTGAAGTGATTTGTGCCCTCCTCATGCCTAAATACAAATCTACATTTTTAAATACACGTGAAACACAGACCCGCTTATATCCCGTGTACCAATGCCTATACACCAACATTTACACACAACACGTAACATACAATATACACGGGGGGGGCACTTTGCCACAAGGTCTCTACAGCCACACCTCCTAGTATCTCATAGCTGTGCAGGATTCTACAGCCACACCTCCCATCATCTCATAGCTGTGCAGGACTCTACAGCCACACCTAGCATCTCATAGCTGTGCAGGACTCTACAGCCACACCTCCTAGTATCTCATAGCTGTGCAGGACTCTACAGCCACACCTCCTAGCATCTGATAGCTGTGCTGTATTCTACAGCCATACCTAGCATCTCATACCTGTGCAGAACTCTACAGCCAAATCTAGCATCTCATACCTGTGCAGAACTCTACAGCCACATCTAGCATCTCATAGCTGTGTAGGACTCTACAGCCACACCTCCTAGCATCTGATAGCTGTGCAGTATTCTACAGCCATACCTAGCATCTCATACCTGTGCAGAACTCTACAGCCACATCTAGCATCTCATAGCTGTGCAGGACTCTACAGCCACACGTACTAGGACTCTACAGCCACACCACCTGGCATCTCATAGCTGTGTAGGACTCTACAGCCACACCTCCTAGCATCTCATAGCTGTGCAGGACTCTACAGCCACACCTCCTAGCATATCATAGCTGTGCAGGACTCTACAGCCACACCTAGCATCTCATAGCTGTGCAGGACTCTACAGCCACACCTCCTAGCATCTCATAGCTGTGTAGGACTCTACAGCCACACCTAGCATCTCATAGCTGTGTAGGACTCTGCAGCCACACCTAGCATCTCATACCTGTGCAGAACTCTACAGCCACATCTAGCATCTCATAGCTGTGTAGGACTCTACAGCCACACCTCCTAGCATCTGATAGCTGTGCAGTATTCTACAGCCATACCTAGCATCTCATACCTGTGCAGAACTCTACAGCCACATCTAGCATCTCATAGCTGTGCAGGACTCTACAGCCACACCTTCTAGGACTCTACAGCCACACCTTCTGGCATCTCATAGCTGTGTAGGACTCTACAGCCACACCTCCTAGCATCTCATAGCTGTGCAGGACTCTACAGCCACACCTCCTAGCATATCATAGCTGTGCAGGACTCTACAGCCACACCTAGCATCTCATAGCTGTGCAGGACTCTACAGCCACACCTCCTAGCATCTCATAGCTGTGTAGGACTCTACAGCCACACCTAGCATCTCATAGCTGTGTAGGACTCTGCAGCCACACCTAGCATCTCATATCTGTGCAGGACTCTACAGCCACACCTCCTGCATCTCATAGCTGTGCAGGTCTAATTCTAGTGTTTTGCACGGGCGTCTTTTCAATGCATTGTTCCATGGCTGTCCAACAGAAGGCTGACTTTTAATGGCCCTATGAAGTTTCTTTAAACATTAAGGAAGAGTATAGTAGTGTAAAACATGATTATGGAAATCTGCAGATTCAGTACATAAAACAGATCAACATACTTTTAAATTGATCTCTTCAGAATGACAGCTTAGCCATTCAACCCTAAATGAGATGAACTGCATATATTTGGCAGGTAACTGATTTAATAAATGGACCCTTTTATTTTTTAGATGTTTGGTTGCATATGATCATTAAAGCCACCTGTATTTCACGTGGATATTTGTGATAACGTTTTGACTCCCCAGTAAAGCGCACAGACAGGCCCCTCTGTAGTACTGACTCTCTGCCTCCCTGCAGGTAAACCAGGACCTGAACCGGCAGCTTCTGCAGGACGGCTACCACCTGGATGAGATTCCTGATGACGAGGACTTGGACCTGATTCCACCCAAAGCCGTGGTGTCCCCCTTGTGTGTGTGCTGCTGTGATGAGACCCCCTCCTGCTCTATTCAGTGACACTGACTGGAGGCAGGGGGCATCTCGGACACTTTGCACTGTGGGAGAGTCTCTTAAGAGTTTAGAACAAACCAAATACCCATCCAACACCTTTTTCAAATATACACTGCTCCCCGTTCTAATATGGCACTTTATAGCACGGACTCGGTTATAAAGCAGCATAGTCCTGCTCCTATTTGCCCTGTAATGCCAGTACAGGAGCACTTTCTACCCGTTACAATGCGGAACACAAACAGCACAGTCTTGTAACAATGGCTCCCCACTACAGTGTTCTAAAGGCAGAACAGTGCAATTAACCTTGCTTTGATAATCATTTTTCAAGTACCCATGGCATTAAAACAAACAGAAAGCAGGGTCAAACCTCAGTAAACTGTGTGTCAAATCCTTCTGGAGTATTCAAATAATAACCATACTGATCATGACACTAAAACCAAAGCAGCGTGGTTGTAAGGGGACGCTGTGATTTGAATACGACGCAAGGAAAAGCAGACAACCCAATTTACAGGTTTCATTCCGCATTTAGTCCATAAATAATAAATATCCTTCCGAAACGAAATCCTTCCGTTATGTTAAGTGTTGAATGACATTGTTTTAAACACTAAGCAGTGTTCGGTTAATGCTTTAACTCTCTTTAATAACTGCACCTATTCATTTAATGCAAGGGGTTTTTCAGAGTACAGGGCTACAGCGCGAGTACAATAGAAAAGCTGTACTATACATCTCCACTGGTCCTCAGCTGCTTTCACAGTCATTCTGCAACACTACACGGCAGCGTTGTGCCCCTTTTAGTATGATCAGCTGGCAGTGGTTCTGTAACTGGAGTTATACCAACAAACTGCTGGTCAGAAACCTCTTTCATTGCATGTTCTCTTTTGAGGAAGTGCTTGGACTTAACTCTGAAACGTTGTAAATCATCTAGAACACACGCACTATGTAGGTAAGTGATGTCACAGGAGAACCTTTGAACATTTTATTACAGTCTTCTATATAAAGTTGTGTTAGCATCGATGGGGCGGGGAGTTGGGGTGGTGTCTCTCTGTAGCTGAGAGTTTTTTTATTGTGTTGATGACCAAGGACGGTATTCAGTATGAACTACTATCATTAGTATCCTATCTTAAGTAGCATTACCAAAAGCTCTAAGGAGCTCTACTAAGGTTAGTAGCTCATACAGCACATGGCCCTTAGGCTTTAAAACATTTGATAGCATCCTAGCATAACCGCATTTTCCCCTTAATGTTCTGCTGTTGATCTAGAATGTGTTTCCTCTTTGACTCTGGTAAAGCTAGTTATCCTGCCACAATACCAATGTTGGCCCTTCATCTCGCCTGTTTACTGCGTATGTTATAAGTAATAGAAACTCGCTGTCCCTTGCATAGTTTCCTTTGTGTACTGTAGCCATAGAGCTTATGAGGATCAAGAGGAGTCCTATTACTTGAACCGTATACATTTGGACTGTCATTCTTTCCTCTCTGGTAGATCAGAGAATGTCAGAATAAAGGGTTTTACCTGAGAGAAAATAGACAGAAAAGCAAATAGATGAACCGCAGAATGATGTTGATGTTGTAAATCCTGGGTCTTGTTTACTCATATTGTCTACCTTGAAACTGTGGCTGCATTCTGCACATACAGCACCCTTGTTTATTGAAATGCCAGACTATTTCAGGAGGTGAGGGTAAGTTTGTGTTACTGAAATGGAAATAAAATACTAAATACTAACTTTAATTCTAATTCTAGCCAGGCCTATACCTAAATACCTATTGGTAAATGAGAACTGCTAAATGGAGTTTACCAATCCAGGGTTAACAGCAGATTGATTGTAGTGAAGTATCCAAAACTGTACTTTCTGTTTGCGTAAGCCATTTACTGCAAGTGGGATTACTGTAGTGGATAAAGCCTTGTGGCTTCATTAAGTTTGACCAGATGACAGAGTTAGTGAGAATTGCAATGCTTGAGAAGACTGGAGACCAGAGCCCAGGTCCCATTTCCCTCTCTCAAACCCGTACTGTGATATGCATTGATTAAAACTGGACTCCAGGTCATTCATCACTCGATCCTCAAACCAGGAAGGATCCATATCCCTTATGTGCAAAATAAGCTGGCAATGCAGCCCCTGAGCTGGCAGGAGACCAGTGACTCACTGCAGGCAATATACAGATACAGTACAGTTTCAGGGATGAACAATCAGTTTCTGTGTAACGGACTCCTATCATTTAAGAGCTGTTTTATCAACTGATACAAAACCCCATACACTATGTTACAGGCAGTGTTGCACAATGTTTTGAAATCGGTTTGGTATTTCCCTAGAAGCACACATTTTATGCACTGAAATACTGTATATTGTAAACTATAGTTTCTGGACCATATTATAGTATGGTATCTCTATTAACTGTTTTAATATATATATATATATATATATATATATATATATATATATATATATATATATATATATATAAATTACACACACATATATCCTGCAATATACAGTATGTGTATTTTCCAGTATGTGTTTAAAAAGGCTTGTTGAAGAACTAGTATTGCTGAACTTTCCATAGCATCGTCAGTCCAGTATCTGTCAATAACAGAGGTATATTTTATGACGTAAACAGCGGTGACTCTTTGGCGTTTATGTATTATTTTTATTATTTTTTGTGAATTTAAGCGAATCGCCCCTGGTGGTAAACACCAGCAGTGTTAATATCTGTTCAAGAGCAGCTGTGTCCACATCATTTAAATATCCCCACTGTTTCTGAATTGGTTTTATTATCAGTATTTTAGAGCCATAAATAATTCTGAATGAAATTCCAGAATCAAGTAACTATTGGAGTCATTTGACCCAGGGTTCAGGGTTTCAGGACCCAGTCTGGCAGATTAAAGGCTTGTGAGTCTGCTTTTACAACACCGCCGCATCGCCATCTAACAATGTGACCCAGTAACTCTCTCAACAATTCCACACCCCCTTTCTGCGCTTACTGTTTTCAGATGTACATTTAAATAGTGTCTTATTCCTTCTATCTCATTTCTTCATGTCCTCTTGGGTCACATGGTGTGATTGCAGTTGGATCGTTTCAGTGACGAATATCACAGAGAGTGGGCACAAGGATGAAACACTCATATTTCATATGATGTGTTTAAAAATAAAATGTAACGTAAAATAATCCTAATGAACTAAATATCTGCATCACATGAAAAGGGGATACATTTATAATTGCTTGTACAAATAAGAGCTTATAAAATAGACTTTGGCCCTTGATTCTTTGCTTTTTGCAATTTCATGTTTTTACATGTATATTTACTCTTGTCATTTTAAATATTGAAGGACATTGTCAGAAAATGGGTAAAATTCAGAAATATTTTTAAAGTAAAACTAAAATGAGCTGTCTCTGTTACACAGAATGAAAAAGTATGTGGACTGCAACATGGTAGGTTATCCCAGGTCAGGTTATATTTTGTATTAGAAGGAGGCTCATTGAGAAAGTGACTGGCGTATTCACTGTTCAATCACAGATCTCTTCTCGCTGCAGTCTCAGGCTGCGATTTATAGTTCAGGGTCATATGTTAAAAGGTCATGTTTGTAAAATATATGAATTTATAAAAATGTTGACATCATTTCTAAAGCTAAATTTGTTACAATTTAACACTAGGATGGTGTATTATTGGTCCCAGTACAACAAAGCAGAACTTTTACTCCTCTCGCTACCAGTGTTGAAAAAACTATAAGAAGTTACTAAGCATTGCTATGGCAGCACCATACATGTGGTATATCCAAGATGAAAAGGGCTGAGTTATGTTGCCTCAAAATCATTTTGATTGTGTTTGCTCTAGCGCCAGCAGGATTTCAGTGTGTCTTGCAACATCGTGAAAGCTCCAGATTGCCTGTAGTTTCTTCTATTTTCTTCGAGATGTTCAAATGAAGTGTCTGATATGCCATGTTGTAAATCCATGTTATTGTAGGATCTGGAGCCACAGATTGGTTCTGTGGGTCCACTAACACCTGTTCAAGCCCCCAGGTATTCTGTGGATATGTACTAATGTTGCTCAGAATTGCTTTCTACATTCATCAGGTGATGGAAGAAATTGAGGGATCTGCAATATATGAAGATGTGTGTGTGTGTGTGTGTGTGTGTGTGTGTGTGTGAGAGAGAGAGAGGCTCCAGCTTTGTTTTCTGTCCGTCTCTAATTGGTGTGTAGGGTTTGATTTTCTGTTTGTTGAATGTATATTTTTGTATTGTTCTTTATACAAATCATGTATATCTACTGTATTTTACAAACAGTGCAGTCTGTAGCGGCTTTACCTGCACTCTGTACTATGCAACTGACCTGACAATCTTGTCTATAAACTCTTTTCTAGTATGAGACCCCCTAAATGTTTTTGAGTGAATGCAATAATGAGATTTATCCTTTATAGTTACATTTAAGAAACTTGAATCTTTGTATTTAACAGATTCATTTTGTGTTGCTGTTTATAAATAAAGCATATTATGTTATCCACTGCTTTGAATGTAATGTGTACACACAGCAGAACCCAGTTAACATCACTCTTGTTAATGTGCCCTCCTCTTATCGCCACAGTGAAGTGTCCCGGCCAGAGTAGAATAGGAGCCAGTAGGGACACACACACATGATAATGTCACTTTAGTTATTATTATTTATTTCTTAACAGACGCCCTTATCCAGGGCGACTTACAATTGTTACAAGATATCACATTATTTTTACATACAATTACATTATTTTTTACACATTATTTTTACATACAATTAACCATTTATACAGTTGGGTTTTTACTGGAGCAATCTAGGTAAAGTACTTTACTCAAGGGTACAGTAGCAGTGTCCCCCCCCTGGGATTGAACCCACGACTCTCCGGTCAAGAGTCCAGAGCCCTAACCACTACTCCACACACTGCTAGTTATTATCAAGTCCTGGTTCATATCGCTCCCATTTACCAAACTATGAAATTAAACCCCACTTAACAGCACTTAAATACAAGTGTGTACGATAACTACATGTAAGTAATTATTGAAATGTACTGACCAAAGTACAATAGCACAATATAGCACAGAGAACCCTGTGGTGTGTGTTTTCTGTATAGTGATAAGAAATTTTATTAATGAACATTAAAGTTATCAATGTAATACCTGCGATACTATATCTGAGTTCCACAGCAAACAAGGCATTTTTTGTATCACTTGTGTTTTCATGCTTATTTTGCCAGGTTATTGTTCATCTCCTGAAAGTCAACGCCACTTGTTGTCCCCATTTCTTCTCAGTCTATTTGAAGTGATATTAAAGGGGTTTGACTATATAAACCCCAGCGTTTAAAGTGTATGCACTAGGCTGCAAATGCATCCTGGGAAATTGTGAGGAAACTTTTCAGAATCGTGTTTTTTTTTTTTCTGTCTACCAGCCTCTTCTGTAAAGTCAAGTCAATGGGACAAATGGTGTAAAACAACCTGACCTACGGAAGAAGCCTTTCCAAGATAACGATCTCTCCATTATAACAAAAAAAAATTATAATATATATATACAGTACTGTGCAAAAGTTTTAGGCAGGTGTGAAAAAATGCTGTAAAGTAAGAATGCTTTCAAAAATAGACATGTTAATAGATTATATTTATCAATTAACTAAATGCAAAGTGAGTGAACAGAAGAAAAATCTAAATCAAATCCATCTTTGGTGTGACCACCCTTTGCCTTCAAAACAGCATCAATTCTTCTAGGTACACTTGCACAAAGTCAGGGATTTTGTAGGCATATAGTCAGGTGTATGATTAAACAATTATACCAAGCAGGTGCTAATGATCATCAATTCAATATGTAGGTTGAAACACAATCATTAACTGAAACAGAAACAGCTGTGTAGAAGGAATAAAACTGGGTGAGGAACAGCCAAACTCAGCTAACAAGGTGAGGTTGCTGAAGACAGTTTACTGTCAAAAGTCATACACCATGGCAAGACTGAGCACAGCAACAAGACACAAGGTAGTTATACTGCATCAGCAAGGTCTCTCCCAGGCAGAAATTTCAAGGCAGACAGGGGTTTCCAGATGTGCTGTCCAAGCTCTTTTGAAGAAGCACAAAGAAACGGGCAACGTTGAGGACCGAGACGCAGTGGTCGGCCAAGGAAACTTACTGCAGCAGATGAAAGATACATCATGCTTCCTTCCCTTCGCAATCGGAAGATGTCCAGCAGTGACATCAGCTCAGAACTGGCAGAAAACAGTGGGACCCTGGTACACCCATCTACTGTCCGAGAAGTCTGGTCAGAAGTGGCCTTCATGGAAGACTTGCAGCCAGAAAGCCATACCTCCGGCGTGGAAACAAGGCCAGCGACTCAACTATGCACGAAAACACAGGAACTGGGGTGCAGAAAAATGGCAGCAGGTGCTCTGGACTGATGAGTCAAAATTTGAAATATTTGGCTGTAGCAGAAGGCAGTTTGTTCGCGAAGGGCTGGAGAGCGGTACACGAATGAGTGTCTGCAGGCAACAGTGAAGCATGGTGGAGGTTCCTTGCAAGTTTGGGGCTGCATTTTTGCAAATGGAGTTGGGGATTTGGTCAGAATTAATGGTCTCCTCAATGCTGAGAAGTACAGGCAGATACTTATCCATCATGCAATACCATCAGGGAGGCATCTGATTGGCCCCAAATTTATTCTGCAGCATGACAACGACCCCAAACATACAGCGAAAGTCATTAAGAACTATCTTCAGCGTGAAAGAAGAACAAGGAGTCCTGGAAGTGATGGTATGGCCCCACAGAGCCCTGATCTCAACATCATCGAGTCTGTCTGGGATTACATGAAGAGAGAGAAGCAACTGAGGCTGCCTAAATCCACAGAAGAACTGTGGTTAGTTCTCCAAGATGTTTGGGCCAACATACCTGCCGAAGTTCCTTCAAAAACTGTGTGCAAGTGTACCTAGAAGAATTGATGCTTGATGCTGTTTTGAAGGCAAAGGGTGGTCACACCAAATATGGATTTGATTTAGATTTTTCTTCTGTTCACTCACTTTGCATTTAGTTAATTGATAAATATAAACTATTAACATGTCTATTTTTGAAAGCATTCTTACTTTACAGCATTTTTTCACACCTGCCTAAAACTTTTGCACAGTACTGTATATATATATATATATATATATATATATATATATATATAATACACAAAAGGTAGATAAACTACTGACCCAGGCTGCACATTGATAGTTGTGGTTGACAGCGATACAGGCAGGTTTGAGTTGACCCCTTACCGGTCGTGCACATCCATTCACCATAGGTTTGAAAGAAACACGTTATACATTTGTTCATGATATCTAGTACTACACTAGGGACACACGTTATATCAATTTTAAAACATGATATCTAGTACTATACTAGGGACACACATGTTATATCAATTTTAAAACATGATATCTAGTACTATACTAGGGACACACATGTTATATCAATTTTAAAACATGATATCTAGTACTACACTAGGTTAAAGTAGGATCTCAGTTTGCTTTCCTTCCAGGAAATGTGTTACTGCTTCACTTCCTAGGTCTTTTCACCTCAGCAGTGTCTTTGGGGTCAAAGCATGTCAGTCATTAGGGGAAGCAGCTGGTTGGTCACTGACATGAAAGAAGGCCCTGAAAGGGTGGGGACACTTTTACACCGTGTAAAATGACCAGGAAATTGCAACCCAATCTGAAAGCACAGCCACAAGTAAGGGTTATGGCAGTATTTTATCAGCTACAATCACTTTAGGCAGTTTGTCTTTGGTGTGTGAATGGAATTATTGCCTTGGGCCAACAGAATAACACTCTTTAAAAATTCTCTAGCATCACTCTTTGATCTTCCAACTCATTAGTTCTATACTATTCAACTGGAAACTGGATTCATCATAGACACCATGGTAAATGCCATGGTCCACTGAAACCAGCTCCACCTGCAGTAATTACAAGTTTTCCAAATGAAGCTTGACCAATTGCAAAGGTGAAGCACATTAATTCAGTTCTAGTGTGTGGTCTCTGAAACAAGGCAACATTTAAAATGAATTCAATTCTACAGAGTAGTGTGGTCTCTGAAACAAGGCAACATTTAACATTAATTCACTTGTTCATTACAAATGTGAAGAAGGGAACTCTGAAAAAGACCTAGGAGTTTATGTTGACTCAGAAATGTCTTCATCTAGACAATGTGGGGAAGCTATAAAAAAGGCCAACAAGATGCTTGGATATATTGTGAGAAGTGTTGAACTTAAATCAAGGGAAGTAATGTTAAAACTTTACAATGCATTAGTAAGACCTCACCTAGAATACTGTGTTCAGTTCTGGTCACCTCGTTACAAAAAGGATATTGCTGCTCTAGAAAGAGTACAAAGAAGAGCAACCAGAATTATCCCGGGTTTAAAAGGCATGTCGTATGCAGACAGACTTCTTTGACCTGAAAAAAGAAACAAGGACCAGGGGTCACAAATGGAGATTAGATAAAGGGGCATTCAGAACAGAAAATAGGAGGCACTTTTTTACACAGAGAATTGTGAGGGTCTGGAACCAACTCTCCAGTAATGTTGTTGAAGCTGACACCCTGGGATCCTTCAAGAAGCTGCTTGATGAGATTCTGGGATCAATAAGCTACTAACAACCAAACAAGCAAGATGGGCTGAATGGCCTCCTCTCGTTTGTAAACTTTCTTATGTTCTTAATTCTACACAGCAATGTGGTCTCTGAAACAAGGCAACGTTTAACATGAATTCAATTCTACAGAGTAGTGTGGTCTCTGAAACAAGGCAACGTTTAAAGTGCTAGTAGCTAACAAAACACTCCCATCAATGTTCCCCTCCATGCACATCCATTCACTATAAGGATCTGAAAAGTGCAGTTCATTTTATATTTAAACCTGAGATCTGATACTATCTCAGTCTGCAGGCCTTGCTTTCAGATTGTCTTACACTTCCTGGGTCCTAGGTTCCTGGAGATGAAATCCCCAGCCTTTGAAGTGTTCATAGAGTAATAAACAGATAACAGTTTTGAATCGGTGCAGTTGACAGTTTTAGCAGTGGATTATTCCAGACCCTGGACACAGAACCCTCACATAGTGTTGTTAATTCAGACCCCTGACACAGAACCCTCACATAGTGTTGTTAATTCAGACCCCTGACACAGAATCCTCACATAGTGTTGTTAATTCAGACTCCTGACACAGAACCCTCACTTAGTGTTGTTAATTCAGATCCGACACAGAACCCTCACATAGTGTTGTTAATTCAGACCCCTGAGACAGAACCCTCACACAGTGTTGTTAATTCAGACCCCTGACACAGAACCCTCACATAGTGTTGTTAATTCAGACCCCTGACACAGAACCCTCACATAGTGTTGTTAATTCAGACCCGACACAGAACCCTCACATAGTGTTGTTAATTCAGACTCCTGACACAGAACCCTCACATAGTGTTGTTAATTCAGATCCCTGACACAGAACCCTCACATAGTGTTGTTAATTCAGACCCGACACAGAACCCTCACATAGTGTTGTTAATTCAGACCCCTGACACAGAACCCTCACATAGTGTTGTTAATTCAGACTCCTGACACAGAACCCTCACTTAGTGTTGTTAATTCAGACCCCTGACACAGAACCCTCACATAGTGTTGTTAATTCAGACCCCTGACACAGAACCCTCAGTGTTGTTAATTCAGACCCGACATAGAACCCTTACATAGTGTTGTTAATTCAGACCCGACACAGAACCCTCACATAGTGTTGTTAATTCAGACCCCTGACACAGAACCCTCACATAGTGTTGTTAATTCAGACCTCTGTCACAGAACCCTCACATAGTGTTGTTAATTCAGATCCAACACAGAACCCTCACAGTGTTGTTAATTCAGACCCCTATTACCTGTCGTTATATCTCCCTTACCAATGAGCCAGCCACCTGTCACTGCTGCGTTTTCTAGGCAACTGCCCACACTGCTGTTCTAAAGAATGAAGGAAGAATCGTGGGTTCGGGCATCACATATAACTTGAGCATTAATTAAGTGGTACTGTCTCCTGTTCAAGAAATTCAATTCAATGTCGGTGCATTAATTGCTTTGTGGGGAACTGTGGCAAAGTGCCCCCCGTGTATATTGTATGTTACGTGTTGTGTGTAAATGTTGGTGTATAGGCATTGGTACACGGGATATAAGCGGGTCTGTGTTTCACGTGTATTTAAAAATGTAGATTTGTATTTAGGCACGAGGAGGGCACAAATCACTTCACGTGCTGGTTAAAATGTAATGTGTGGTCACGTGTGGTCACGGGAGTGCACTTAATTAATTCACGTGCAGTTGTACCGAGATTCCAATTGAATGATTGACTAGCAATCGAGTCTCGGTACAACTGCATAAAAACAGCATGTTTTCACTCACTCGGGGTTGGGTGTTCGGTGAGTGGAGAACGGGTTTGGAGACGGAGGTGATCATTGGAAAAGTATTAATGAAAGTATCTGCTCACCGTGTTTGTCTGTATAGTTCGTTTTGTTTGTCTCTTTATTTTGGCTCAAGTGCCGTGTCCTGTTTTGTGTTCTGTTACAACCGTTTATTTTCTGTCTGTTTATTTATTAAATGCTGAGCGAAAGCATTCGCTCAGCTCCACCAAACTCTTGTTTTTGTTCCTGCTTCTGCCGTGACGTCACCGCCCAGTCATCTTGTCACACGTGGTGTCAGAACCGGGAAAACAGCGCCTCCAGGACTCAGGCCAGAGCAGGAACCGCAATTTGTTTTTTTTTTAAAAAAAAACAACAACAAACCACAACAAAAAAAAAAAAAATGGAAGGCTGGAACTGGAGAGATGGCTGGCAGAATCTGGAGGTCCTCCTCGGTGGTCTAGAGGACCAAGGCTGGTGCCTTGCCTGTGGGGAGTTCGGGCACCCGGTTGTGCGCTGCCCCTACCAAGAGGGAGAGGAGGAACTGGCCCAGGAGAGGAAGGTGAGGAGGAGGCAGAGAAGGGGAAAGGGGAAGAGGAAGGCAGAGTGTCCACCGCCCAAGTCTCCACCAGCAGAGGAAGAATGCCTGCTGGTTTTGCCTCCACAGCCCAAGTGGGAGGAGCCCGAACGTCCTACGCCCGAGTGGGAGGAGCCCGAACGTCCTACGCCCGAGTGGGAGGAGCCCGAACGTCCTACGCCCGAGTGGGAGGAGCCCGAACGTCCTACGCCCGAGTGGGAGGAGCCCGAACGTCCTACGCCCGAGTGGGAGGAGCCCGAACGTCCTACGCCCGAGTGGGAGGAGCCCGAACGTCCTACGCCCGAGTGGGAGGAGCCGGTGCGTCCACAGCCCGAGTGGGAGGAGCCGGTGCGTCCACAGCCCAAGAGGGAGGAGTCGGTGCGTCCACAGTCCAAGAGGGAGGAGTCGGTGCGTCCACGGCCCAAAAAGGGGAAGGTAGAGCGTCCACAGCCCCAGTCTCCACTAGCAGAGGGTGAATTCCTGCTGGTCCCGCCTTCACCACCTCCATCGGCAGGAGCAGAGCAGCAGGAGCTGTCTCTGCCTCCGCCACCTCCACTGCCAGGAGCAGAGCAGCAGGAGCTGCCTCTGCCTCCTCCACCAGCAGAGGGTGAATGCCTGCTGGGTCCCTGTCCACCAGCAGAGGGTGAATGCCTGCTGGGTCCCTGTCCACCAGCAGAGGGTGAATGCCTGCTGGTCTCCCCTTCTGTGGCGGAGCCGCACCAGTCCCCTGCAAGAGAGGGAGGGCCGCACCAGTCCCCGGAAACAAGGGTAGACTACACGCCGCTCCCACCTCCGCCGCCAGGAGACTACACGCCGCTCCCACCTCCACTGGCAGGAGCAGAGCAGCAGGAGCTGCCTCTGCCTCCGCCACCTCCATCGGCAGGAGCAGAGCAGCAGGAGCTGCCTCTGCCTCCGCCACCTTCACTGGCAGGAGCAGAGCAGCAGGAGCTGCCTCTGCCTCCGCCAACCTCACCAGCAGAGGAGGAATGCCTGCTGGTATCACTTCCCCCACCAGCAGAGGATGAATGCCTGCTGGTAACACTTCCCCAACCAGCAGAAGATGAATGCCTGCTGGTATCACTTTCCCCACTGTCACGAGGAGAGGAGCAGGAGCTGCCTCTCCCTTCACCAGGGAAACCAGGACTAGATGCTGGCGGTCCTCAGCAGCCCTTGCATAGGCTGCTGAGGAAAGCATGGGGAAGAACCGCCCGGCCGCAGTGGCCGAGAAGAGGGCCAAAACCTGCACCCCAGCTTGTCCTGACTCCCTGCCTCGCTGCGCCCAAGGATGCCTGCCTGGCTGCCCAAGGATGCCTGCCTGGCTGCGCCCAAGGATGCCTGCCTGGCTGCGCCCAAGGATGCCTGCCTGGCTGCGCCCAAGGATGCCTGCCTTGCTGCGCCCAAGGATGCCTGCCTGGCTTTGCCCAAGGATGCCTGCCTGGCTTTGCCCAAGGATGCTTGCCTGGTTTTGCCCAAGGATGCCTGCCTGGCTTTGCCCAAGGATGCCTGCCTGGCTTTGCCCAAGGATGCCTGCCTGGCTTTGCCCAAGGATGCCTGCCTGGCTTTGCCCAAAGATGCCTGCCTGGCTTTGCCCAAGGATGCCCGCCGCTCCGCATCGCCTGGGGTTGCCCGCCGCTCCGCATCGCCTGGGGTTGCCCGCCGCTCCGCATCGCCTGGGGTTGCCCGCCGCTCCGCATCGCCTGGGGTTGCCCGCCGCTCCACACAGGGTACAGGGTACGAGGGAGAAGTGGAGCTCCCGCTGCCGCCTCTATGGCCAGGGGCTCCCCTCCCAAGTTCGCCTCCCGAGGGTCCGCTGCTGCTGCCGCCGCCTCCCGAGGGTCCGCTGCTGCTGCCGCCGCCTCCCGAGGGTCCGCTGCTGCTGCCGCCGCCTCCCGAGGGTCGCTGCTGCTGCCGCCGCCTCCCGAGGGTCCGCTGCTGCTGCCGCCGCCTCCCGAGGGTCCGCTGCTGCTGCCGCCGCCTCCCGAGGGTCGCTGCTGCTGCCGCCGCCTGGGGTCGCCAGGGATCCTGCTTTGCCTGGGGTCGCCGAGGGTCCTGCTTCAGCCTGGGGTCGCTACACTGTGGCCAGAACCCCATGAAGGGGAGCTACCGCCATGAAGAAAGGGGGAGGTCAGGAGACCAGCTCCCCAGCCGCATTTCCGTGGCAGGAAACACGGTGGCCAGAGCCCCACGGAGGGAGCTGGCGGCCACGAAGGAGGGGGAGGTCAGGAGACCAGCTCCCTCGCAGCAGTTTCGCTGCCGGAGATCGTGGTGGTCGGAGCCCCACGGAGGGGAAATGCCGCCATGAAGAAGGGGAGGAGGTCAGGAGACCAGCTTCCCCAGCCGCACTTTCGCGGCAGGATAGTGTGTGGCGGAGCCCCGGAAGAGGGAGCTGATAGCCAAGAAGATGTGGGGAGTGGAGGACATTCTCCATGGCCACCCCCAGAAACACCTTGCTTCTCCTCTTCCGGGACTTTAAGACTGAGGGGGAGGTGGCCATTGAGGCCATGTGTGCTTTGCACAAGGGGGTATATGTGGCAAAGTGCCCCCGTGTATATTGTATGTTACGTGTTGTGTGTAAATGTTGGTGTATAAGCATTGGTACACGGGATATAAGCGGTCTGTGTTTCACGTGTATTTAAAAATGTAGATTTGTATTTAGGCACGAGGAGGGCACAAATCACTTCATGTGCTGGTTAAAATGTAATGTGTGGTCACGGAGTGCACTTAATTAATTCACGTGCAGTTGTACCGAGATTCCAATTGAATGATTGACTAGCAATCGAGTCTCGGTACAACTGCATAAAACAGCATGTTTTCACTCACCGGGTTGGGTGTTCGTGAGTGGAGAACGGGTTTGGAGACGGAGGTGATCATTGGAAAAGTATTAATGAAAGTATCTGCTCACCGTGTTTGTCTGTATAGTTCGTTTTGTTTGTCTCTTTATTTTGGCTCAAGTGCCGTGTCCTGTTTTGTGTTCTGTTACAACCGTTTATTTTCTGTCTGTTTATTTATTAAATGCTGAGCGAAAGCATTCGCTCAGCTCCACCAAACTCTTGTTTTTGTTCCTGCTTCTGCCGTGACGTCACCGCCCAGTCATCTTGTCACAGGAACCCAGCAATTGAATGAAAGTCCCTTTTTATTTCAATCTGCTGTCTGTCAGTATAAGGAAACGGAATGTATCGAGGACAGAGGGCAACGATGGAATCCAAAAGCACTGGCATCAGTGCACTGAAAGAGGCTTGTAAAATGCCATTTGTGTCTCCAGTCTGTCTTTGAAAGGTACCAGTGGCCAAAAAGCCAAGAGTAGACAGGACTTGTATGGGGGACCCAACATATCACACAATTCCAATAGGACTTCCATGGGAAAGCGATATCTTGCAAACTGTTTCAGTGCAAAGAAATCATAACGATCCCTAAACACTCTCTCAGTGAAAAGCGGCATTAGCAATGTCTTCCAAAAGGGCGAGACCAGCCATTTTCATGTGGTTTACAAAGACCTATTCTGTGAATCTATAGCCTACTAGTGAGAACATTTTCATTTTATTAGGCTGCACATCTGTTTGTAGTTATTACATTATTTTGCTATTAACAATGCACGACAGAAACGACTAAGAACAATCAACATTCTTTCAGTATGTAACACACATAGTGGTGATAAATAATATTTACATCACTGCGTAGATAATAATTACAATATTAGTCTAAATGTACGTGAATTCAAAGCACAGCAGTGTTTTGAACGTGTACTCAAAGCGCAGCAGTGTTTTGAAGGTGAATTCAAGGTGCAGCAGTGTTTTGAAGGTGAATTCAAGGTGCAGCAGTGTTTTTAACTTGAATTCAAAGCGTAGCAGTGTTTTGAACTTATGCTCATTACACTCTGTTGTCAACTTACATTCAGAATTCCCCTGAGTGTTTTATACTGTGGTATTTTGGGCGTCCTACACCGGTAGAATTAAACCGAAAACTACACAACAATGAATCCGTTCTGCATACAACATGAGCATGCGTGCAGCGTCAACACGTTCTCTTACCTGTGAAACAGTTCGCTTGAGTATTATTATTATTGTTATTATTATTATTAATCGTTTACAGGTAATTATTCCCTAATTTAAAGCATCATTTTATGTCATCAATCGTGTGTAACAAATAAATCTATCAAGAGGTAATGAACCATTGTAGAAGTAGATTATCATTTATTCCTTGTTAGTTTCAGCTATATCTTCATCTCTTCAATGACATTCCATTTTAAATGTGAACAATTTGTTTTGACAATCAAGACACCCCCTTTTTTTAGCTTTTTAAATCATGATTATGATTATAAAGATTATGATAACGGGTCTTCTGCTTCTTTATCATATTATGATCATGGTTACCAATTTTCTTACTTAGACTGCCAATATACTACTACTACTAGTAATAATAATAATAATAATAATAATAATAATAATAATAATAATAATAATAATACATTTATTATTATTTATTATTATTACTACTACGACTACTACTACTACTACTACTACTACTACTAATAATAATATGGTAAACCGAGTGTAGAAAATGTGTTTAATTTTACTGCTGAGCCCCTCAATTATATATATATATATATATATATATATATATATATATATATATATATATATATATATATATATATAATTTGATTAGAATACATTTACTGAAAAGGATGTAAGATGATATGGGACCATTTTATAAAGAAAAATATACCTGTGTACACGAGTGAAGTGTGTGTGTGTAATATATATATATATATATATATATATATATATATATATATATATATATATATATATGTAATATTTAAACGAAATCTGATACCAGTGGTATCGAATATTAAAATAAATTAAACGAAAGATATGACCATATAAATATAGCTATGATCTATGTTGTAATAATACTATATATAAAATAAAATACCTTTGCATATGTAATTATTTTTTATATCGGTGGCATTACCGCCCAGCAGTTCTTAAAAGTCGGATTCGAGAACGTTCAAATTAGACTCGCGTTCGACTCCTTTTGCGAACACAGTTCCATAATATAGTTATGCAGTTCACTAGTTCAAAACCATTTGTAAACAAAATTAATCCTTACAATCTACTGTTATGAAATAAAACAGCATTTAAAGACATTTTAATACACGAGAATTGTACAAACGGATAATTACTCCTGGATGAGAAAGCTCGGACCCTAGGCGTGCGTGGATTTACATGTGTTTACATACGTGACCCCGCGGGGTCTGGGGCGCTTAGTTTTTGTGGCGGAAGGGCAGGAACTTGTTGCTCTGAGGGCGGGGCTTCGCCTGGGGGTTTAATTCAGTAAAAAGAAGCAGTGGAATAATGAGCCTGGGCGCGCTGGACGGAGAGGTAAGACTCGAGTTAGGAGTTGATTACGTATAATAAAATCCTCTCCCACACTGACACAAAGGGTTCAGAAGCGCAGGGCACAGCGAAAGCTCCGGCACCGTGGATCTCGGAAGCGGGACGCGCTTGGAATTGTTTGAAATTTGCAGAACCAGTGGAAAGCGTAGGGATGGTGGAGAACTCCGCCAACAGCAAGGGTCAAATGGTGAGTATTTTTCACCCAGTGGAAAGCGTAGGGATGGTGGAGAACTCCGCCAACAGCAAGGGTCAAATGGTGAGTATTTTTCACCCAGTGGAAAGCGTAGGGATGGTGGAGAACTCCGCCAACAGCAAGGGTCAAATGGTGAGTATTTTTCACACAGTGCTGGAAAAGGAAAGAGGAAAGGGGAAATGGCATCGACTCGACTCTCTCTTCGACCCTAGCAGAGCGGACATTAACAGGAGATTCGGGATCATAAATACGCAAAAACGCACGGATAGCTTGTGCAATTCTTATTGATTTATCTATACTCTCAGAGTTAAATTGAAGCTAGATACAGTAGGCTGATTTGCAAAATGTCTAACTTTTTGACCCCCAAAATGATCATCGGGGTGTTGGACATTTATGAACCGCTGTGTGTGGGCTGCACAACAGTTAACTAAAATTACTACAGCAGCAACACGAAATCAACGCGTGCTGAATGCACATTAATACTCCTAGTCGAACGAGGGCGTTGCGTGGAAATACAATGGAAATTGCTTAAGTTTGGTTGTTAACTATGAAAACCAGAAAACATAAATTACATATAGATCCATATTCACTTGCGTTAATCTCTCGAAATAGTAAAACGAGTGAAAAGATCACTGACAGAGTTTGGATATTGTACGCTATATAATTGTATTAAATGCACAGTACACTACTTGTTTCCAGCGTTTAACAAAAAGGAACACTGTATTTGTTACAAAAATGCGCATTTGCTGTGAAGTGACTGACAGCTGTGTTCGGGTCTAATTTTATAATCGATATCGGGGAGTTAGATAACGAAGCAATTTAAGTTCGATAAGAACACTGAGTCAGAGCTGTGTCTGAGAACTACACTGCAATCTGAAGAAATTTGTTACTTGGAAACCGCGAACACGTCTTTTTTTTTTTAAACGACAATCCTGTTCGCTATTTTACTTCGTATCACAATCGCACGGGTTAAAACATATCTGGTTTTAAAATAATTGCTTGAAGATTTATTTTTATTTGTTTTCAAAACCAAATTGCTGTAATGTACAGTACAAGCCTTTGTTGTGTTTAGGGTTTCCCTTAAATCAGAAGCTTGTTTTAAAAATACACCACAGGGAAATGTATAGAACTATAAATAGTAAAATTGTTGCTTTGGGCTTGCATGACTAGTACAGTCAGTTCTGTCTGTGGTGACGAGTTTCAGAAAAGGTATCTGACTGCTGCTGTATGTCGTCAGTCACTCTGCAGGCTACCGACACCACATTCGTTCTTATTTTGAAGTCGGCTGTACAGAGATTTGTAATTCAAAAGTAGAGGTTCCTTGAGGTAACAAAACAAAGAAACAACACTGTTTATATTAGAAATTTAATTTGTAAATCGGTTCTGATAATCATCACGAATAACTCTTAACATTCCGTTAGCTCTGTCACTAAAGACAGTCACAGCGTATCGATTTCATGCCATGAAAATGTAATGGGAGTACTTGCATGAAAACGAAGCACTTTGATGTGTCAGTAAAATACACAATTATCGACTTCTTATACAGAATGTAATACTGTCAAACAACGTGGCTGCGTTTAACAGAGCAACGTATAGTAACACATAAAAAATTAAAAAATAAAAACAAAAATTGTAAAATGAATTTAAATGGCTAAAAAACCACAAATGTTGATAGATTTGCAGCAAGCATTTACATTGTACAAAGATACGTGTTTGTTTTATGACAATACAAACTGTACAGTTTGTGTATTGTTTTTCAGTAGCTAGGTGATAGAAATCAAATGTTTTTTTTTTTTTTCATTTAACCTTTATTTTACCAGATAAGAAGATTGAGAACAAATTATCATTTACAAGGAAGAGGCAAACATCACAGCAGCACAAAGCAAACAAATACAGCATAGAAAATAGTCATTGTCCTCATTTCTGCAGCCTGGCCCAGTGTAAATGCTACTCACACTTCCTGTGTTGTTGTTGTGTGCGTAACTGATGAGGTGTTTTACTATTAAGTATATGTTTTAATTCAGATCTTTCCATGGACAATGGTCTAGGTAGGTGTTTCAGCAGGGCTAATTTCATTCATAACTTCAAACACTGTGTAGACATGTTTTGGCTAATAGTTTCTCCAGTACCCTGTTACCTGCTAAGGGTTTAAAACCAGCTCGGGACAGGAGAAATGAGTTTGCTGGTGTGAGCTTAGCAGTGCATATTGATCGCAAGCCCCGCACAGGAATAGTCAGGTCACGGCTGAATGTTGGAATTCTGGGTTCAGACTTTGCAATTCTTTAGTATTATTTAGTATTCTGCAGTTCTGTTGGTTACCATTCTACTAGGTCAGATACTGTTTGCTACACTTGTCAAACCTCGTAGAGGTGCTGATGTGTTGTCCCCTCCTCGTTGTTCTCAGCCCGGTCTGACCCCTGAGGGATTGAGCATGGTGTTGCCTGGAAGCCCTTCGTTCTCCCCCCACCATGCAGGCGTCAAGCTGGAGGCGGTGATGGAGCAGCTCCAGAGGCAGCAGCAAGCCCGTCTGGAGATGGAGCAGCGAGAGCAGAACGAGCAGCACGTCCGCGAGGCCCACATCAGGTACGCCCAGCAGGTAGCAGCTCAGCAGGCCGTCCTGGCTGCAGCAAGGGCCTCTGGGAACCAGCTGCCTTCGGGACTCCTGCACAGGGGCCTGTCTGCGCTGGTGGTGGGGAGCCAGAGAGCCTCAGATCAGAGCAGCGTGGACGAGGAGAGGGTCCGAGAGTCTGGGGACGAGGAGGAGGAGGAGATGGAAAGGGATGAGGAGCTGGAGGAAGGGAGTGAGGAGGAGGAGGAGGAGGAAGGTAGTGGAGGTGGGGCTGTCGGGTTGGAATACCTCCGGAAACAGACCCTGGCTTTGCAGACGGCCCAAAGACTGCTGCCCGCCACCCACCCGTCTCCCCAAGGCCCCCCTCCTCCCGTCGTCGAGGTGAAGCAGGAGCCGGGCGAGGAGAGCCACTCTCCGGGGGAGCAGACATCAGGATCCCCGAGCGGGCAGCCGGACTGGGGCTACGAAGAGCAGTTCAAACAGGTAAGAGCAGGCGCATTACTGAGTCTTCTGCAGGAACTTCAGGTTGAAACATTGAAAGGGAATGATGCAGAGGGTGGTCTTCACGGGCAGCAGTGTGGAGTCGTGGCTAGGGCTCTGGACTCTTGACCGGAGGGTCGTGGGTTCAGTCCCAGGTGGGGGACACTGCTGCTCTAGGTACTTTACCTAGATTGCTCCAGTAAAAAAAAAAAAAAAAAACTGTATAAATGGGTAAATGTATGTAAAAATAATGTGATATCTTGTAACAATTGTAAGTCGTCCTGGATAAGGGCGTCTGCAAAGAAATTAATAATAATAATAATACTGGGTCGGGCACAAAGCATACGTTTACTAACAGGATTTCTATAATATAATTTGGAGGATAATTGTCTGCTGTTTTAAAATCATGCAATTATCCTCCAAATGCCTTGTGGAATGATGAAGGCACCAAATTGTAGGCGTTGAGTTCTAGTTTGTCTTTTGGTAATGTTGTAACAGAGAAACGGAGCACCTCTTGACAAACTGATTCCTTTGAAATTGCCACGGAATATTTTGTTTAGTCAGCAGCTCAGGGAAATCGCTTCTGGGATCTCTCTTGGTCACCTGCAAAGTGCTTTACTTTGTCCGAATTGTTGTTTTCCATGAAAGAGTTAAATTCCCCTGCTGGGAGGAAACGCTAATCCCTCTCTCTCTCCTGTCGGTGTTCTTTGTGTCCGGGTCGTGTTCTCCAGGGAGGCTGCTGCCTTTGTAGCCAAAATCCTAGAAGTGTGGCTTGGCAGACCGCCAGTTTGTGCTGTCGAGGTTACGGACCTTCCAGGGAGTGAGGGTACAGCAGCAGACTCCAAAAAACAAGTGAAATGTGGGTGGAGTGGATAGCAAGCAGCCTTCTATCAATCAGCAGCAGAGAGACTTGCAGTGAGGGAGAAACCTTTATCAAAAACCGTTGGAAGCTTAGAAAAACACGGGAGTTTACAGTTTATCAGAGTTCCGGGTGGAGCATATCTAGCTGAAACAGGGAGAGCAGAAAGTTTCACGTGAGGGTGCTGAAAGCCTTTCCCGAAGGGGCGGGGGCTTTTTGTTTAATGTCTATTTAGTAGCTTCCAATTACACTATTTTGGGGGAATGCTATTATATTTCTCTCAGTGCATTGTCAGCACGGCAGTTTAGGAGAAGGGCAACAGATGTCGCATGCTTTGTGTCCGCCTCACAGAATGGGGAGGGGGTGATTTTGTCATTGATCTATGTCTTTTGACCTCAGCGCTGCCCTGAACAGCAGAGTAAATAATTGTTAAACAAGAGAGCAGACAAAGAAACCTTAGCGAGATGTTGTCAGGGAGGGCTGTCTGCACTGAGGCCTAGCAGTAAAGGCCTCTTGTCGACAAGCCCTGGTCTGGAAAAGGCCTTGTTCTCTGTCCCCCTGGGAGAGCCAGGCAGTCCCTTTAGGTCTGTCTGACAGCTACGTTTCTGTCCTGTCCCCTCTGATGAGGAAGAAGGGGATTGGATTGGATTCATAGGTCAAGGTCTTAATGTTGGTGGTCAGAGTGACACATGGCCGTCCCAGTAGCTGTTTTAATTTTAGGAGGGGGATTGCCTCAAATCTCTTTAATTTCCCCTCCCTCTTTATCAAACTACCCCCTTGAAATGCAGTGTGGTTTCTCCTCGCCAGTGGACGCCTCCACCTCGTGGATAACTGGGTGGCTAGAAATGTATCTGTGAAGGTTTTTATTAAATTAGATGGCTGGTAAATTTATTTTATAAAATAAGTGCACTGTATATATATGTATTAAAAACTGAAAAAGAATGTTAAACCTAAACCAATCACCTTGCAATAACCTTTTATTTAAATAAAATGTATGTATGAAAAACTTAAATTCACTGACAAACATTCAGTTTGATTTAAGATATTTAAAAAGACTTTGCCATTTGATTTATTACATCTCTTAATTTTTCTAAATTTAGCACCATTGAGTGTTTATTGTTAGGGGTGGTTCGACTGAAACACAGAACATTGAGGCTAACCTCTATTTGACATGCAAATGTAAACAATTCAATCTAGTTCTTAAACCTTTAGCACTGTTCATATGCACCAAGTGAAGCAGTGAAAAAGCTTCCCCTCTCCAGGAACCTGCAGGCAGTGCTGCTGCTGCTGGAAGGAAGGGGATGTATGGTATAAACTGTGATCACACTCCCCTCCCCCTATAATAAACGCCCTGTGTGCAAGCAGGATTGCAGGATGTTGTTTCTCTCCACAGGGGACCAGTGATTATTTCAAACCCCCCATTAGCCTGCAGAAGGTAGTTTGAGACTTTTCACTCCTAATATGAAGACTAATAATGGTGGTTCAATGCAAATAATATTTAACTTGGAAGCAACTTAAAATATGGCTTAACCATATGAAGACGCTGTGTGCATAATATCCGCGATGGCCATGGCATCCCTTCCTTTAATGAACACTGCAAAACAGACGCCTTTATGTGTCAGTAACACTTGACAGTAACATTTTCTATTCCATTGTGAAATGGTCTTGATGGAGCGCTAATATGCGTTGATTGTCTTTAGTCTTTATATTGTTCTGGTCACTGTATACTTTTTTTGTTTTTACTGCTCAAGTGTTAACTATCATGTGATTTGCTGGTCCTATCCTGACCATCAGCGAATCAGTTTTGAGAATGCTTTGTGCGCCTTCTGTGTAGTCGACTATGTAAACAAAACGCGTGCTGCAGCCACCTTGGATGCAGAGCAGGTGGACAGACGCTTATTCCTGGCAAACCACATGGAAATTATGCACATTGAACAAAACTGACTGTATATATTTTGAGCTTCTTTGGAGTTTACAAATGAACTGTTAAACCTGGGAATAACACTTTATTTTGTGTTTTTTGTTTTATTTTGAACAGTATTTCTCAAACCGGGCTGCGTGCGTCTGAGCACATCTAATCCAGGGGTTCCCAAACTGCGGACTGAGAGGGGGGGGAGAGGAGAGGAGAGGAGAGGGAGAGGAGGGAGGAGGGAGGAGGGAGGAGGGGGATGTTGCAAGCCAACTGAATGTGATTTTGCAAGTTGTATTTGGTTGCACAGAATAGTGGTGAAAAGGGTAACTTATGCAAGGCCCTCGTTTCATTCTGTATTGTGCACATTCGTCTTTTATGTGCATGACAGTTCAGCGTGAGAGGTAACGGCTGGACATTTTATTTACACAGTGTTCAGAAGTTAGGATTTAAGAGTTGTGTTTTTGTGCTCGTTGTACTGGTTTTACTCAAGTGATTCCTGTGCAGGTATTTAGAAATGGGAATAATAAGAGACACACACTTCTTTCATGTTTGATAACCAAGAAAAATAACCACATTTCTAAAATGTTCAATTATACAAAGGTACCTAATTTAAATGTTTGATAAAAGCGTCTTTGTACTTTTTGGAGGATTTTTAACTGGCACATACCTGTTTACCTTTTCTCTTTAACTCTATTGTTATGATAACGTACTCCAATTATGTTAACTGCAAAAGTTATGTCTAAATGTAATTGATCAAATTACATAAATGCAGCTTGTGTTGTGATTATTTTTCAAAGAAATGTCTTTGTTACTGAATGGGTTAAAAAAAAAGGGGTTGGTGTGTGTGTGTGTGTGTGTGTGTGTGTGTGTGTCTCATGTGATTTGGTGTTTTTGCAGGCACTGTCAGCCTTTGCATCCGTCTGTCATATCTTGGGCTCTGAGACCCAGACCTCCCAGGCAGCCCTGAGACAGGCAGCTGATAGGTAACTCCTTGTTTTCCCTGACATAGAGATCTAATTATTGAATAAACGACAAGATCTGGCTGGCTGCTAGCCAGCCGTCAGACATCTCCCCGTATGAAAGTGTTCATAGAGAGTCCAGGGAGGAGGGGGTTCTGTGCACAGTTCTGATGACAGGGATTATGTAATCCTGGGTAGGGTTAGGGTTAGGGAGGAGGGGGAGCGGTGCTCCACTGCGGTGTACAGTTTTGATGACAGGGATTATGTAATCATGGGTAGGGTTAGGGAGGAGGGGGAGCAGTGCTCTCCTGCGGTGTACAGTTCTGATGACAGGGATTATGTAATCCTGGTTAGGGAGGAGGGGGAGCGGTGCTCAGCTGCGGTGTACAGTTCTGATGACAGGGATTATGTAATCCTTGGTAGAGTAGGGTTAGGGTTAGGGTTAGGGAGGAGGGGGAGCGGTGCTCCGCTGCGGTGTACAGTTCCGATGACGGATTATGTAATCCTGGGTAGGGTAGGATTACGGAGGAGGGGGAGCGGTGCTCCGCTGCGGTGTACAGTTCTGATGACAGGGATTATGTAATCCTGGGTAGGGTTAGGGAGGAGGGGGAGCAGTGCTCCGCTGCGGTGTACAGTTTTGATTACAGGGATTATGTAATCCTGGGTAGGGTTAGGGAGGAGGGGGAGCGGTGCTCCGCCATGTGTACAGTTCTGATGACAGGGATTATGTAATCCTGGTTAGGGAGGAGGGGGAGCGGTGGTCCGTTGCGTTGTACAGTTCTGATGACAGGGATTATGTAATCCTGGTTAGGGAGGAGGGGGAGCAGTGCTCGCCGTGTGTACAGTTCTGATGACCAGGATTATGTAATCCTGGTTAGAGTAGGGTTAGGGTTAGGGTTAGGGAGGAGGGGGAGCGGTGCTCCGCTGCGGTGTACAGTTCTGATGACAGGGATTATGTAATCCTGGGTAGGGTAGGGTTAGGGAGGAGGGGGAGCAGTGCTCCGCTGCGGTGTACAGTTCTGATGACAGGGATTATGTTATCCTGTGTAGGGAGGAGGGGGAGCGGTGCTCCGTTGCGTTGTACAGTTCTGATGACAGGGATTATGTAATCCTGGTTAGGGAGGAGGGGGAGCAGTGCTCCGCTGCGGTGTACAGTTCTGATGACAGGGATTTTGTAATCCTGGTTAGGGAGGAGGGGGAGCGGTGCTCCGCTGCGGTGTACAGTTCTGATGACAGGGATTATGTAATCATGTGTAGGGTTAGGAGGAGGGGAGCGGTGCTCAGCTGCGTGTACAGTTCTGATGACAGGGATTATGTAATCCTGGTTAGGAGGAGGGGAGCAGTGCTCTGCTGTGGTGTACAGTTCTGATGACAGGGATTATGTAATCCTGGGTAGGGTTAGGGTTAGGGAGGAGGGGGAGCGGTGGTCCGCTGCGGTGTACAGTTCTGATGACAGGGATTATGTAATCCTGGGTAGGGTAGGGTTACAGAGGAGGGGGAGCGGTGCTGCTCTGTGGTGTACAGTTCTGATGACAGGGATTATGTAATCCTGGGTAGGGTAGGGTTAGGGAGGAGGGGGAGCGGTGCTCCACTGTGGTGTACAGTTCTGATGACAGGGATTATGTAATCCTGGTTAGGGAGGAGGGGGAGCGGTGCTCTGCTGCGGTGTATAGTTCTGATGACAGGGATTATGTAATCCTGGGTAGGGTAGGGTTAGGGAGGAGGGGGAGCAGTGCTCCGCTGCGGTGTACAGTTTTGATGACAGGGATTATGTAATCCTGGGTAGGGTTAGGGAGGAGGGGGAGCGGTGCTCCGCTGCGGTGTACAGTTCTGATGACAGGGATTATATAATCCTGGTTAGGGAGGAGGGGGAGCAGTGCTCCGCTGTGTGTACAGTTCTGATGACAGGGATTATGTAATCCTGGGTAGAGTAGGGTTAGGGAGGAGGGGGAGCAGTGCTCTGCCATGTGTACAGTTTTGATGACAGGGATTATGTAATCCTGGGTAGGGTTAGGAGGAGGGGGAGCGGTGTCTGCCAAGTGTGTACAGTTCTGATGACAGGGATTATATAATCCTGGTTAGGGAGGAGGGGAGCAGTGCTCGCCATGTGTACAGTTCTGATGACAGGGATTATGTAATCCTGGTAGAGTAGGGTTAGGGTTAGGGAGGAGGGGGAGCGGTGCTCTGCTGTGGTGTACAGTTCTGATGACAGGGATTATGTAATCCTGGGTAGGGTAGGGTTACGGAGGAGGGGGAGCGGTGCTCCACTGCGGTGTACAGTTCTGATGACAGGGATTATGTAATCCTGGTTAGGAGGAGGGGAGTGGTGCTCTGCTGCGTGTACAGTTCTGATGACAGGGATTATGTAATCCTGGTTAGGAGGAGGGGGAGCGGTGCTCTGCTGCGGTGTACAGTTCTGATGACGGGGATTATGTAATCCTGGTTAGGGAGGAGGGGGAGCGGTGCTCCGCTGCGGTGTACAGTTCTGATGACAGGGATTATGTAATCCTGGTTAGGGAGGAGGGCGAGCGGTGCTCTGCCATGTGTACAGTTCTGATGACAGGGATTATGTAATCCTGGTTAGGGAGGAGGGGGAGCAGTGCTCCGCTGCGGTGTACAGTTCTGATGACAGGGATTATGTAATCCTGGGTAGGGTAGGGTTAGGGAGAAGGGAGAGCAGTGCTCAGCTGCGGTGTACAGTTCTGATGACAGGGATTATGTAATCCTGTGTAGGGAGGAGGGGGAGCGGTGCTCTGCTGCGGTGTACAGTTCTGATGACAGGGATTATGTAATCCTGGTTAGGGAGGAGGGGGAGCGGTGGTCCGCTGCGGTGTACAGTTCTGATGACGGATTATGTAATCCTGGTTAGGGAGGAGGGGGAGCAGTGCTCCGCCATGTGTACAGTTCTGATGACAGGGATTATGTAATCCTGGGTAGGGTAGGGTTAGGGAGAAGGGAGAGCAGTGCTCAGCTGCGGTGTACAGTTCTGATGACAGGGATTATGTAATCCTGTGTAGGGAGGAGGGGCAGCGGTGCTCTGCTGCGGTGTACAGTTCTGATGACAGGGATTATGTAATCCTGGTTAGGGAGGAGGGGAGTGGTGGTCCGCCATGTGTACAGTTCTGATGACAGGGATTATGTAATCCTGGTTAGGGAGGAGGGGGAGCAGTGCTCCGCTGCAGTGTACAGTTCCGATGACGGATTATGTAATCCTGGGTAGGGTAGGGTTACGGAGGAGGGGGAGCGGTGCTCCGCTGCGGTGTACAGTTCTGATGACAGGGATTATGTAATCCTGGGTAGGGTAGGGTTAGGGAGGAGGGGGAGCAGTGCTCCGCTGCGGTGTACAGTTTTGATGACAGGGATTATGTAATCCTGGGTAGGGTTAGGGAGGAGGGGAGCGGTGCTCTGCCATGTGTACAGTTCTGATGACAGGGATTATGTAATCCTGGGTAGTGTTAGGAGGAGGTGGAGTGGTGCTCTCCATGTGTACAGTTCTGATGACAGGGATTATGTAATCCTGGGTAGGGTAGGGTTAGGGAGGAGGGGGAGCAGTGCTCTCCTGCGGTGTACAGTTCTGATTAAAGGGATCATGTAATCCTGGGTAGCTGCAGAAATGGGGGGGGGGGATTTAAACACAAACGAGATACAGTATCATCTCCGCTCATCTTGGATCTGATTTCCATAGCCCCCCACCCCTCTCTTTAGATTTCACTCTCCCTCCTTTTAAACTGAGCCCTTGTACCACCCCTCCCCCAACTGCTCTGAATCCACCTGTCTTTCCTAATTCTTCATAAAAGGAATTTCTTTCTGAACGATAATTCTAAAATCCTTCCACATTATATATTGCTCCCCTGTTTTATTTTGTATAATACAGGTTACTGGAAGCTTCTTTTTCCATGAACTCAGAAATGATCCACTATGAGCTGTTCTACGTTGCACATTGTTTTAACCCTCTCTTGGTAAGTTAGTTTCATGTCTCTGATACATAAACTCTTCCATGTTCTCTTCATTACTTCAAGGTTCTCTTGCGGACATACAAGGCTTTGCATGGTCAGGGTCCTAGTTACATTATGAACCTTCTCAGCCCTTACATCCCTGGAAGACAGCTTAGATTCGTCACACTATGGACTTCTAGAGTCTTTGGTCCAAGATGTGTTCCTCTTGGTGGGCGTTGTTTTAGCTGTGCTTCCCCTTCTCTCTGGGACTGTCTGCCTGGTTGCATTCAGGACTCCACATCAGCGCTGAAGACACATGTGTTCTTGGCTGCCTTTTTACAGTGATCCTGTGAGCTGCTTGTTAAAACTTAAGGTTTTTGTTATTATTGTTTTTATGATCTTAGGAATTGGTTTTTATTTGTATTTGACCTGTTTTTGAATGTATTCTTTAATTGACTATTTGTTTTGTTATATTATTATTGCTGTTACTATGTTCCTGATTTTTTGTTTTCTCATATTGTGCTAGACTGAATTTCCATTGTTGCCCATTCTGTCGAGTGGACGTAATTCATGAGCACTGGCTCTGTTGTGTCAGCCTGTGCATTTAAACCTGAAATAGCACTCCACACAACCCTTGTTTCTGTTGTTTAAAAGATGAGTACACAGCACGCTCATGGTTCATTGGGCTCCAATAGTGAAGTGCTTAATTGAGCTTAGTGGGGGATGGGGTGTTGTCCCTGTTTTTAGATTCTGCTGCCCCACCCAAAGGAAACATTCCAGACAGAATGAAAGAGTTAACCGGGGAATAGTTGGCATTCCCATCTAAGGCTTGATCAGTTATCGGGCACACCTCAGACTTCCTGTGTCTCTCAAGCTCTTAATTCATTGAGAGATGTAGGGGAGGGTTTAAACTAAACAAATAAACAACAGTGTTGGTTGCGAGAGCTTTGCTCCGGTGCACCTGTGAACCTCTTTAGGTGTGCTGTTGCTCTGAGGCTGTGTGTGACGGGTATGTTCTCAATCTTGTTCACTATGTGCAATCCAGATGGCTTCTGAAAGCCTTCCTAACCCACCGCATCTTAATGGAACATTCCAGATGGCGTTTCAAAATTCCCCAAATGCTCTGTAGCAACATGCAGCTTGTAGTTTTCCTGAATTCCAGTTTCTGAAGGGGGGTAGGGGGTTAACATAAACATTGGGAGTATCCTTTGAAGGCTGTGCCTTTCTCTCCTGTCTAGGCATAACCTTACAAAACAATATAAAGCTGGCTTTCAATTAAAATGCTGGACAGTCGTGAATGACTCTTGTAAATTAGATTTTTCTTTTTTTTTTTTTTTAAATCTTGAACTGCCACAGTGGTGAATTATTATACAAGATATGTGTTTTAAACCCTGTACTTACTTTGACCTAACTTGTTCAGTACAATATGGTAAAATAGCTAATTATCTCTCATTTTAGGTCGTATTTTTAATTGATATTAAAACACAACAGTGAACAAACTTTGTGTCTTGCTGAATCATCTATTTATTATTTTAATATTACTGTCTGTCTGACTCCTGAAAAGAAATGATGGGCTGCTTGTTAATATATGAACCAGCTCAACATGTGCTACTCCTCCCATTTGGTCACTGTGTATAATACTAGTAATCTATCTACTTTTCAATGATATGTTTTATTCAGATTCTTTGAGAGCAGCTTCTTGTACCCCATAGAGTTTATATAACCATTACAAAACACTGAGACGGTTGGGAATATTTTCAACCCATTTTTAGCCCAGGGGGATTCTGAAGATTCTCCCTCAATTCTCAAACTTCAGTTACATTTCTCAGATCCCAGTGGGATCAGCAAGGTAGAGAAGGAGTTCAGTATCTCTGAGGAAGAGATTCAGCAGGACAAACACTGCTGGTTGCTTGTTTAGCTTGGCTGCCGATGACCAGTAAATCTGTTTGCTCTGGCTTCTGCACTGACACCTTGAGAAGCTTCTTCAAACCTGGCCCTTTGTCTTTCCTATTTACAGAGGGGGCAGGGTGGGATGAGGCCATTTGGTGTAATTTCTTCCCAAGGTACTTTACTGTGTGGGTGAGGGTCTAATTGCAGTGATTAATCTCCATTTTGTTGGTCCTTTGCCTGGGGCTAGTAGCCCTGGTCAGGCCTCAACAGGTGTGCTGAAAGCAGTATTGCTGCCATAAAAGCTTGTAGCTAAATGCTCGCTGGCCAGTTGGCCCTTTGCTTCAGTTTGTAGTCTGGAATCGTTCTGCCTCGTATGCCCACAAGATTATCTAAATGCCTTTAATATACTAACTAGTCACTTTTCCTCTAGCATGAATATTTTTTGTAGTACAGTGTAATGGTGTATTCCAGAGCGTTTCTATTTTACACAATCAATATACATCTAAAACTAAATGATTCCAAAACTAGTCCCTGTGGTTTATGCAGCATGTGCTTATTGTAGCACAGTACATCTTCATCATTTTTAAAATGTCCAGTATTCGTGTTTTGTTTCTATTCAGTGTCTCCTATGTATTTATCTTTATACGCGTTGCAGGGCTTGTCTGTGTAAGATTTGTGTCTGGTGCAGCGGTGTAATCGATAAACTTCCTAGGGTTTCGTTTTCACAACTTCAGTAAGTGGATTTTCAATACATGAACTCGCTTGTATACATGTCCACTTATATAAAATGTGGTTTCCTTTTGTATGTTCTGTTTTATTCAGTGGTTATAAATTTGCAAAAGTGGGATTTGCTTTAGTAGTTCCAGAAGTTAAGGGGAGCTCCTGCATTGATCACTAGTACGTTCTGCATTTAAAGGCTAATTGGGTGCATTTGAATGGCAGAAGTAGATTGCATTGTAAACCAGCAATTTAAAAACCATGTTTAAGATGTACAGTACTTCCACCAGCTTGCTCTGAATAGGATTACTTGGAGGTCCTGTCTTTCTCAAAGCAGTCTAACTGCTTCAATACCAAGTCATGCACCAGTATTTCTTCCTGACTTCATGTGTCCATTATTATCATTAAATGTATTTATTTTATTTTTTATGATGTCTCCTTCAGATAAGGGATAAATGAAAAACACTACCTCTACCCACAAATTAAATTGAACAGACTAAACATTTGAACCATTTGTGTAAATGGTTGTTCACCAGCTATCTGACACATTCTCAAAAAGTTGGTTTCAGTCTTCACAGCATGAATAAGTGATGGATCTATAAAGAAATCCTGTTCATATCCCTGTTAGTATTCTTACTCTTAAGACTTTGAGAGCCTTTGACGTTCCAGATGGTGATTGTAAACTTAATGAATGAGAAACAGGCAGCATCTGTTTTGATATTTGGAGGCCTGGTAGCATTTTGTTAATTGCAAATCGTTTTACCAGATAGCCCTCTGAAGTCCACAAGAGACAGAAGCTTCTACAATTTGGTGTTCTAAAACAAGCTGGAATTGAGTCTTCTTTTTTTTTTTTAACTTGAACATCTTGAAAGCTTAGCAGTGCTGTACAAGCACTGAGCAATGTTCTAATTTGCAAGTGTGATCAATGGTCTGTTTTCATTAACTGATAAATGAAACTGTAATTCAGTGCTACAGTATAATATAATCTGCATTTTGACAATGTTTAAACATTTAAATGGAGTGGACTTTTCATTTATTTTCACTTCAAACAGTGCAATCTGGTGAATTGTAAACGCATATGGAGGGAGGGGTGCCTGCTGTACACTCGCCCACCAGGAGCCACCATGGTGCAGAAATTCACAGGAGCCCCTGAACGAACAACGCTCTGGTTTAATTAGCTGGGAGTCTTCACAAGCACATTCCAGGGGCCAGTGGCTTGATAGTGGAGGTTTCTGATTTCTAAACCAGACCTGTTCCAGATCCCTTTATTCAAACACTCTCAGGATTCTCCTTCAGAACTCTGTTCATGTGTTTGTTTCCATGAACAAGACTCTGCAGATCCCTTTCATCAAACACTCAGGATTCTCCTTCAGAACTCTGTTCATGTGTTTGTTTCCATGCACAAGACTGCAGAGCCCTTTCTTCAAACACTCTCAGGATTCTCCTTCAGAACTCTGTTCATGTGTTTGTTTCCATGCACAAGACTCTGCAGATCCCTTTCTTCAAACACTCTTAGGATTCTCCTTCAGAACTCTGTTCATGTGTTTGTTTCCATGCACAAGACGCTTGTGAAAGGGGTGCTTTGATCAGGACTGATTAATAAGCACCGATATTTGGGAAGCAGTTTACTTTAATTCAGTGTCTGTAAATAAAGCTCCTTTTTGTTCACTGATTTGAAGCAGACTTCATTGTAATCTGATGTGTCTTGTGCATTTTAGCAGTGCCCAATCAGGTCTCTCTTCTGAAAACAACTGGAATTGATTCACTAAGTTCTGATTCAGTTCTGATGGATCATTGTTTGCATTCTATGCAGTACCACGGTAGCTGCCAAAACCTAATTTTTCTGCCTATGAATGAAAAGTCCACCAGCCCCAAACACATTCTACCTGCCCAGTATAATGTTTATTGATAGTTTGTGTTGCAATGTGTGTTTAAAAGAGGGCATATAAACTCCTACTCTACAGAGTTTAAACCAACTGCGATCGATCGGGTGGAAAAGGGAGAGAAGCTTTCAGAAATACTGCTGTCCTCCAGTGATTAATATTCTGAATCTTAAGTCTTTAATTGCTTTTGCAAAGAAAGTCTCGCTCCTCCCAACAGACAGCCACGTGTACACTGTAAAATGTTCTATGTAAATGAAAAACAATGTATTTCTGTAGTGTGTGCAGCATATGTGAGGTACTGTATAGTATCATAGCGGGTCAATGCGGCACTGGGATCTGTTTTGTGTACCAAGTAGGCTACGGTAAAAAAGAAAACCTGCTGCAACACCATCTTCTTACCCGTGACCCGACCCAAATCCGCAAGTGTTTGTCCTTTACCTACTGCCTGCGTCGACTGAATCTCTCACGCTCATGATATTTATTAACTAGCTCTACGTACTTTACTATAAAATACCTGTCTATTGGTGACTGAAATAAGCACATAAAAAACAAAAATCACTATAATACTAAGAATAACCATAGACTTACCTTTCTTTGTTTCAATGCGATGGGTGGGCCTGTTTCTGTGAGCAAAGTTATTTTAAAGAATGGTTCTAGTTTACTTTTCATTAACGCAAGGGATAAAAAACTGTTTTAAATTGATAATTGATAATTACAGCAGAAATTGATTTATGTGAATTAATAATCTGATCTCAGAGTGCGGTTTGGAGGATAAGGGGTCAATAATACCCTGCTTCCGCTAGCCATGTTCGGGTACACCTCAGCTGGTGCGTCTGAGTCCAGGGAGTTTCCACCGTGTGTCCCAAACCGGTTTGGGATGTTACAGTTTGGTACCTCATACCCGATGAGTCCCAACTGGTCCCAACTGCAGTTATGGCGTTCGTAGCGAGCCAAGAAAAGAGAAAATGTTTGCTTACCTTTTGGATGGGGAGGAAATTAAAGCACTTTTGAATATTTGGTCAGAAAGTTCATTTTTAATGACCACCGACACAACAAACAAATACTTACCGTGCGAGTAGAAACAAGGCATAACTCCTGCAAATAACTATTATTATTATTATTAGTTTATTTAGCAGACGCCTTTATCCAAGGCGACTTACAGAGACTAGGGTGTGTGAACTATGCATCAGCTGCAGAGTCACTTACAACTACGTCTCACCCGAAAGACGGAGCACAAGGAGGTTAAGTGACTTGCTCAGGGTCACCGAATGAGTCAGTGGCTGAAGTGGGATTTGAACCGGGGACCTCCTGGCTACAAGCCTGTTTCTTTAACCACTGAACCACTCAGCCTCCTTAGGTGCTGATCCATTCAGGGCCTTGTAAGTTAACAGCAAAATCTTAAAATCAATTCTGTACTGCGCAGGGAGCCAGTGTAAAGAGGATTAAACAGGGGTAACGTTCACTTTTTCTGGTTTTAGTCAGAATTCTAGCGGTGGTATTCTGAACAAGCTGCAAGCGGGATACCACACGTTTTGGGGTCACCAGAAAAAAAATGCATTACAATAATTCTAGATGAAACAGGCATGCATTAGTATCTCGGCATCAGATATAGAAATAATTGGCTATATTTCTCAAATGGTAAAAAGATACTTTTAGTAACTTCCTTAATATGAGTCTCCAAATGATAGATCAGGATCAAAGATGAACCCCAAACTCTTAATTTCTAGTTTAAGTTTTGATGAGAGACTGCAAGGGTCGAGCTCATGTAATCCCACATTTCCTTTTAGTTGGTTCTCTGATCCCACTAGCATAACCTCGATTTTATCTGAATTCTACATTAGAAAATTCTGTGACAGTCAATGCCTGATGTCTGCAAGGCAAGCAGCTAATAACACCCAGGCAGAAGAATTTACTGGCTTTAGGGACAAATATAGCTGGGGATCATCAGCATAGCAATGGAAGTTCACACCATGTCTGCAGATAAATGTCAAACGGTAGCATGTATAAATGAGAACAGCAAGGGACCTAGAATGGAGCCCTGTGGAACACCACAGACAACTTCCAATAATGCCGATTTTACCTCCCCAACTGAAATCAGAAAGATAAGATTTGATCCAGGATAGGTCAAGGCCAGACAGTCCTACTGTGCTTTCAAGACAATTCAATAGGATGGAATGGTCTACAGTATCAAAGGCAGCACTTGGATCTAGAAGAATTAAAACTGATGGAAAGCCTGCATCGGAGCTTACCAGCAAATCATTCACAACTCTGACAAGGGCCGTCTAGGTGCTGTGTGCAGCACGAAAACCAGACTCAAACTTCTCGAATATACCATTAAGAGTTAGAAATGTTTGTAATTGAATTGCAACAACTCTCTCTAGAACCTTATCTAAGAATGGCAGGTTGGAGAGTGGCCTATAGTTATTGAGGACTTTAGGGTCCAAACTGTGTTTCTTAAGCATAGGCTTTTCCACAGCTACCTTAAGAGCTGAGGGAATGCTACCGGAGGAAAGTGAACCTAAATCCTCTCTCGGTAAACTAGGCTGTATTAATGCTGTCAGTGTAACCTCATTGTAAGCAAAGTCACAGATGGAGGATGAATGGAATTAAAACAAAGTCATCAGCTGTAGAAGCTACTCTTAAAAGCAGTGATCAATTATTCACCGTGTCTAAGGGTCTTTAGATTTACTGTTTACAGCAAACATGCAGACAGCTGCTTAGGGCTGGGGGGGTCCTGAAGATGTGTGTGTGTGGATAGGGGGGGTCCTGAAGATGGGTTTTTGTGTGTGTGGAGAGGGGGTCCTGAAGATGGGTTTGTGTGTGTGGAGGGTCCTGAAGATGGGTTTTTGTGTGTGTGGAGAGGGGGGGTCCTGAAGATGGGTTTGTGTGTGTGTGTGAGAGGGAGGTTCTGAAGATGGGTTTGTGTGTGTGTGTGTGTGTGTGGGGGTTCTGAAGATGGCTTTGTGTCGAGAGGGGTTCTGAAGATGTGGGGGGTTTCTGAAGATGCGTTTGTGTGTGTGGGAGGGGGTTCTGAAGATGGGTTTGTGTGTGTGTGTGTGTGTGTGTGTGGGGGTAGTCCTGAAGATGGGTTTGTGTGTGGGGGTAGTCCTGAAGATCGGTTTGTGTGTGTGGGGGTTCTGAAGATGGGTTTGTGTCGAGAGGGGGGTTCTGAAGATGGGTTTTTGTGTGTGTGTGTGTGTGTGTGTGTGTGTGTGTAAAGTCTTGTTGTCCTGTAGGGATAGCTGGCTGCTGTGTGTGTAGTCGTGGTGCAAGGTTTCTGTTGTCCTGGGTGCATTTTCACGTTTTGACCGCAACAGAACCAGGTTAAGTGATCAAGAACCTCTGAACGTGACCACAATGCAAGAATGGACCCAGTCATTAAAAATGGCGGAGGTTGAAAATGTAGTCCCACAAATTGAAGTTTTATGCACTTTCGTGCCGTTTTTATTATTTACAGAAAAACAAACATAAACAAAACAAAAACTTCCCACAGAGTCCTAACTTACCACACAGTTCTAACTACACTTTCTCTCCTGTTTCTCACTACATCGGACGGTTAACCCTTTGCAGTCCATTTATTAAGTGTGTGTCAGGCGCGTCGGGTCAAATTTATTTTCACACGCGCAGTTAATTTTAGACACGCTGTTTTAAAGTATTTTTTTTCCACAGTCAAACGGGTTTAAAAGGCCCTGCATATCAACAAAGCACTCACTAGGCATCTCCAGCCCCGCCCCACCCTTTCGTTCACTATCGCTTTCACCTATGCTAAGAAATAAATAATAATAATAATAATAGTCGTACATACCGATCAATCATCTCCTGATCACTCGTTTTATCACCAAACTTCTCAATAGTGCGATCCAAGTCATTATTTTATTACTATAACATCTCAAAAAAGCTCTGCAAATGTCCGTGATATTCTCTGTGCGCTGATTCAGTAACAGCCAGCTTGTTTCCTTATGACCGCCCCTATGTGATGCCAGGGGCAGGTATGACTATTCATGAGATATGCCTTTTTTTTTTTTTTTTTTTTTTTTCAACTTGTCTCGGCTCCTGTCGCTCCCACTCGGCCATTGAATGGTTTTCTCAGCTTTTTCCAGAGAAAAAACGACTAGAAACCCGGTTTTTTGCGTTTTTTTGATGATGTCGGACAGGGTCCGACATTGGACCGGATAGGAATAATTGCAATGTCGGACCAGGTCCAACATAGGACCGCAAAGGGTTAAGCCGTCTTCCGATCACAAAACACTTTTTACACGCACAAGGTTTACACAGTATATAATCAGCCCCATTATTATACATGACTTTATAATCTACACAAACCATCTTGCGTTAAAATAATCTACATAATTCAGAAAAGGTTACAGAAACAACCCTAAAACTTGCGCCGCCATCTTGACAGGAAATCTCTATCCCACAATACCTCAGGTTACAACCATGAAGCGCGCCACAAACCCGATTCACTAGTTCAGTGGACCTATGACCGCTAGGTCCAGTGACCGCATCGCGAAAACACACAACCAGATAACCAGATGACCTGACGACCTGGTCATAGCTCAAAAACGCACCCCTAGTTTCCGTTTCCTTTGACCAGGCCATCGTCTCTAGTACTGTCGCTCCAACCAAGCCTCTGGTCATCCCCTTCTAATATGATTCAGTTTAAGATCATTCTTCTTGCAATATCTCTGTTATGGTATACAAATGCATATACGTTGTTCAAGTCATGGTGCAAGAAAAACGACCACTGGCTACCGTACCGATAGCCAGTGGAGAAGCACCCGTACCGTACCAAGCCCTCATGGGTCGGATAGCCAGCAGAGACGCACCCGTACCGTACCGAGGCCTCACGGGTTGGATAGCCAGTGGCGAAGCACCCATACCTGTACCGTACCGAGCTCTCACAGGTCGGGTGGCCATTGGAGAAGGGGTATTATACAGGCAATACATTGCAGGGTACTTCCCATAGTAAGAGATCCATTAGGCTACTTTTTTGCTGGATTAACCTGTTGTGATTTAAAAGATTGTTATGGATTTATGAGGACCCCCTGTCTGTGCCTGCACTGGTTTATTTAGTGGTAAAACTACACAAAACCAAGTAGACAAATTGACCAATTATTTTTCAAGGACTATGGTTGTCTAATTGATAGAGTGATGTTGAGAACCATTTTGAACCATGCAGAGCCTGGCCCTGCTCTTTCAATCCCCGCTAAGCCTGATCCTGCTCTTTCAATCCACGCCGAGCCTGGCCCTGCTCTTTCAATCCACGCCGAGCCTGATCCTGCTCTTTCAATCCACGCCGAGCCTGGCCCTGCTCTATCAATCCATGCTGAGCCTGGCCCTGCTCTATCAATCCACGCCGAGCCTGGCCCTGCTCTTTCAATCCATGCTGAGCCTGGCCCTGCTCTATCAATCCACGCCGAGCCTGGCCCTGCTCTATCAATCCATGCTGAGCCTGGCCCTGCTCTATCAATCCACGCCGAGCCTGGCCCTGCTCTTTCAATCCATGCTGAGCCTGGCCCTGCTCTATCAATCCACACCGAGCCTGGCCCTGCTCTATCAATCCACACCGAGCCTGGCCCTGCTCTATCAATCCATGCTGAGCCTGGCCCTGCTCTATCAATCCACGCCGAGCCTCGCCCTGCTCTTTCAATCCACGCTAAGCCTGATCCTGCTCTTTCAATCCACGCCGAGCCTGGCCCTGCTCTTTCAATCCACGCCGAGCCTGGCCCTGCTCTTTCAATCCACGCCGAGCCTGGCCCTGCTCTTTCAATCCACGCCGAGCCTGGCCCTGCTCTATCAATCCATGCTGAGCCTGGCCCTGCTCTATCAATCCATGCTGAGCCTGGCCCTGCTCTATCAATCCACGCCGAGCCTGGCCCTGCTCTTTCAATCCATGCTGAGCCTGGCCCTGCTCTTTCAATCCACGCCGAGCCTGGCCCTGCTCTTTCAATCCACGCCGAGCCTGGCCCTGCTCTATCAATCCACACCGAGCCTGGCCCTGCTCTTTCAATCCACGCTGAGCCTGGCCCTGCTCTTTCAATCCACGCCGAGCCTGGCCCTGCTCTTTCAATCCACGCTGAGCCTGGCCCTGCTCTATCAATCCACGCCGAGCCTGGCCCTGCTCTTTCAATCCACGCTGAGCCTGTTTCAATCCACGCTGAGCCTGGCCCTGCTCTTTACCAATACACAGCTGGAATAAGATGTTATTATTTGTAAACCTCAAACAGTAGGAACACGGCTTAACTGGGATTTTAACCCAAGGATTTCCTGTTCATTGATCTTTGTTTTAAACTGTGCACTGTGAAGTTTAGAGGAATCAGAAGTTTGCAGATTCATGATAATACGGAACTGCAAATAAATTTATGTCCACTCTGACATGGACGTTCTGAATGTGTTTGCAGTGATGATGGCTCTTAAGAGTTAAGCACTTAACATGAGGGTTCCTGGTATAGTATTATCATCCGCTGTACGCATTCCTTGCTGAATGATATTCCGTACTCACTCAGTCCAGTGCATTCCATTCTGAATGATATTTCGTACTCACTCAATCTAATGCATTCTATTCTGAATGATTCCATACTCACTTAGTCCAGTGCATTCCTTGCTGAGTGATATTCCGTACTCTCAGTCCAGTGCATTCCTTGCTGAATGATATTTCGTACTCACTCAATCTAATGCATTCTATTCTGAATGATTCCATACTCACTTAGTCCAGTGCATTCCTTGCTGAGTGATATTCCGTACTCTCAGTCCAGTGCATTCCTTGCTGAATGATATTCCGTACTCACTCAGTCCAGTGCATTCCTTGCTGAATGATATTCCGTACTCACTCAGTCCAGTGTATTCCTTGCTGAATGATATTCCGTACTCACTCAGTCCAGTGCATTCCTTTCTGAATGATATTCCCAACTTGCTCGGTCCAGCACATTCCATTCCTGAACCACCACTTTTCCTAGAAATGCATTTGTAATTATTCATTACTTTCTGTCTTGGAATTTTATAGCTTCAGTTTCACACGCTAGTGAAAATATTTGTTTTGACTCTGGCTGAAAGCCCTTTTGTTTGAGTTTCTGACAACACCGTAGAGTCGCTTTTGACAACATTTTGAAACCAAAATCCTGCTTGTATACTGTGTTGGGGGAGGGGAGTAATGGTCCCTGCTAATCCTACAGCTAAATCACTAAATGGGTAGGGCAGCAACCAGTGTCTAACTCGACTAACCACTTGAAGATTAATGAGCAACCATTATTGCTTTAATTTGAAATTGAAATGATATGCCCCAGGACATTGTTTCCTATGGGCAGGATGTGATACTAATTGACAAAGCCTCTGCCCTGTCTTGTGACTTTAAACTAGTTTCTGATTAACAGTATATGTAGGAAATGAAACAGATTGTAATATGTTATCCTAAAAACCTGTTGACAGCAGATTGTAAAGGTATGCTTTACCATATAGGGACCCTTTGCTAATTCATTTTTAAATGTGTTTTTTTTTTTTTTTTTTGGTGGTCAGATGGTGAAGTAGAGGGAACAACATGCACCCTGACACACATCGCATGCATGTGCTTACAATAAACACACAGGATTGTATTGGGGAAACACAATCAGGCTATCTCATGTGTGTGACTGATGGACCAGCGGGCCAGTTCTGAATTCAGGAGAAGAGTGTTTGTCACTACATGTAGGTCATTTAAAGGGAAAACGGCTTTATTCTGGTCAGAGCTGGTAGTTTAATTTCAATTGTTTTCATTTTGACATGCTGCTGTCTGCACGTCTAGAAACCTGTGTGTGTTTCAGTTCCCAAATCTTAGTTATTTCTTTAATTTTAGACATAGATGACTGGCTGTAAATGAAAGGTCATTCAGCCTTCTGAAATGTACCGTTTTTACAGGTCAGCTGTTCTTCCGTTATTTCTTTAAGTTGTAACTTTTGCTGGGGGTGGTTGGATCTTTATTTAAGTCATCTCAGACGTTGGTTACTGTAAAAGCAGTCTCGCAATTGACACAGCTTGCATCATAGATGTTACATAATTTTGCCTGCATTGAAATATCAGATCTTGTCTAGGTGAACATTGAACTGTCAAGGTCTTTATGCCAAAGTGCATGTTTCACCATCTCTGTGTAAAAGGAATATAAAACGGGTCATATTTCACAACACAACTGTTTTTGTAAAATGAAAGGGAGTCCATTGGGCCTTTTAATACACCTTCCCCCACAGTCCCTGATCCCAGGGCTTCAGATGTCGCAGGATCTGGGGGGTGCAGAAAGGGTTAACTGGTTTCTTTATGAAATTCTAGGTGTTTATGGCTAATACCCTACAGAAAGCAGACTCCTGGTGATCTGTGCAGGAGGGTCTGTGTTCACAGGGATTTGTCACCCAATGAGAAGGATGCCTGCTCCGTTAACAGCTGATACGGCAGTTTTGGCAATAAGCCAGATTCAGGTGACGCTGACGCTTGTTTCTGGATGATTGACTTACTGGAAATGTATTGCCAAAAAAAATAGACCTAAATCATTGTAATAATAATAATAAAACAGGAATGCATGGAGAGAATATCCAAGAGAAGCACGTACAGAGAGAATATCCAAGAGAAGCACGGACAGAGAGAATATCCAAGAGAAGCACGGACAGAGAGAATATCCAAGAGAAGCACGGACAGAGAGAATATCCAAGAGAAGCACGGACAGAGAGAATATCCAAGAGAAGCACGGACAGAGAGAATATCCAAGAGAAGCACGGACAGAGAGAATATCCAAGAGAAGCACGGACAGAGAGAATATCCAAGAGAAGCACGGACAGAGAGAATATCCAAGAGAAGCACGGACAGAGAGAATATCCAAGAGAAGCATGGACAGAGAGAATATTGTGGGTTTTGTGCAAGTATTGTGGCATAGTGATTTTATAAAGCGTAGGACAGGTGGTTACATGACATAACAGCGAGTCCAAGACCGCGCCGACATCACCATGATGGCCATTTCAGCGACTGCCCATAACAGCGCTATGACATCACCGCGCCGAACTACAATTCCCACAATACTCACGAACGTGTCACTTTCCAGGAACTCGGACACACGACGCAGTCAGAGCGGGTTTCACCACAGAGTCAACTCGCCAGCCTCGTAAAAGGACACAGCTGCCATGCATTCGTATTGGAGAACTGTTCATGGCAAACGGCGATGAGTGCAGTTGGTCGCTACGTTCGCGTTACTCCTAAAAAGCCTGCGTTGCAGTCGGGAGTCTGCGTCTGACGTCACGGTCTGCGTAGACAGAGCTAGGACAGCTTTGGGAGGTTTCCCAGCACAGTCGACTGAGCAAACATGGAGACCGACTTGATTGCTCTCCTGATTGCAGAAGACGATAGTTGTGTTTTTTTTCACTGTTCTCATACAGCTTCATCATAACTAGACTGGTAAATACGCTAAGTAAAACCTCCATGCAATAAAAGCGTGTTTTGACAAAACATTTTGATGTAGTTGGGCTGCGTATCCATTATTTTTTTTTTTGGTTTTTCACTTGTTGCAGGATGATATTCAGCACGTGTTTTGAGATATATACAGTACTGTGCAAAAGTTTTAGGCAGGTGTGAAAAAATGCTATAAAGTAAGAATGCTTTCAAAAATAGACATGTTAATAGATTATATTTATCAATTAACTAAATGCAAAGTGAGTGAACAGAAGAAAAATCTAAATCAAATCTATATTTGGTGTGACCACCCTTTGCCTTCAAAACAGCATCAAGCATCGATTCTTCTAGGTACACTTGCACACAGTTTTTGAAGGAACTCGGCAGGTAGGTTGGCCCAAACATCTTGGAGAACTAACCACAGTTCTTCTGTGGATTTAGGCAGCCTCAGTTGCTTCTCTCTCTTCATGTAATCCCAGACAGACTCGATGATGTTGAGATCAGGGCTCTGTGGGGCCATACCATCACTTCCAGGACTCCTTGTTCTTCTTTACGCTGAAGATAGTTCTTAATGACTTCCGCTGTATGTTTGGGGTCGTTGTCATGCTGCAGAATAAATTTGGGGCCAATCAGATGCCTCCCTGATGGTATTGCATGATGGATAAGTATCTGCCTGTACTTCTCAGCATTGAGGAGACCATTACTTCTGACCAAATCCCCAACTCCATTTGCAGAAATGCAGCCCCATACTTGCAAGGAACCTCCACCATGCTTCACTGTTGCCTGCAGACACTCATTCGTGTACACTCTCCAGCCCTTCGGCAACAAACTGCCTTCTGCTACAGCCAAATATTTCAAATTTTGACTCATCAGTCCAGAGCACCTGCTGTCATTTTTCTGCACCCCAGTTCCTGTGTTTTCGTGCATAGTTGAGTCGCTTGGCCTTGTTTCCACGCCGGAGGTATGGCTTTTGGCCGCAAGTCTTCCATGAAGGCCACTTCTGACCAGACTTCTCCAGACAGTAGATGGGTGTACCAGGGTCCCACTGTTTTCTGCCAGTTCTGAGCTGATGGCACTGCTGGACATCTTCCGATTGCGAAGGGAAGTAAGCATGATGTGTCTTTCATCTGCTGCAGTAAGTTTCCTTGGCCGACCACTGCGTCTACGGTCCTCAACGTTGCCCGTTTCTTTGTGCTTCTTCAAAGAGCTTGGACAGCACATCTGGAAACCGCTGTCTGCCTTGAAATTTCTGCCTGGGAGAGACCTTGCTGATGCAGTATAACTACCTTGTGTCTTGTTGCTGTGCTCAGTCTTGCCATGGTGTATGACTTTTGACAGTAAACTGTCTTCAGCAACCTCACCTTGTTAGCTGAGTTTGGCTGTTCCTCACCCAGTTTTATTCCTCCTACACAGCTGTTTCTGTTTCAGTTAATGATTGTGTTTCAACCTACATATTGAATTGATGATCATTAGCACCTGTTTGGTATAATTGTTTAATCATACACCTGACTATATGCCTACAAAATCCCTGACTTTGTGCAAGTGTACCTAGAAGAATTGATGCTGTTTTGAAGGCAAAGGGTGGTCACACCAAATATGGATTTGATTTAGATTTTTCTTCTGTTCACTCACTTTGCATTTAGTTAATTGATAAATATAATCTATTAACATGTCTATTTTTGAAAGCATTCTTACTTTACAGCATTTTTTCACACCTGCCTAAAACTTTTGCACAGTACTGTATATATGTGTGTGTGTTTTGGATTTTTTTTTTTTTAATGTATATTTTGTACAGATTTGTTTTTTTTAAATAGAGATTAACTTTATATTGTTGTCCTTGCTTCTCTGCCGTGTTGTATCCGTACTGAACCCACTGTTTTCTTTCCAGCATGTTGTAGTCAGATAATTCCCCTTTATGTACTTGCTGGGCACGCAGTTTTTATTATTATTACTATTGTTGTTATTATTATTATTATTTCTAGTACTACTGCTAATCGGGCTCGATAAACAATTTCTAATAAGGGTCTATTAAAAGACACTTCCAAATACATCAGAGATATTTACATCCGCTAATATGTTTGAATTGTCAAAGGCACAAGCTTGATCCAGTTCTTCCAGTGACAGCGCGAGACTTGCAGCTCTTCCCCATTCCCCTGTATCTGAGTTCCGAGCCGAAGCTTTTATTATTATTATTATTATTATTATTATTATTATTATTATTATTGTGCATTCATATGTTTGAGTGAGTCTTCCACCCTCAAGGGCTCTGCGTATATTGCATTTGGCTGATATCCACAGTTGTTTGTCAAAAGTATCCCAAAGTGTGCTTCTGTTGCACACATTAAATGGTGATTTCTTGTTTCTTTGACATTATATTTATTCAGGGCTACAAGAGCACAACACAAACAAAGCAGTACGTAACTGTAACAAGCTGAACTGACAGTTTGTTTTGGATTTTTTTTTATATTAGAAAACAGAATAGGGGGATTTTAGTAAATCTCCCTCCTGACCTGTGAGGGCGCTAGTTAGGTGGCGAGACTCCGTTGCAATAATGCATTGACCCGGAAGGGAAACAACGTGGCAGCCGCAGATTGGAGAGGTGGCTGCACTCGTTTATCAAGGGGTCATGTGTGATGGCATAAAAGAGGACGGAGAATCGTAATCCGTTCCTTCGTTTTGGTGACTATATTGAGACTGGAGGGACCCGTGTTATTGTGTCGTGAGTGTTTTGTTTTGTTTGTCTAACTGTTGCTTGTTTGTTTGTTAGACTGCTAAAAATGTTCCGGAGCTGTCGCCAGAGGCCAGCAGCCAGCCTGAACATCACTGCACTAAAGCACACTGTATTGTATATTCACCACGAGCACTACTGCACTCACTATAGGACTGGTGACCGTGTATGTTTTGTCTGTGTGTGTCTATTTGTTTGTGAACTCGTGTGTTATTATTTGGGACTACCCCATGTATTATTTATACAGAGCAGTACCAAGCATTGGATACTGCCTGTATTTCTTTAAAGTTTCTGTTGGGCAGTTTTGACCGTTGGAATAAAAATAAAAGAAACCATCGTATCACCAGGACTGTGTTTGTCATTGTTTGGAGCACTGCATCACCTCTACACCTGCGCACTATAACCCACTTTGCCACAACCATCTACATATATTTACCATAAATAAATAGGGGTGTTTATAGGAATGTACTGTATGTATTCAACGTTCATTTTAGGATGTTACACTTCCCTAAGGTAGGGTTTGTAAACTTTGGACGACCACTGTATACGCACGCACGCACGCACGCGCTCACGCTCCAGCAGCTTATAGAAGGGGTTTTCAACCTTTTTTTTGAAACTGTACTCTTTCTGTCTGGAGGTTTCAGCTCAAGTACCCCTTTACAATTTTCGCTCTACGGAATGCCACAACCATTATAATAAAGTGGACAATAATCTGATTTAATACATTCCTTTTCCTCCCTGTTTAATAAATAATGTGTCACAACAAACAAATAATTACAAGTATTTGGATGCACAGAATTAAAAGACAAGTAGTTAGTAATATTTTTGGAAACAGTCGTATTCGCTTTGTATTCGGCAAAGTTAGTATTAATAATACAAAATAGTGTGCATTGCAAAAGTTTTTTTTTTTACATCATTTACTTCCCATCTCTGCATAATTATGTGCCATTTAAAATGTTTACCTCAAGATAAAACTATAATAACTACTAACAATGATGCACATTTTTATTAAAGCGAACATAAAAATTGTCCAAAGGGATTCGGTATAACTTTCTGTTGCTTTGCATTTTCTGTAGACTCTTGTGCTTTCTTCCTTTGTTTTGCAAGTAAGCAATGTATCCATTTCATCAAACACGGAAAACAAATTCAGCCAGACAGTATTGCTGTTACTAAAATGCAGCCAGGCCTAATAAATAAAACAAAAACCGTCAAAGTATGAGTATTATCATTCATAATTATATTTACCGGAGCATTTATACTGTACTTCTAAAAAAATGCAGAAAGATTGCGCTTCCCTGATTAGGAGGCTTGGTGGTCCAGTGGTTAAAGAAAGAGGCTTATTACCAGGAGGTTCACCCCCAAGTCTCTGTAAGTCGTTTTGGATAAAAGCATCTGCTAAATGACTAAACATTAATAATAATTAGTATTCAATTGTACAACAAGTTGAAAACAGCAGAGCTCATGAGCAGCACAGAGCGCGCTCCATAGGAACAATCGCCAGACGCCTGCTTCATATACCCTAACAGAAATCCTATCCACTCAATTGAAATCACGCATGCGTAAGTACAGATGTATTCGTGCATTTCTGAGTCGTCCTGCATGCCCCCTATGACTCTTAGAGGTCCACGTACCCCCGGTTGAAAACCCCTGGCTTACAGGATTACATTTTTAGATGCCCTGCCAAACAGGAAAACGAACGTTTCTACATATTGTGGTGGCGGCAAAAGAAACACACCAAAGACAGGTTTGGGGCCAAAATAGCGGAAACAACAACCACTGTTTATTTCTAACTTGACAAATGGACGCTCTGAGAAATGGGATTGGGGGCTGATAGTAAAACCTGGAATGCAACTGCTTTGCAATTGTGCAATACGAGTCTTACTGACACTGCTAGGTCATATTAAAACCTGCTTACTGAGGGGGGTGGGGGGAGTTCCTGGTAAGTGACGCGTTTATGAATTTTGTTTGTGAATTGAATTGGAGTTCGGCGCGTTGATGTCGTAGCGCTGTTATGGGCAGTCGCTGTAATGGCCGGCACTGTAATGGTCCTTGCGTGATGTCGGCATGGTCTTGGTCTCGCGGTGATGTCGTGATACGAGGACAGGTGACTACGAAGCCTAGTGGTTAGAGCTGGGAGGCAGTGTAGTCTAGTGGTTAGAGCTGAGGGACTGGGAGACAGGGTGGTCTAGTGGTTGGAGCTGAGGGACTGGGAGGCAGTGTAGTCTAGTGGTTGGAGCTGAAGGACTGGGAGGCAGTGTGGTCTAGCGGTTAGAGATGCCTTCCTGGTCTCTGCAGTCAGACTGTATATGAGGAGATGGGAAGGGGGTGGGGGGTGTATTGCGAGGTGTCTTTACTGGAAAAGGACATGTGCCCTTTGCTGAGACAGTACTCTTGTAATTAATAAAAATGCTTATTTTGATGGAAAGATGGAGGAGGTGGATTCTGACAGTAATTTACAAATCCAATAACAGCTGATTAGATTCAGGGAGTGGTCCTGCTCATAATCTTTCCAGCATTAAGCACCTTCGGCCAGCAGGATTGTTTTAAAAAAAATTTCCCTTCCCTTTTGAATTTATTTGCAAATACCTTGTACCGCTCCTACCCTTTTTTTGTTGTTGAAAAAGATCCATTGAATTGCAGTCTCCATGAATGACCCCTGACCTCGATCTACTGGCGCCATGGTTTACAATCTCATCAGAAAACAATGGAAGGGGCCTGCCTGTGTAGCTACTGCTCTCTGGAATGTCAGAGCCTGGCTTGTCCTCACTCGCAGCCTTGACATTTCCATTCCAGGACCAGAGTCTGGGAGAGCTCGGCCTCTGTGCCTATCTTTACAGGGGAGACTGCAAGAGCTCCAGCCAGGGAGGGTGTGGGGGGTGGGATTGGAGTAACTGTGGCATTAGATTTTGAGGTGCTACTTTCTGTAAACTTAAATCATGCTTCATCATTCTGCTAAAAATCAATTAAACCACGTAGACCACACTTCAGCTACACTGTAAATCCTTTATCGGTGTAAACAATTGTGTACTTGACAAACCTAATGTAATAAAATGATAACCTTTTAACCAGATTTGTAAATTAAAAAGAAACCTAGAATAGACCTTCAATATTAAGTCCTCTCCACATTGACGCCACACTGTCATCCTGAAAATTGTTCGTAAGCCGTTCATAATATATAGAAATTGAAAAAAAAAAAAAGTTATTTTAATGACTATAGCGTCTTAACCTCAGTTCCACCTCTCTCCCTCTGTTCAACAGTAAAGCGTGCCTCACTGAGGCATCTCGTTCTCATAGGGCTGATTGTGTCCATAAGAGTCAGGAGGTTCAAGTAATAGAATGAACCCATCTGTTGGAGTGTGTTCTCGCCATGGCTCCATGTAATCTGTTGGTTTGCTGTCATGAGTTTGCGTGTGTTCCTCCACTCTGAGAGTGTCCTCCTTCTTTCCCATTCAGAATGGGAGTCTGGCGTGGAGCGACGAAGCTGATGGGAGCCGAGGAAGAGGAGGAGGAGAGGCATCGCGAGACTTCGCCAAGGTTAGCCTTTCAGAGGATTTTTATTCATATTTTAAAAAATATTTTAACCTCAAGCTTCCTACAGTGGACTCTCGCCAGTCCGAACGGCTGTAGGCCAAAATGGACCTTGACTCAGAACTGATGTTAAATGAATGACTGTTCATGTTTATTTAAATTGTACTGAAAATGCCCGGCACATGTACAATACAGTACAACACAGCTCATATTATAAAGGAGCTTGAGGGTACACATTTACAGCTGTCCAGATCTTATTCCAGGCTTCTCTAAGTTGGGAGAGCCAAAGACATGGCCTTGTCCCAACTGGTTCTCCTAACTAAGAGTCTACTGTACTAACAGAATAACTCCAGTTACTAACCGGCAGTATATCTACCCCTGATAAGTCAATACTGTAACATGAGAGTTTGAAAACATATTCCAATATTACTAAACACAAACATGACCACACTTATGTTCGGCAGTAGTACTTAACGAAAATACAGTACTAAAAAACTAAATACCCTTGTCAAGCAAGTCTCCCTGTCTCCCTATGTTACCTGTTGCAGTCTGTATTAACTGATCTCTGAAAAAGTTAAACAGCCGTACTGTACAGAAGAGACGCTCTTGTTTATGCGGTAGAAAGTTGTGGGAAAATGTAGCTCCCAAGTCAAACATTTCGGTAGTGCCTTCTCGGGCAAAAGTGTTTTTCCTTTTCTTTGCAATAATTATGAGTATGTAACTCATGTTTCAATCTAATAACTGCTTGTAATCTGGTTGTGTCAGTGACTTGCTTTAGTGTGTGCAGTATCCCTGCTCCTAAAGCACTGATATTACCTCTTCCAGTCGGACATGGCTTTGTTTTGCTGCAGTCTATTAATAATGCTGTTTCATTCATTACGTAGGTTAGATGGGATTCTTCTGTGCTAGACAAAAAGTCCAACGACTTTGACAGGGAAGGACAGAAAATGGTAAATGAGTTATTGTGTTAAAGAAACCTAACCAAGTCTTTTAAAATCCACCCCCATTTCTTATTTGCTCCGGCAAGTTTAAAGGGTGCTTCCTGTGTTGCTGGTCAGTTTTACTCTAATAGCACCGCAGATTATTGAGCACAGTTAAAGGGGTACTTTATGAAAGTTGTTCACATGAATAAGAAATAAGGAAATGGATTCCAAAGCCTTGGTTAGCACCGTTTGTTTTGTATTCTTTTGTAAAAATATCGCTGGATACCCTCTTGTCACTGCACCCCACCCACCAATTTTGAGTCATTTCAGACACATTGATCACATTCTTGTCCAAGCCCCTTCTCCAGCTGTAATGAAAATCCCATTTAGTGTGTTGATCTAGTGTATCATTTCCTACTACTGAACAAAGGTTTCAGGCAGGTATGATCTAGTAATCCTTTTGTAACGGCACTGTTCAATTATAGTTCAGAGTGAATCCAGGACTATGCATGAGCCCCCATTGAGAGTTATTGAGTTTAGTGCAGTGTATTGTACAGCTGGAGCCCCATTGAGAGTTACTGAGTTCAGTGCAATACTGTACAGCTGGAGCCCCATTGAGAGTTATTGAGTGCAGTGCAGTGTACAGCTGGAGCCCCATTGAGAGTTATTGAGTTCAGTGCAATACTGTACAGAGCCCCATTGAGAGTTATTGAGTTCAGTGCAATACTGTACAGCTGGAGCCCCATTGAGAGTTATTGAGTTCAGTGCAATACTGTACAGCTGGAGCCCCATTGAGAGTTATTGAGTGCAGTGTATTGTACAGCTGGAGCCCCATTGAGAGTTATTGAGTTCAGTGCAATGCTGTACAGCTGGAGCCCCATTGAGAGTTATTGAGTGCAGTGCAGTGTACAGCTGGAGTCCCATTGAGAGTTATTGAGTTCAGTGCAATACTGTACAGCTGGAGCCCCATTGAGAGTTATTGAGTTCAGTGCAGTGTACAGCTGGAGCCCCATTGAGAGTTATTGAGTGCAGTGAACTGTACAGCTGGAGCCCCATTGAGAGTTATTGAGTGCAGTGTACTGTACAGCTGGAGCCCCATTGAGAGTTATTGAGTGCAGTGTACTGTATAGCTGGAGCCCCATTGAGAGTTATTGAGTGCAGTGTACTGTACAGCTGGAGCCCCATTGAGAGTTATTGAGTGCAGTGTACTGTACAGCTGGAGCCCCATTGAGAGTTATTGAGTTCAGTGCAATACTGTACAGAGCCCCATTGAGAGTTATTGAGTTCAGTGCAATACTGTACAGCTGGAGCCCCATTGAGAGTTATTGAGTTCAGTGCAATACTGTACAGCTGGAGCCCCATTGAGAGTTATTGAGTGCAGTGTATTGTACAGCTGGAGCCCCATTGAGAGTTATTGAGTTCAGTGCAATGCTGTACAGCTGGAGCCCCATTGAGAGTTATTGAGTGCAGTGCAGTGTACAGCTGGAGTCCCATTGAGAGTTATTGAGTTCAGTGCAATACTGTACAGCTGGAGCCCCATTGAGAGTTATTGAGTTCAGTGCAGTGTACAGCTGGAGCCCCATTGAGAGTTATTGAGTGCAGTGTACTGTACAGCTGGAGCCCCATTGAGAGTTATTGAGTGCAGTGTACTGTACAGCTGGAGCCCCATTGAGAGTTATTGAGTGCAGTGTACTGTATAGCTGGAGCCCCATTGAGAGTTATTGAGTGCAGTGTACTGTACAGCTGGAGCCCCATTAAGAGTTATTGAGTGCAGTGTACTGTACAGCTGGAGCCCCATTGAGAGTTATTGAGTGCAGTGTACTGTACAGCTGGAGCCCCATTGAGAGTTATTGAGTGCAGTGTACTGTATAGCTGGAGCCCCATTGAGAGTTATTGAGTGCAGTGTACTGTACAGTTGGAGCCCCATTGAGAGTTAGAGTGCAGTGTACTGTACAGCTGGAGCCCCATTGAGAGTTATTGAGTGCAGTGTACTGTACAGCTGGAGACGTGCTTCTGCAGGTCTAGAAGAGCTCCCCCTGCTTGTGCTGTATCTAAATCCTTTAATGTAAAGACTCTGTTTAAATTATTCTTTAATACAATGTGCAACAAAGCAATAGAAGCTGGTACTGGTTACAGCTGTCTTTCTTTTTTGGCCCTCTGCAGCTTTATGAACTTGACGGCGATCCCAAGAGGAAAGAGTTCCTGGATGATCTCTTCACCTTCATGCAGAACAGAGGTAGGATCACAAGGACCACTTTGTGCCAGTGGATTCTCATTATCAATGTATGTAGCGTTGCCATAAGAGAACATTTAAAACGCTTGGTAGAACCCCCAAAATAGAAAAGAGCAGAAATAAAGGAACAATTTAATGGTGGTTTTAAACTTAAACTAAAGAACACAAAACATTGCTGGGAATCGTTTGTTTAGTAGTAGTTCAGACTTTGAATAAAGGACCCTTCTATTAATTAAAATGGATCTGAAATTCCTCTTCAGTTGTGTGCTCATAAGGAGCGTTGCCTGAGTAAACTTTGGCCAGTTGTAAATCTAATGCTGAGCGCAAACATACCAGACTGAAGAGTCTTTTGGAGCTGTAATCGGCCTGTTATCCAAAAGTGGCCCTGAAGTCTAAATCCTGCCTGACCCCTGACCTGGTGAACATTGCTTAATCTGAGCACTGGGGACCAGTCAGGGAACCTGCGGCAGATTAAGCTTGTCTTCCTGTGATGAATGGAGTTGGCAGACACTGCAGTGACAACACTGTGACCAGCCAGCATGCTGGGGATGAACACACTCTTAGTGAAAGCAGGCTGGTTTCTGATGACGGGGTTATCTTGGGTTCCCATGTGGCACCCGGGCCCCACCAGGGACGCATCCTCGTTGTACGGATGGGGAGCTGGGGGCTGGCTGGAAGGAAGTCTTTGCAGTGGTCAGATTGACGGACAGGGGGCTGCACTGTATTCACTGTACGGGTGGGGAGCTGGTGGCTGGCTGGAAGGAAGTCTTTGCAGTGGTCAGATTGACTGACGGGGCTGCACTGTATTCACTGTACGGGTGGGGAGCTGGGGGCTGACTGGAAGGAAGTCTTTGCAGTGGTCAGATTGACGGACAGGGGGCTGCACTGTATTCACTGTACGGGTGGGGAGCTGGTGGCTGGCTGGAAGGAAGTCTTTGCAGTGGTCAGATTGACTGACAGGGGGCTGCACTGTATTCACTGTACGGGTGGGGAGCTGGGGCTGGCTGGAAGGAAGTCTTTGCAGTGGTCAGATTGACTGACGGGGCTGCACTGTATTCACTGTATGGGTCAGGAGCTGGTGGCTGGCTGGAAGGAAGTCTTTGCAGTGGTCAGATTGACGGACGGGGCTGCACTGTATTCACTGTACGGGTGGGAGAGAAAGCATCTTGCACGTGTCGTCACTCTTCAGTTTGTTTTGTTTTGAACCAGTCGTGACCGTTTTCTTCAGAGCCACATAAATGTTCCACTGAACCTGGTGCTTCACAGTTTGACACCTTTTGTGTTCTGCCTCATTAAAAAGTCTATTTTATAACAGAAGGATACAGGCTAGTTCCCCTGTAAATACACAGAAATGATGGGAAACAAGAATTAAATGCAAAACTCAGAAATGAAGTCTTGGCTGGCTTCTACTTGGCTCTGGTACAAATGCTTGATTTTAAGGAAAGATCAGAATACTTGCAGTGGTTCCCATCAGCATCACAAATATCTGTCCTATAAAGAAGCACAGCTTTTTACAATTACGCAGAATTAATCCTGTTGGTTGAAGCTTGTGTTTTTTCATTTGTAGTCATTTTTTTTATTTTATTTCTTTTTATAGATATAGTAAAGGGATTCAAGTGGCAGATGGATTGGTGCAATTAGCCCATTCTTTCCTGACCCCAGTGAGGGTCCCTGCCTTTGTTAGCCCAGGAGAGCTGATTGATACTGTATCAATGAGGAAAGCATTATCGCCATCAACAGAGGAGGCTCGTTTAGAAGAAACTGGCCTCATAACTGGCCGGCCATTCTAATGCTAATTACATAATGGAAATATTTGTCAAAGTGACCTGTGTTGATGGATAATATTTAAGGAAGCATCAATTTAGGTATTTTATCTGACAGGTTTTTTGGTTACTTTTCCGTCCCCAACAATCTAAGCATTAAGAGTAGCCGCAGCTGTTTGTCTGCAGTTTGAAAGCCAGATAGGAACAGTGCTTGTGTTGCGAGAATTACAACAGCAGATGACTTTGTTAGTGCCACTTACTCCATGGGTATCATGTGTCCTGTACAATGATGAGGTTAACTAAGTTGGGCCTTTTAAACATTTATTGATCGTGACAAATAGCCACGATATTCATTTAGATGTCTTGATGGGTCATTTTAAATTGCCCTCCCATTTAAATTAGTATGGTCAGGGTTTGCTGTATGTAACTGGTTTAATGAAAACATAAATTGGATTAGAGTTGCTACATCCAGCTAATTAAATAATGACAATGTGTTTTCATGCATTTGGATGTGATGCAAATCTTCAATCGGATTTTAATAATTGTGGTAGTGATGCCAAAATTTGCATTATTAAACTCGGTACTAGAGCAGTTTTAATAAGCACTGCATGTTGGTATAAATAAGAAACATTGCTGAAGATCTTTAGTTAAGTTTGCGCTACATGCTTCAATAAACAGTTTGGTCACGTGACAAATCAAATGCTCAGTCTGTCTGACCTGTTACCTGGAGATGGTTTATTATAGCTGCTCATTCAAACAGATTAGCTGTGGTGTGTGGTTAACTACTTTCAGTGTATCCTTGTGCAACTTTAACTTGAAAACTTGACTTCAATGTGCAGATAGATCCCTGTCAGATGCAGTAGGAGTTTGCTGTTCCTGTTAAAATGCTAATATACCAGTTACCCCTCATTCAGGTAGCACATTGGGAATAGCTGACACTGTCTTTATAGGAAAGACAAAACAATAAGCCTGATCTTTGAAACTCTCTTTCAGTTTATTGACCAAATGCTGTCCTGAATATTTCTATTGGTTGAATGTGGGCATTTTGAATTTGTTAATGAAATAAAGCATGAAATTGTGCGTGGGTGGAGAGGGTGGTAATCCCCCTGAATGGATTTGAATAAAGCAGATGGATTAGGGGTTTGAATTGGACTGACCAGCCCCCAGGCAATGGCAGAGTGAGGGAGGGGTTTCTCCACTCTGAGTGCTTGTCAGTGCTGGCCACTTTTTAATGATTAATGATGTGTACCCGGTCTACCCCAGCCCTACACTGCGGGACAATTTACTGAGACGGTATTGAGAGTGTTTTTTTCCTGAGAGGTAGGAATGGTAATTGATGCACAGTAAAGTGTACTTCCATGTAGTTCCTTACCCCTCTTTACCTCATGCCTGTACTCTAGGATGGGCTCTGGGGGAGGAGTGGATTAGATGTCGAATATTGTATGCAGTTTTGTATTAAGTAGGTTTAACAAAGTTACTCAAACAGTGCTTCCCCAGTAAGCAATGCTGTTCAACTCAACGCAAAGTAATAATGTACTGAATGGACCGAGTGGCTCAGATCTAGTTTGAGCTTCATTGGTCAATGGCTAAATATTTAGTAGCAGTAAACTGAACTCCACCATTTTATAGCAGTTTATTTTAACTCAACACAATAAATACAGTAAGTATGGCCCATATTGCCAAACATGCAATTTCCAGAAACAGGGAATTAAAGAAAGAAATGAATAAGTCCCATGATTTAATTTCAAGCCTTAATATTGTGTTTCTGTGCTCCCGGTCAGTATACTGTAGATCAGGGCAGAGCTTTTCCCTTCCTAATCATGGGGAGTGTCCCAACAGTGGCAGAAGCTGAAACCTGATCGCCCCGTTCCCCGTGGGGGAGAGGGGGTGATGGGGTAGCTGCTCCAGTATGTATTTGAAGGTAGGGGAGATCAGATCAAGGGGCCCCCTGTCACACAGTAGATGATTAATGTGCCTCTGAAATCTGGCCACTCACTTTGATAAAGGGAGTGACAGACAGCAGGCTGTGAAGTGAGTGCTGTGCTTGCTGTGTGAGACTGTTGAAAAGGGAACGTGGAGGGGTGAAGGACAGTGGAGTCGTGGGAGTGATTGTATTTGTATTGAAACTAAGCTCTTCATTTCCCTGTGGAAATGGCACATCCATCATTGAGGAAAGGGAGCCTGACAGCTGAAACCTGTGCAGCACAAGGAAGCTCTTCTCTGGGGCAGGAATCCCCCTGAACCTGGAGTCTGGCTGAGTCGGGATGCAGTGCGCCAGACACACCCATAGGGGGAAGAGCCCCGATTGGAACCAGCGATTGTCGCTTGATTGGGCTATAAAATAACAAAAACATTTATACTGGCTTAGTGTGTGTGTGTGTGTGTGTCTGTACATTTTTACATATGGGTCAGTGCACATGCATGAAGCAAACCCTGGTATTTGTGACATGGTTACAGTCATCATGTACCTTCAGTTATGAAGCCTTGTGTTATTTTACTGAAAATGATGTTGTGGTTTTTTTCTTCTATGTTGGAGCTGTAGATGATCACAGTTCAGGTTGTCAATTTACACAGGGTGTCAGTAATTACACTACAAAAAAATCCTAGTTTACTTGCGGAATGCAAATACTACACTCAGAATGCAGAGTTTCTTTAAATTATTTTATAAGAAGTGTAGTGTTGACTTCTCATAAAATAGAAGTTTATTTATATCCAAAATAACAATATTTTAATGTACTACTTACTCCCAGTTCTCCTCAGTGTCAGAATAGGAAACATCTGTACAGCAGTTTAACAATGTCCATACTTAATAATACCCCAATCCAGGACTTTATAACAGTAACCAAGTTTATTTTTTTTAATGGATTTTTATAATGTCTCGAAGCGGGAATCTGTTTTACAGCGATACATTCCACATTGGGGTCCGATGGTTCTGCCTGTAGGTTTGAAACCCAGGTCCACAAAGAAACAAATTGGGGGAGGAGGGGGGGGGGTGAAGAACAGTTTTGTTTGTAATTTAATAATAACAGTAAAGAAAACAAGGGTTATTGTCTTTGTTAAATGAATACATTGTTATAAATATTGCTTTTGATTTATTATTACAAAAGAAAAGATACATTAAGCCGTATTCCCACAGAAAGTACAGGACCAGTGCCGGCACTGGTGCCTCGTTTTTGTTTTCTAAATTCATCATTTACTCACAACGATATTGCCAGTTCAGTGTCGACAGTCTGGCGGCTTACCCCCATTTACACAGAAGCAGGATATTCCCACATTAACGTAATTTGCTAGTGTTCAGTACTGTGATCAAAACAATGATGCTTGGTACCTGCCGTGGTATGCGTGATATGTGTCACTATACGTTCTGAATATCACAATAGACTAATGAAAAGATTGGAAGACCGACAGATAGAATTTAGCCATCACTTGCTTTTTATTACGCACAACGCCACGTGTCATTAACTTTTCTACTACTGTGGAATACACATTAGCATCTCTCACAGTTCAATCATGTTGTGCGTTTATCTCTTCTGCTCTGATGGTCAAAAGCTTCCTTACTACTTTTTCAGACCAATTACTGACTCGGTCACTTGCCATTTTGTTGGATTTATTTCTTCAATCAACACGTGGCGGAACAGTAAATTGTTTTCTTGGGGAAAAAAGATTCACCTTGAACGCAAAATGCGGTGCGAGTCCCGGCACAGAGTGCCAGTACAAAGTGTGACTGCTTTTAACCGGTATTTCCCATTATCACTGAAGGTGATACTGCACAGACACGGCAATTTGCTTCTCTGTAAACATGCCTTTAGACACCAATTGTTACTGGAGTCTTTTGTAAGGTCGTACAGAGTTCTTAATTTTTAGTTGATGCACATCAAACATTATTAAAATAGTCATTTCTTGTACTTTTTTACTGTTACCTGTACAGTATAGATGTATATTGTTCTGAAGCAGTTTCAGCTACTTGCTCTCTCTATACAGTAGAAATCTTGTTTCTTATTGCTTCTTTCCGCTCATATTCAATAATAGCCTAAATCTTAAATCCCAGGGCTCGAAGTTAACAGCGGCTATGCGGTAATTGCCGCAATGCCCCTCAATGTTTGTCTATTCACAGCCATGACGGCCGCAGTGCCTTTCAGCTACAGCAACTAGAGAGACTCCTGTATTAGGAAGTGTTTGGGTCTGAACAGTCTTATGATTACGTGATTTGCGTGGTTAAGTCACACCAATTCCATACACAACACTTGTCTCAATATGTATGAATGTATTTAGGCACAGGGATTGCACAGTCACTTCACATGCAAATTAAAGTATTTTTATGGGGGCACGGGTAGTGCACAATTAGTTAACGTGCAGACTGTGCCTGCTCAAATTAAGTGATGTAACAAGCAATCGAGCCAGGCACAGCAGCATAAGAGGCACACATCTTTCACTCTGGGTTGGGTGTTAGGTGAGGAGAGAACGAGAGTCGGGAGGTACAGAAAGAATTGCTATTCGTGCTGACTGTAAATCAGCACGCTACTTTATTTTTGGTTTGTCTCGTCGTGTTTTTTGTTTAGTGTCTGTTTGTTTTGGCCAACATGCCGTTTATTTTGGTGTCTCTGTTTTTGTTTTGTTTAAATCTTTTATTTTCAATAAAGTCGCGCATCAGTGCTTACATACCACAGTACTGTTGTTATTTCCTTCCTGGTCTGACATCACCACAAGCCGTTGTTATTGTTTTAGTAACACTTTGGTTAGCAAGTTGTTGTATTTTAAGCAGTTGAATATGATGGCAACCAACTTGCTCTTGAAGTGGTGCCTAACAGCTGGATTTGGTGACCAATTTGTTTTGGCTTAAGCCAATGGCTTCGAAGGCAAAAAGTTAAGCCCCTTTCACACTGGCACTCCTACCTGGGTTCTGGCTACCCGGGTCACAATCCTGCGTCGTGTGAAACCACGTACATGGATCGTACCTGGGTCCCAGCGGCCCACCTCAGGATGTGGGTCTACACGCTTTGACCCGGGTTGAGCGAGACAAAGTGCATGACGGCCGACGCAATAACAAATAGCCACGTTTGCGTGAAGGTTTCACTTCCGCAAGGAACATTTATGCTTATTCTGCTTAGCCATATTTTTGTTGCTTCAGGCACACCATGAGCCAGATTGCAGCAGGGATGAAGAATGTTGCTCTAATCAACATTTGGGCTGATGGTTCAATCCAGAGAAGCTTGGATGGCACTTACCCGACCCACATGACACCAGGTCCTGACCCAGTTCCGACCCGGGTATATCATTCCAGTGTGAGAGGGGCTTTAGTCTAGAGACCTGTCTAGGCTGCTGGTTGACAAATAAACATAATTTTCTGAATAAATAAATAGGTAAGTTAAACTGTGTTTGTTTCTGTAGCCAATAATTGGCTTTATCTATGAATCCTAAGCAGAATTGCACAGCAACCTACGCTTTGCCTTGACTTGAGTTTAGTGCTCTAAACAGATTTATTAAACTGAGGCCATTTTGGAGCCCTGCAGTCCAACGTTACAAATATGAAGCAAGACAGCAGCTAAATAAGAATATGTTGTCAGTTTTTTTTTAGTTACCCATTATAGTATGCAACTAAATTGAGGAATGGCAACTTATTTATGAATTGGTTCTGTAACGGGCATTGCTTTGTGATACAGATTCTGTCCGTTACAGATTCTGTCCAGTTCCCTGTCACCCAGCCTCCACCCTGTTACACTTCATTCTGAAAAGATAATTGAAAGACAGTATTTAAACTACTGTTGATTTTATATATGGCTGATTTACTACATTCTTACATAGTTTAGCTATCTGTGCACTCAACTTCTTTAGAATGCAGACTTTGCTTATAATCCAGTTTGTTTATAACCTCCAAAAGTCATTTTACCATTAGGGTTAGTGGGGTGGCCCCAAAGTTTTGTACACTACCCTGTATAATTTGTGGTTTAAAGCAGCAGAGGTACATTTAAGTTGAGTGAAAAAATATTTTGCTATCATTTTTTTTTTACTGTACTGAGAACACGTTTGCAGGAATGCTAATAAAAAGAAAAGCAATGAAATATCAGACCTGCACGATACAGTGAAACTACTAGGTAATCATTTTTTTTTTTTTAGCTCCGAGCCAGCTGCCCGATGTTTCGATATGTTGTACGTATCGATTCTCAAGGGAGCCTGTGTTTGAATCAAAACATTGGAGGTATTTATAGGTTTTTGATGGCATGACAACTACATGTGATTTGTTTATATTCAAATCCATGATTTATTCTTACATGATGTAATGGTGTTCTATATATTAACATCATTTTTTACTTCTAACTTTAAATCTGTATTAATTCTAATTAACATTATTTTATATAAACTTATATTTATATTATCATGCAATGCTGGCTCTGAGGATCAGCCTTGGCCTTCCCAGCACATCAACATGCATAACTTTTGAATGAATTTTGTTTATTTATTTATTTAAATGTTATATATTTATTGGAGTTAATTCGTGCATTCTTTTCTGTTGAGTCCGCTGGGATAATCGTGTTCAGTCTATTTATCCATTTTATTCTTCTATATGTCACATTGTCTAATTTTAGCTGTTCTAATACTACAAACTTTACATCATTTATGTCATGTCCTTGACTGATGAAGTGCTGTACTGTTGGTTCATTATTTTTTTATTTCTAATTAATGAAAGGTGGTTATGAATTATTTTATATAAAGTTGTTCCAGTCTCTCCAACATATTTTATTTCATCACATTTTTCACAGGCTATTCCATAAACAACATTGCTATGTTTACAGTAGGTATTAGTTTTTAGTGGATATGTGTTGTTCTTATGTTTAATCATATTTTTACTTTTGTCCATGTATTTACACACTTTACATGTACTAGTGCAAGTATTTGTAGAACCTATTCTGTCAATTATTCTTTTATGTTTACTGTGAACTAAAATATCACCTACATTAGCTTCTCTTTTGAATGCTACAACTGGGGCCTTCAGAAATACTTTTTTCAGTTTTTCTGAATTATGTAGAATCCGCAAGTGTTTCCAAACTATCTATGTAGGTTATGGTGATCTGCTTGTTTATGATCCCTGTAGGTTATGGTGATCTGCTTGTTTATGATCCCTGTAGGTTATGGTGATCTGCTTGTTTATTATACCCGTAAGTTGTTGTTATAATTTATTTCTTAGTAGACGCCCTTATCCAGGGCGACTTACAATTGTTACATTATTTTTTACATACAATTACATTATTTTTTACACGTTATTTTTTTTTTTACATACAATTACCCATTTATACAGTTGGGTTTTTAGTGGAGCAATTTAGGTAAAGTACCTTGCTCAAGGGTACAGCAGCAGTGTCCACCACCTGGGATTGAACCCACAACACTCGAGTCAAGAATCTAACCACTACTCCACACTGCTGCCCAAGTTATGGTGATGATCTTGTTTATGATCCCTGTAGGTTATGGTGATCTGCTTGTTTATGATCCCTGTAGGTTATGGTGATCTGCTTGTTTATGATCCCTGTAGGTTATGGTGATCTGCTTGTTTATGGATCCTGTGGATCTATTTGTGCATTTGCATTCCTGCTGTGGGATGTATGTTAACATACTTGCTATACTGGAAGACATTTCAGTTTTTTTATTTAATTGTAGTTAAGCGTGATATTCTTATAATGTCATACATAGGGGTAATGTACTAAGATGGGTCAGTCACAGTGCAAACATACCGCGGTTTGCATTTTCTTTACCACAATCCACAAAGAGCACATTTTGTCGTATGTACTAAGAAAAAATATGTTAATGAAGAGAGCCGCAATATACTAATTTAAATATCATTTGCGTCATCATAGTGAGAGTTGTGCAACATTTTTTTCAAATAAAATAGCTGCAGTTGAGTTGTGGTTTGCTGCAGCAGTGGGTCCCCGAAGGATAACGTCTATACATGCAAGGGTGCAAGAATCAAAATAACATTGTTTTTGTTAAATGTTGTTTTTTTTTAATTTTTATAAACCTTTATTTTACTAGGTAAGCACATTGAGATTAAAATCTCTTTTACAAGTGCGACCTGGCCAAGAAAGAAGGCAGCAACACAATAAAACACGGTACAAAAACACAGATACAAAAATAAAATACAAATCATAATAATACAATCAACAATCAGTGAAACAGTCAACAATCAAACAGTAACAAGTCTACTCAACTACTTAAAACAAGCACAACTCTCAAGTAGATAATCGTGCAGCTTGCTCTTAAATTGTACTAAAGTTAATCGGGACTGTAACTTGAGTTTAGACTTGAGTTTGAGTAAATCATTCCAAGACCAAGCAGCAGAATAGGCAAATGATCTTTTAGCAGCCTCTGTACACACTTTAGGAACCGTGAAATTCAAAAATGTATGCAATCTAATACTGTAGTTACAAAAAGCAACTAGAAAGTATTGATTTATATATGGAGATAATTTACAAAGAATAGCCTTATATAACCAAATATATACCAGTGCTTCAGCCATCAGAAAGCCAAGGAGGTCCAGCCAACCAAACTGTATAGCACACAATGATGAGTCTTGTAACTTGAATTCGTAATATATCTCAAGGCTGCATGAGATATAGGATCCAGTTTGCTTAATGTTAAGGGCGATGCAAACCTATAGATGTGTCCCCATAATCAATTAGTGGTAAGAATATACAAGCAATTAGCCTTTTTTTGTAGCTACAGAAAAACAAGATCAGAGTCTATAAAAGAAGCCTATCATGAATTTCAATTTTTTTTGCAAGATTATCAATATGGACCTTAAAATCGAGATTACTATCCAACCAGATACTTAGTTATCAACTATCTCAATTATCTAAAGTAACTAAAGATGAATGTAAACGTCATGTGTGCAGTGCATTCTGTTCCATCTTCATTTGACCTATTTTAATACTAATATATATATATATATATATGAAAGACAGTTTAATCCCATCAGATTCTAAAGTGGGGCCCCAACCTTCACCCCCAAAAAACCTTTTCATAGTCATACAGTGGCCCTTCGCTAAACAGGACATGTTTGTCTGACATAACGAGGTGTCGAGTTTAAAAACATTACAGTAATATCGCACACATACATTCACAGTTCTCGATGTAGTTAATATAAACCATTGCGCTGAAATAACACAAATGTGTTTTGGGTACACTGCACATTACATTATGTAAAAATGTAAATCTGTATACAGTACAATAGTAAAATCAAATGAATACCTAACTCAATTTTTTTAGCCTACTGGTAACACAAAGTAAATCATGCTGCTGCATTGTACACATTGGTGTACAATGTGAATAAATTTTAAATTGAAACTAAATGATTTTAGGTTTTTTATTGTATTTTAATTATTATTTTTAACTGGCCCTACTTAGTAGTCTAGACAATTAACACAAATGCCAGCAACAATTGCAACCCATTTAAAACGTGCTTTCAAAAGTTCTTAACAAATTGATGCAATTGTAAGTGTCGAAATTGCCCGCAGCCTTGGTACATCTTATTACAGTATTTTTGATCCCTCATTTGCATCTCCACCCTGTTTTGTGAATTTCTGCAGGATTGCCCAGAATTACATATTCATTTCAAGCTAAAGCACAGCTAAGAACTGCGGCTGCAAAGCATTTGTTAAAATGATGCTAACAGCGTTGCATTTGTTAAGTACAATTCATGCTACACTTCCGACTGGTTTGCAACGATTGCGACAGATGCAACACTTTAGTACATCTGCCCCATAGTGTTTGTGTTTTAACACTTTTTGGTACACATCGGGTCCTGTTTGAAACGTGAAGGCAGTGTAGGACAGGGGAGGGAAGTGTTGCTGTTTGTATGGACTGGCTGTCAGATAGCAGGCCTGTGAGCAGGGCTCCTGGAAACGCTGCTCTTGTGTGGTCTGCGCTGATTACAGTAGCCACCCACAAGCCAGCTTGAAAGCTTTATTCATTATTGGTTGCCTGATTTCTTTGTAATTGCTAGGTTATTTTCTCTGTAATTATATACATATCAGGTTTTCCTTTCTTAAGCTGAAAGTCATCGTGCTGACTTCGATAACAGTCTCATGGTGCTACAAATTCCTTGAGCTCTGGCTGGGTTCAGCATTGACTCCATCACAACTTAAACACTGCTCACAGCGCCTGGCCTACATGTGTGCTGTACTGTGGCAATAAAGAAGAATCAAACAAATCAGCACTGTATGCCATCACAAAAACTTTTTTTTTTATAACCAGAAATTACTTTAATGTGCCTGATTTCTAGAACGTTTAATATGCCTGATTTCCGTAATGTGGCACTCGTCTTGAGACATGGCCAAAGCAGACTGAAAATTGACAGGTTTGAATGTCTTACCAGCATTACACAGTTAACAAGGACATTTTCCCAGTAGAAGACCAAATTACTTACAAATTATACTACACTTTACTGACGGCATGCAAAATGCCAGGATGTTAAACGTGTTCAAATGTTGACAGTCTCTGTAGGCAAATCCTCCTACTAATCATCTCCAGTTATTTACCCAGTGAAAGGCTTGGATCTGATGT
>CM060271.1:10913189-10948189 GCA_030684275.1 Acipenser oxyrinchus oxyrinchus | reverse complement strand
TTATGAGTTCAATTTAATTTACCAGGCCTGATTCCCAGTACATGACAAAACCAACCTTATATTGTGACTGACAATCAGGGTCAAGTGAACTGGAAAGGCTGCTTTAATAATATATATTTATAGGAGGCTGTGTAATAATTATAGGAGGCTGTGTGGTCCAGTGGTTAAAGAAAAGGGCTTGTAACCAGGAGGTCCCCGGTTCAAATCCCACCTCAGCCACTGACTCATTGTGTGACCCTGAGCAAGTCACTTAACCTCCCTGTGCTCGGGTGAGACGTAATTGTAAGTGACTCTGCAGCTGATGCATAGTTCACACACCTTAGTCTCTGTAAGCCGCCTTGGATAAAGGCGTCTGCTAAATAAACAAATAATAATAATAATAAATAAAAAGGTTTACGTGTTTAAAACAAGGGGGCCTTGTCATGAAGTTAGTCATCATGTTGTAGTTAAATGAAGCTCTTATTAAAGGAAGATGGATATCGATGTCAGCTGTGGAGGTTACAGCTCTTATCTCTATGTTTTATATAGAGACTTTCACTTCTTTAGTAACACCGCCAATGCAATTATACCAAACCCAAGTAGGCAGCTGTTACCCATGTGTGCCGCCCTGCAAGCACAGTACAAAGTATCACAGTACAAATGATCACATTACAGAATATCACATTACAGTTATAAAGTACAATAAAATCAGTAGCAAATAAGAGCAAATTCAAATAAGAAAAAAAACGAATCCAGTAAATAATTCCATTTAAGAGCGAGTTCGACTAAGAGCAGTTAAGTTAAAGTAAAAATATTTACTTATACGAGTGAAGTCCAGGAAGAGCACGTAATAAGAATGATAAATGTATGAGAATGATTTCAAATAAGAGCAGTTCAGTGCAAGTACAAGCTGATGCAAGTACTGGTACAACTGGGTGCCATATAGTCCAGTATAGTGGAGAGTTGTGAGGTTTACGATGCTGTCTGAACAGGTGTGTCTTGAGGAGGCGCCGGAAGGTGGTCAGGGACTGAGCAGTCATTGGGCCGATTTACAGTGTTTTCTGTTCCTCGAGACATGTATGACTCTGAATAAACATGGACCTGGTACTTTTTTGTGTTTTACATGTAAAGCCTTTCATTTTCCTCGGAACACCTACTTTTCCTCGATCACTATGCAAATGAAGAAGAGGGAGGGGGGGGTCAGATTTAAATTAGCTATGCTGACGCCCCACTTAGATTCTCGTGCTGTTACCCGTGAAAGTCCCTAAAATACTGTTTACATGAGAATCCACGTGACATCATGTGTGACATAAATCCTTATTAAAGATCTGATTTGCTGATGGATAGTACCTGATTTTTTTAATACTTTTGTTTGAGTGTTTTTGCTCACACTGCTTTTCACACATCATCTGTGGGGGGGGTTATATCTTTATTAACAATAAACTGTGCCAAATCCAAGTGGTTGTTGAACAGGTGTTTGGCTATTGAAAGGGAGGTGGTGGATACTACTGAAGTGTACTGAACCACGAGCTTGTTCCCCAAATTATTACTGCCTGCTGTATCCTGCACAATCTGTGCCAGGACCGTAAGGGGGTGTTCAGGCAAGAGGAGGAACAGCTACCTCAGCCTCCTGCAAGAATTGCACAACAGCGATATGAAGAGGGTCCTGCTATTAGAGATGCACGGCTATCTTTATTTTGAGTAGTATTGTTGTTTCCCAAGAAATAAGTCACGAAAATTCCTCATCACATTTTATTTTGAGAGTCGGTTAAACAGTGTTTGTGTCATGCATTGTATCAAGCTGCCTCTTCATATCCTCTTCCCTTATGGATATTAACACCCGAGTCTCCTCATCACTCCAACGGACATAAGTGGAGGATGGATATTGGTTTTGCTCAGACATAACTAGGAGAAATTGCATGTGAGTATAGTTATACACATTTTAAACATAGTACTTAGTAGTACTTTACAATAAATCTTTTTGACAGTTGTTTGGAAAGCTATTTGCAAGTGTATTCTGAAGTACTGTACAGTAGCTGTAACCACCTGAATTCACAAGCCCACGATGCAGTTTATCAAACATTTGTGGTAATAGTTTTAAATAGAAACTTGGTAAATACAATCTGTGTAATGCTTTACAAACACATTTAGATCCATGTATGATTTAGCTTTATGCAAATTTTTAGGGAAGACGGAGAAAAAAGTGGGATTATCTGCAACATCAATCTGTTAAGGGAAATACAAGATACATTAATGTCCCTGCTGCCATCTTTAGACCATGGTAACTTACGTATCCCCATGTGACTTTTTTATAGCAGCTTTAGGAAAGGACTTGAACGAGCTAACATTTTCACGAGAAACTTGTGTTTACGTGTGTAAGTGGCCATTGATTTCACAAGCATTTCCTGGAATCTCACATGAAAATGGGACTTTCCCATTTAAATACTTTGTCCGTTTTCTGGGCCAGTTTCACAAGTTTTTCCAGCCAACATGCACGCGCATTGCCGATTCCTGTGAGAGATAGCACTCGTGTAAACTTGCCCATTGTTGAAAGAAGTGTTCCGAGTTGCTTGCTTGTCAGTCCGAGTACATCCAGTACTGTGTGTTTTAACTTGGCTCTTTTGACATTGACAGCAGGAATTCTCTCCAGTGCTCTTTACATATTTGTCCAGCTGTCTGTTTTTAGTGTCCCTTTTAACAGTACTGCAGCAGTTTTGTAGTTCAATTTTTGCATAGCGGTGGTTTGACTGTTGGATACACCACTACTCCCCAACTTAATTTATTCTGCCTACATTCTCATCCGTGTTATCAATGCAGAATGAAGTATCAACCCGTTTTTAATCAGTTATTTATTCTCTTCCAGGATGAGCATTGAATGTATGGGCACTGATTTTATATTCATACCACAACGTACTTTATATTATTTTGTGTACTTTTTCTGGTTGCTATAATCGGAAAGAAAATCTGCCTGATTTAGAAGTACCGGTTATGAAGTCATAAACCTTTATTTACAACAATACTTCTCAAATTTTGGATTTTAGTAAGGATTTGCAAACCAGCAAGGAGTTGTGGTTGACACTAATGAGGACAGAGCAACTGTGTTAGTGATGGGAAGTGAATGCTGAGAGTGTGCAGTTAATGATATTTTAAACCATTGATTCCCTCTCTTCTCCTGAGTCTCATTCCTTGTTTCATAAGAAATAGTGTGGTTTACAGGTGAAACTATAACAAAATAGGGCAAGTAGTCAAACTTTGTGGCGAACGCTCATGTGTCCATACTGAGAGCATCCAGCAACATGCACGGTCAACTCTTAAGGACAGTAAGAATGAAACTGCTGCAAAGCTTTTCAGAGACAGTTCAGAATCTAACTTCATTACCTAATGGTTAAAGTGGTCTTTGATATGTAGTCCCAATTCATTCTTTCAGCTTTTTTTCGTGGTTATTTTCTGTGTCTCTTGAGCAAGTGTTCTGTACAAATGAAGTTTCTAAGCGGCTTATTTTCAGTGCTGATGCTCGTACTAGCAGACATGTGCAACTACAGCCTACGTACCCTAACATTTAACCTTTTTTAAAAAAAAAAATCCTAAAAAGTGAAAATCTGAAGCTGAAAGTTTGAGAATAAAATAATGAAATAAAGTTGAGTCTGTCGCATGTGTTAAAGTACTCTGGGTAGTCTTCCAAATATGAACTCTTCAAATAAAATACACAGCTTGGAGGACCTTTAACTGAAGGTGTAGGATGTAGGAATGATGCAGATTGCAGAGTGGAATTCAATATTAGTTTAGGCTTCAATAATACTTTTTGGGTACATATTTATTTCACTACAGTATATACCATCAACAATAGGCATGTCCCCTTTGTTTTATAGCTTGACCTCCTAGTACAGCTTATGCTGTACGTGTATCAGTTTCTACAGGTGTGCAATACTGTACTGCTTGTTTGATTTTCATCCTGTCTGTTCATGCATACAGCAAATAGAGCTTGATGGCTCGGTCTGCAGAGACGAGAGTGCATCCCGCTAAACTCCTGTGCTTTCAGTCTGTCGTCTGCTGCTTGTTTAGCTCATACCCTGAGTGACTCGAGAGAGCACAGAGCTGCTTCACATACTGAACTGACGAGAGAGCACAGAGCTGCTTCAACTACTGAACTGACGAGAGAGAGCACAGCTGCTTCACCTACTGAACTGACGAGAGAGAACAGAGCTGCTTCACCTACTGAACTGACGAGAGAGAGCAGAGCTGCTTCACCTACTGAACTGACGAGAGTGAGCAGAGCTGCTTCACCTACTGAACTGACGAGAGAGAGCAGAGCTGCTTCACCTACTGAACTGACGAGAGAGAGCAGAGCTGCTTCACCTACTGAACTGACGAGAGAGAGCAGAGCTGCTTCACCTACTGAACTGACGAGAGAGAGCAGAGCTGCTTCACATACTGAACTGACGAGAGAGAGCAGAGCTGCTTCACCTACTGAACTGACGAGAGAGAGCAGAGCTGCTTCCTCACATAATTAACTGATGCAGAAAGACAAGCCAATTAGCAAACTACTTCTAGATAGAAAAGTTAGTCTTTTTTTTGATGAAATTTAAAACCCATCTATTCGTTTGTGCAGTGCTTGCTGTTGTTGTAGTACCTGTGTAATACCTGCTCTGGCGTCTCTACTTATTTCTACCCATTAATTTGTTTGTGCAGTGCTTGCTGCTGTTCTAGTACCTGTGTAATACCTGCTCTGGCATCTCTACTTATGCATGTGTTTATTTTCATTCTAATCTTCACAAGCAGATGACCTCCCCAGTCGTATCTTTCAGCACCCCTTGCCTTGCCTCAGTTCAGTCCTGCCTCTCATTAGCAGAGGCTGTACAGTAACAGTGCCTAACTATGTGCTGTGGACAAAGTTGAGACCACCCAACTCACTCTACATGCAATCAAAACCAAACTCCCTCAGTAATAGGCGGCAACTGGATGCAAGTGAATTAACCCACCAGTCCCCTAGCTTGTACTTATTTATTGTATTGTGTAAGTGTTATTAAATGTCAGTGCATATTTTTCAGAGTGGATGCCTTGTTGGTCAGATTAGATTCTACTGTACCAAATATACATGGCAGTCAGCACGTGTGAATCCAATGTTTTTTGTGGGGTCCAGGCCCTGCTCTTCTTGTTGACTGCTTTTTGGCTGTACAACAGAGAGCAATCTGCCTACTCATGTGTTTGCGGCATAGTTTAGTGGCATTGAACAGGGAGCAGTTTGCTTTCTCTCGTTGTGCAGTGTGGCAGGCCTGCCAGCTCAGCTCTTTCCTGTGCACAGACTCTGCTCTGCTCCCCGTGCACCGCTGCCTGCTGGTGACATCATCATTGGGACTGGCTACTCAACATTAACATTACAAGCCTTTTTTTAATAGACTGCAATAACAAAAACTGTCACCTGAGCGAAGCCAGCTCCCCTTTGAGCGAAGCCAGCTCCCCTTTGAGCGAAGCCAGCTCCCCTTTGAGCGAAGCCAGGATTATACAGCACAAGTGCAGTACCAATTATTTGAGGAAAGCACTGCAGAGTACTTATTTTTGTTGTAGTAGAGCCATTATTGCAGTAAGCCAGTGTAATACAGCATAACTAACCCAGTGTCCACCTAGACTCTCGCCACTTTCTCAGTGCTTGCTGTGGAAGATATCTCCAATATAAAAAAAACTAAAAGGATATTCATAACAATGACTTCTTCATTTTAACCCTTTTGTATGCATATGCTGGGGGCCAGAGTGGGGCTTTGCTAACCTTATCCCATTTATCTGCAAATAACATTTTAAAAAGACTATTGACAATTTTCAGAAATCCTGTGCTGCTGTAACCACATGTCAGTTATTAGTTTTTTTCCCTTCTGTTGCTGTTCTCTGTTGTGAAATTACCACGGTTCTTGATAACTCAACTTAATGAAGCTTCCAATATCGAGATAATTGATGGCTGTGCATCAACTATGTATCCCGCTAATGGACACTGAGAGGAATTGCAAGCCCAGTGTGGTGTCTCTGTGGACCAGCTTTATTGAAATGCTTGACCATCTCAACAGCGCGCAACAACAATCCATTCAGGGGTTGTAGTTTTTGTTGTAACAGATCAATTTTAATAGATTGTTTTCATCCAGGCAGATATCCTTGCTCGTACGCACCTCTTTCCTTCCATGAAGTCTTGAGCAGCAATTCTATTTTACTCCCATCATGCGTTTTAATAGAGCATGTAAACACAGAATATTTAAAAATGTCCTTTATTTTGAGTAACGTGCATGACACAATCGTCTTGTAAATAAGCTGCTGTCCACGTTATTGAAATGTCTTCAGTGTCAGGCCTAGTGCACATGAAAGTGTACAGCCAAGATATGACAGGATTTCCACGGGGTGTTTATTTGAATTCTCATGACATCTGCTTCCAATAAACCCTCTGGCTCCCAATCTGCAACAGCGCTGCTGTAAAATGTGGGCTGTTTGGATTAGAGAGAGAAGCATTCGTCAAGGCCTACTTAAACCCTACTAATGACAGCAGCTTGGGTTCCATTCAAAGGGGCAGCATTGTGGTTTGCAGGCTGCTCTTGCTGTCTAATGGAACACGCTTGGATGTTCCTTGAAGAGCTGTATTGTTTTAGTAGGGTGGGGTGTTGCGGTTGCATGCAAGCTTGTTGCTATTTATACAAATTAATCATGGAATTAAAGTTTTTGGGTGCTCTTGGCAACTGTCCAAACAGATAAAGACTTGTATAAAAAGGTACGAGTCTATTTTGGTTAAGCTGTTGCATTTTAAGAACCTCTTGCTCACTACAGTAAACAGATTTGAATCAGTATTTTGATTTAAAGGCTAAACCTCAGGTTGTGTTTTCATTGGGCATTATTTTTATACATCCCACCCCCCCAAGAAAAGCATCTGTTTGAAACAGCATCCCCTGACTCTGCAGATCCAAATTCAATGCAAAGTTATTCATTTCCTGTATCCTTTAATGTCCTGTGCCCATGCCTGGGAGGAGTGCTGTCGTTCTCAATTATTTAAAGAATCCCAGTGATGTAGAATCAGCGATATTTAATTTACTGCTGTGGCCTCAAGGACTGCCATCCATTATTAAAGGCCTTTAATGTGGGCAGCTTTTTTACTCTAAAAATAGGTCAGAGGTCAGATGTAATGACCTTATTTTTACAGAGACGGAGGCTGAGTTGCAGCATGCCGAACAGGGGAGGAATGACGTTGCTTGTCTTCATGGTTTTATTTGTTACTGCTGTTTAAGAGGTTAAAATGTGCCTTGCTTTGTGTATTGAAGGTGGAGCCGTGAAGCTTGTAGACCCAGACCTCCGTGAGCTTCACTGCCTGTGTCGCAGTGTGAGAGGGCCAACTCTTGCTGTCTGGATCTCTGTAGGAAATGCAGTTAGCTGGGAGAGCTCTGTAAATAAAACTTAAAAAGGATCATGAGACGGTTTGTCCGCTAGGCCTGAGGCCCCTCCCCATGGAATAGTGAACTCTGACCTTGGCAGTCATTAATCATGATGTGCCAGATCCCAGTAATCTGCCCTGACAGGTGACAGATTGTGAAAGTGGTCAGAGAAGGCAGCCAATCAGCCAGTTTTCATGTATCAGAAGCCAGTGTCTATTGGCTGCTTTCAGTTTACAGTAACCAGTTAGCTACAGTCTCTAGCTCTATTATCCATTACGGTCGCAGTGGTCCTATTATTTAGATGAATAGGCGGTGGAACCTTGTGTTTCATTTCCAGTCTGTGCCGACCATCTCCTTATGGCATCCAGTCAGCACCAGCGTGTCATTTCAGTTGCAAATCGCTAGGCACAGATAGCAGCACTGTGGTAAAGCCAGAGCTGTCCTGTTGAGAGACACGGCTGGTGTTTGATTCAGGGGGCTCCAATATGTTTGTCAAAATCGGACGTGTGTGAACAGTGTGGGGCTAATTAGTCTTGTATATTTTCAAAATTCATTCACAGACTTCATGTATACATTTTCTGGTGATTTTAGAAGCCTATATGCTAAAGAAATGGACTCTAACTCCTTATCCATACAGTAAAGGTTTGATACAATCTTCATTCTGCCTTTATCCCCAGTACTGGACTGAAATGAATGAGCAATCCACGATGCCGCTTCTCTTATCTTTATCAGAAGTGATTGCACATCAAGCTGGCAATCAATTGGGGCATTGACTAATTCTTCCACCACCATCCTGCTTAATACACAGGTCAATAAAAGTGGACTGACCTCTAAACTGGGTTCTGTTGAACTGATTATTTAATGTACAATTGATATCCAATACTCCATTAGAAAGCACTTGTCTTCAATAAAGGGGCCTGGCATTTAGATTTTTGTCTTAGACCTGTCTGTGTCACATTCTGTCAGATGTACTGTAATATAGGTGACACACATTTTCCTCCTAAAAGGAGATATTAGAAGCACCTCTTAAAACTAAATCAAAACCTGTTCTGATTTAAGGCATCAATAAAACTTAATAGGATGCTAAATTTAAAATGAAGTAATTCATTTTGCTCTCAACTCGGTCTCTTGTTGGTGTGGATGAATGCCCTCATGCTTGTGCTGTGCTGAGCTGTGCTGTGCTCACTCTTGGTGTGGACGAATACCCTCATGCTTGTGCTGTGCTGTGCTTGCTGTTGGTGTGGATGAATGCCCTCATGCTTGTGCTGTGCTGTGCTGTGCTCACTCTTGGTGTGGATGAATGCCCTCATGCTTGTGCTGAGCTGTGCTGTGCTGTGCTGTGCTCACTCTTGGTGTGGATGAATGCCCTCATTCTTGTGCTCTGCTCTGAGGTGCTGTGCTGACCTTGCTCTTGGTGTGGATGAATGCCCTCATGCTTGTGCTGTGCTGTGCTGTGCTGTGCTGAGCTGTGCTCACTCTTGGTGTGGATGAATGCCCTCATGCTTGTGCTGTGCTGTGCTCGCTCTTGGGGTGGATGAATGCCCTCATGCTTGTGCTGTGCTGTGCTGTGCTCACTCTTGGTGTGAATGAATGCCCTCATGCTGGTGCTGAGCTGTGATCACTCTTGGGGTGGGTGAATGCCCTCATGCTGGTGCTGTGCTGTGCTCACTGTTGGGGTGGATGAATGCCCTCATGCTGGTGCTGTGCTGTGCTCACTCTTTGTGTGGATTAATGCCCTCATGTTGGTGCTGTGCTGTGCTCACTCTTGGGGTGGGTGAATGCCCTCATGCTGGTGCTGTGCTGTGCTCGCTCTTGGGGTGAATGAATGCCCTCATGCTTGTGCTGTGCTGTGCTGTGCTCACTCTTGGTGTGAATGAATGCCCTCATGCTGGTGCTGAGCTGTGCTCACTCTTGGGGTGGGTGAATGCCCTCATGCTGGTGCTGAGCTGTGCTCACTGTTGGGGTGGGTGAATGCCCTCATGCTGGTGCTGTGCTGTGCTCACTCTTGGGGTGGGTGAATGCCCTCATGCTGGTGCTGTGCTGTGCTCACTCTTGGGGTGGGTGAATGCCCTCATGCTTGTGCTGTGCTGTGCTGTGCTCGCTCTTGGGGTGGATGAATGCTCTCATGCTTGTGCTGTGCTGTGCTGTGCTCACTCTTGGTGTGGATGAATGCCCTCATGCTTGTGCTGTGCTGAGCTGTGCTGTGCTGTGCTCACTCTTGGTGTAGATGAATGCCCTCATGCTGGTGCTGTGCTCACTGTTGGGGTGGGTGAATGCCCTCATGCTGGTGCTGTGCTCACTGTTGGGGTGGGTGAATGCCCTCATGCTGGTGCTGTGCTGTGCTCACTCTTGGGGTGGGTGAATGCCCTCATGCTGGTGCTGTGCTGTGCTGTGCTGTGCTCGCTCTTGGGGTGGATGAATGCTCTCATGCTTGTGCTGTGCTGTGCTGTGCTCACTCTTGGTGTGGATGAATGCCCTCATGCTTGTGCTGTGCTGAGCTGTGCTGTGCTGTGCTCACTCTTGGTGTAGATGAATGCCCTCATGCTGGTGCTGTGCTCACTCTTGGTGTAGATGAATGCCCTCATGCTGGTGCTGTGCTCACTGTTGGGGTGGGTGAATGCCCTCATGCTGGTGCTGTGCTGTGCTCACTCTTGGGGTGGGTGAATGCCCTCATGCTGGTGCTGAGCTGTGCTCACTGTTGGGGTGGGTGAATGCCCTCATGCTGGTGCTGAGCTGTGCTCACTGTTGGGGTGGGTGAATGCCCTCATGCTGGTGCTGTGCTCACTCTTGGGGTGGGTGAATGCCCTCATGCTGGTGCTGAGCTGTGCTCACTGTTGGGGTGGGTGAATGCCCTCATGCTGGTGCTGTCCTGTGCTCGCTCTTGGGGAGGATGAATGCCGTCATGCTGGTGCTGTGCTGTGCTCACTCTTGGGGTGGGTGAATGCCCTCATGCTGGTGCTGTGCTGTGCTCACTGTTGGGGTGGATGAATGCCCTCATGCTGGTGCTGTGCTGTGCTCACTCTTTGTGTGGATGAATGCCCTCATGTTGGTGCTGTGCTGTGCTCACTCTTGGGGTGGGTGAATGCCCTCATGCTGGTGCTGTGCTGTGCTCGCTCTTGGTGTGGATGAATGCCCTCTTGCTTGTGCTCACCCCCTGCTCTGCTCTGCTCGCTCTGCAGGCACTCCGGTGAACAGAATTCCCATCATGGCGAAGCAGGTCCTGGACTTGTACACGCTCTACAAGCTGGTGACGGAGAAAGGAGGACTGGTGGAGGTGATCAACAAGAAGATCTGGAGGGAGATCACCAAGGGACTCAACCTGCCCACTTCAATAACCAGCGCTGCCTTCACTCTCCGGACACAGTACGGCAAGCCATTATTCACATGATCAGAGTCACGCATGACAAATCACTGTTAGAGTTCACCTTGTTGTTCATTGTATGAATGTGGAGCGGAGCATAGAACACGGTTGTAAAGGTTATAAAGTAGTTCTTGAGTACAATCTTCCTTTTTGCCATTTACAAGAATTACCTGGTGTGTGTCTTATTATAACAGAAATCATTTGGCAGTTAGAGCTGACAGTACCCGAACTGCACGAGATCTCGTATAACAAAATGAACCTATTTATACTCCTCTTTCTGTACCAGCTACCTTTGTATTATTGGGTCATTCTTGAAATTACAGGACACACTGACCCAAAACTACATCATATTCAATTGTGACAAGTTAACAGAAATTAACCATGAAATCATTTTACTTAATACATAGTCGTCATTTATAGACTTCTTTTGTAGTATGTTTATGTTTAAAATATATTTATTATAGCTAGTGTCCCACAGTTTTGTTTAATATGACTCTGAAATGTGATTCCTGAGGGAATTATTACCACTAATCTTCCACAACAGAAACCAGACCTGGTTGGCTAGCCGGTTTGTTTATATTAGGGTAGTAGACACACAAGCTTCCTCCTTGCTTTCTGGCCCTCTCTGCACTAAATAGCCAATTTTTAAGATCTGTTTTGTCTCCTGGGAAACCAAACAAAACTTTAAACAAATGAATAAAACTACTTCCTGCAGGCAGTACCATTGGCCTTGAGCAACGTTCATGAGTTCTGAATTCACATCGATACATATTGAATGGGTGGAGGTTGTCCATATTAATTGAGTGTTTTCCCTTTTGGAATTCCAGACTGCCTATCCTTTCAGTGTTATTAGGTGGGTGGTGATCCTGTTTTTTAACCCAATTGTCCAGAGTAGTTCTCTTCCTGTTGTGAAGGCAATAGTATTGTATTTTCCCATCTGACCCCAGTGTAACCCATTGTGAGGCTACTTCTGCTTGTTTCCCAAAACCGCCTTTACAATGAGATGCCAGACAGACACTCCATTTAAATGCAAACGATAGCTGCCTGGTTTACAATGCTGCTTTAGTGCAATGTCTTTATCTACCAGCATCCGAAGGAGCAGCTTGCGGTGCTATAAAAACAGAGCTAATGCTGGGAGAGAAGCAAACGCGTCCCTGTGTGTCGCCCGTTCTCCATCCCAGGAAGGGATTTCACTGCAGAAGCAAGATTCCAAGAGGCTGTGGAGCTCCCAGAATCATTCCATAAGTCCCGGGCTCTTCCATTCATCACAAAGCTCTCAAAGAGTGGTTCTGAAATAAACACATTTTATAGTAAACATGTAGTCCTCTTTTGAAACGTGATATCTGAAACACCACTTGGTTAAAGAAATATGTTTGCAAGCCCTGATTTCAGGTAGTGCTGCACCTCCTTGGTAACTGGAAGGGGACATTGTCTTCAAGTCTTACAACATAAGAAAGTTTACAAACGAGAGGAGGCCATTCAGCCCATCTTGCTCGTTTGGTTGTTAGTAGCTTATTGATCCCAGAATCTCATCAAGCAGCTTCTTGAAGGATCCCAGGGTGTCAGCTTCAACAACATTACTGGGGAGTTGTTCCATACCCTCACAATTGTCTGTGTAAAAAAGTGCCTCCTATTTTCTGATCTGAATGCCCCTTTATCTAATCTCCATTTGTGACCCCTGGTCCTTGTTTCTTTTTTCAGGTCAAAAAAGTCTCCTGGGTTGACATTGTCTATACCTTTTAGGATTTTGAATGCTTGAATCAGATCACCGCGTAGTCTTCTTTGTTCAAGACTGAATAGATTCAATACTTTTAGCCTGTCTGAACCCGGGATAATTCTGGTTGCTCTTCTTTGCACTCTTTCTAGAGCAGCAATATCCTTTTTGTAAAGAGGTGACCAGAACTGAACACAACTAATGCATTGTAAAGTTTTAACATTACTTCCCTTGATTTAAATTCAACACTTCTCACAATATATCGAAGCATCTTGTTGGCCTTTTTTATAGCTTCCCCACATTGTCTAGATGAAGACATTTCTGAGTCAATATAAACTCCGTAGGTCTTTTTGTAGATTCCTTCTTCAATTTCAGTATCTCCCATATGATATTTATAATGCACATATTTATTGCCTGCATGCAATACTTTACAGTTTTCTCTATTAAATGTCATTTGCCATGTGTCTGCCCAGTTCTGAATGCTGCTAGATCATTTTGAATGACCTTTGCCACTCCTCCTATTTTTGTGTCGTCTGCAAATTTAACGAGTTTGCTTACTATACCGGAATCTAAATGGTTAATGTAGATTAGGAATAGCAGAGGACCTAATACTGATCCCTGTGGAACACCACTGGTTACCTCACTCCATTTTGAGGTTTCTCCTCTAATCAGTGCTTTCTGTTTTCTACGTGTTAACCACTCCCTAATCCATGTGCATGCAATTCCTTGAATCACTACTGCGTTCAGTTTGAGAATTAATCTTTTATGCAGGACTTTGTCAAAAGCTTTCTGGAAATCTAAATAAACCATGTCGTATGCTTTGCAATTATCCATTGTCGATGTTGTATCCTCAAAAAAATCAAGCAGGTTAGTTAGACACGATCTCCCTTTCCTAAAACCATGCTGACTGTCTCCCAGGATATTGTTACCATATAGGTAATTTTCCATTTTGGATCTTATTATAGTTTCTATATGTTTACATATAATAGAAGTCAGGCTTATTGCTCTGTAGTTACCTGGTTAGGTTTCGTAACCCTTTTTGTGGATCGGTATTACGTTTGCAATTTTCCAGCTTGTCGTTACAACCCCTGTGTCAAGAGACTGTTGCATGATCTTGGTTTGTAAATAACTTTTCATTTCTTTGAGTACTATTGGGAGGATCTCATCCGGCCCGGGGGATTTGTTTATTTTAAGAGCTCCTAGTCACTTTAACACTTCTGCCTCTGTTATGCTAAAGTTATTTAAAACTGGATAGGAACAGGTCGGCATGTGGGGCATGTTGTCCGTGTCCTCCTTTGTAAAAACCTGTGAAAAGTAATCATTTAATATATTTGATATTGTTTTTCTCTTCGTCTATGATTTTGCCATTTGTGTCTCTTAGACATTTAAACTCCTCCTTGAATGTTCTCTTGCTGTTATAATATTGGAAAAACATTTTGGAATTGGTTTTAGCCCCCTTAGCAATATTGATTTCTATCTCTCTCTTGGCCTTTCTAACTTCCTTTTTGACTTGTGTTTACAGTTCCAAATACTCTTTCTGTGTACTTTGTTTTTGGTCCCTTTAAACGCTCTGTAAAGTGCCTTTTTTCGCTGAATATTTTTTTTAATTGATCTATTAAACCATTTTGGCCATTTTGTTTTAGATTTAGGTTTGTCTACTTTTGGGATGTAATTGTTTTGCGACTCTAGTACTACATTTTTAAAAAACAGCCATCCTTTTTCTGTGGCTGTTTTCTCTACTTTTACTCCAATCTGCTTCTTTTAGTCTCTGTAAACTTTAGCTTTAATCATTACTTTTTAGGGTTTTAAAAATCACTTCAAATGAGACCATGTTGTGGTCTGAGTTTGCCAATGGCTCTCTGACCTCTGTTTGTTATTCTGTCTTCGTTATTGAAAAGACTAAATCAAGGCATGCTTCCCGTCTAGTCGGTGCCTTGACAAATTGCGATAGGAAGCAGTCATTTGTCATTTTCACCATTTCAATTTCGTCCGTCATGCTCCCCACTGGGTTTTCCCATTTTGTATGGGGGTAGTTGAAATCCCCCATTTAGTATGGCTTCTCCTTTTCTACTAGTGTCCCCTATTGCCTGAGAAGTGTAGTACCAAGGACCATGTTTTAAAGTGAAAATACATGTTTGCAATAACATATGTTCTCTTCAAAACTGCACATTGGAGACTTGTGTAACTGATGGAAGTGCAAAAAGGGCCATATCTTTGGAATTATTATGATGATTACAACCACGAAGATCCCAGAGCGATACGCAGAGCTGTATTATCCTCTGGTGACTGGGTATAGTGGAGGGGTCCATACCTGAGGGATACACAGAGCTGTATTATCCCCTGGTGACTGGGTATATGCTGAGCTCAGTGCTGTGTGTGACTCTCCCTCCTCGCAGTATATGAAGTGCTGAGCTCAGTGTTGTGTGTGTGTGTGTGTGTGTGTGTGACTCTCCCTCCTCTGCAGTATATGCTGAGCTCAGTGTTGTGTGTGTGTGTGTTTGTGTGTGTGTGTGTGTGTGTGACTCTCCCTCCTCTGAAGTATATGCTGAGCTCAGTGGTGTGTGTGTGTGTGTGTGTGTGTGTGTGTGTGTGTGTGTGTGTGACTCTCTCCTCTGCAGTATATGAAGTGCTGAGCTCAGTGTTGTGTGTGTGTGTGTGACTGTCCCTCCTCTGCAGAATATGAAGTGCTGAGCTCAGTGGTGTGTGTGTGTGTGTGTGACTCTCCCTCCTCTGCAATATATGCTAAGCTCAGTATTGTGTGTGTGTGTGTGTGTGTGTGTCTCCCCCTCCTCTGCAGTATATTCTGAGCTCAGTGCTGTGTGTGACTCTCCCTCCTCCGCAGGTATATGAAGTACCTCTACTCCTACGAGTGTGAGAAGAAAGGCCTCAGCTCTCCGGTGGAGCTCCAGGCTGCCATCGACAGCAACAGACGGAAGGCCGGGCGGCCGAGCTACACCTCCACTCTCTTCGCTACTCCCCAACCCCCTCCGGGCCCCGCACATCCTGTCTCCCCCAAAATGCACCTCCCAAACAACGGGCTGCACCTCTCCCCCGGCCAGCCCATGAAGAAAGGTACCGTCCCGAGGGTCGCTTCAGACGCTCAGCGCAGTGCTGTCCTGTCAGAGCTGCTGAACACAGGGCCTGATTGAACTGGAGCTGTTGAATATCAGTCCACTATTCAATGTCAAGAATACATTTGAAACGGAGGAACTTTTCACTAGTGTCTTCCAGATTGTCACACGCAAGATGTTATTTGGAGACCGTGTGAACTAAAATAATAAGCATACAAACCTTGTACAGTACTGTACGTCAGTGTTTAGGGGAGGGAAATGCCACTGTGTATTTTTCCTTAATACAGTAGATTTACTCTGGAGTAAGTTTATCATTGTTGTGTGTTTCACCTGCTGCACCTTGACCAGCTGTAGCCTGACCTGAAGCCTGGACGCTGAGCTGGTTTAACGCGCGCTCTCTCCACAGAAGACGGGATGTCAACCGCGATGCTGTCGAGCCGCCTCCCCATGGCCATGGCTCTGGGCAACCAGCAGATGTCAGGCTTGGCCCGGGCCGCCACGCTCGAGCAGCTGCGGGAGAAGCTTGAGACGGGCGAGCCCCCGGAGAGGAAAATGGCACGGGTAGCAGAGGAGCAGCAGCGGCTCATCCAGCATGCCTTCCAGCAGAACCTCCTCGCCATGGCAACGCAGATGCCAATGAACATCAGGATCAACAACCGCGGTGAGTCTCAGGATAAATAACCCTGCAGTTAGACTCAGTATGATGAGGGGGCTCCTCTTGGATATGTGTATATTGTAACCCCTGAAGTTTCTAACATGTTTGTTTTACATGAGTCCTCATCTAATTCAGCACTCTGATTGGCTGAAACAGTATACATAAACAGGGAACTTTTATATTTTGTGATTCATTTGTCCAGCTGTACAAACACTCAACGTTGGAATGCTAAAAAAAACATAAAATTGGACAAATGAACACGGCTGTGGTTATGGAACTCTGGTCAGTTTGAATGAGCTTATCTAGAGAATTCCAGGAGAATGATTTAGAGTATAGAGTGTAACCCAGCCCATATTGCCTGGCAATGACTGTAGCAGTCGGTCATGGCATATTCAAATCAATACAAACTTTGTTATGTCCTTTTTTCTAAATTCAGTGGGCTCTTCATTACATGACACAGTTATTTGCCTGAAGCAAAAAATGTCAGGTTTTAGAGCGTGTGTACTCATTTCTTTCCATCACTATAAAGCGCTCATCGTAATGTCTTGCAAGTTATTAATAACGAATTCTAGTTGTAACCTTTGTCAAACAATGTATATAACGTTTACTAAAACTACTTACACACACACACACCCACACAGCTGAACATTACCTAGTCACTGGTGTTAGGAAACAATCCTCGCACTCATGTTCCATCTCTCCCTACAGAAGACAGCAGCAAGCAGGACATGGCATTGAGCATTTCAGCGAGCGGCACGCACAGCATCAGCATGTCAGTGGAGGTTAATGGCACTGTCTACTCTGGTAAGACTTACTGAAGCTGACAGGGCTGAGGTGAGGACTCAGAGGGCCCTCTCCTCGCCCAGCTCCTCTGGCTGCTTTTCAATTGGTTCCTGTTGAAATCCGTTAGACCCTTTTAATAAAGAGACAACATGGGGGCAATGAGCAGTGCTGACTTGACCGGAGTTCTCCAATACCTTAATATGGATTTAAAGCAAAAAAAAAAAAGAAACACACAAAATATTTGAAACGTCAGGTTGTTCTTACTGTGTGTGAAAATAAGTGAAATGAAAGTTGACAGTACTAGGAGTTCATAATTGCAATTTGTTGTGTACATGCGTAACATATTGCATTGTACTATATTACATTAATGAACTGTTTCATCATGGAGGGCATTGACATTTTTTTTTTGTAGAAATGGTTGTCATTGCAGTTTTGTTTTCAGTATTCCTGATTTTCCACTTGCTGGTCCTTTCTCTGTCTCCAGGTGTCTTGTTCGCTCAGAAGCCGGCAGCAGCAGCCCCAGGTCCGAGTGGTGGTTTCGGGATCCTCTCCTCCTCTCACAGTCCCACCTCCTCCAAGGCACCCAGCTCTGCAGAACCCTCCACCAGCGGCTCCCCCTAGAGGCCACACCTTGTAGAGGCGGTGTTAGTGTGGAAAAGTTGAGAGAGGGAGGGGAGGGGGGACACAAGGACATGTTGGCAGTTCTCTATAGAAATATATATTATATTACCCATGGCAGGGATTTACAGACTTTCACAACTATTACCTCATCAACTCGTCTGACCTGTCTGTCTTCACAGATGCACAGCCAAAAGATGGGCGAATTGAACTTGAAGATTTTGTATTGTTGTTGTTTTTCTATATCACATACCTCAACCATTTTGCAATGCTGATACCTCAATGGGCTGTAGTTTTACAATGACTGTTTACCGAATGTGTTCTCAGTATTACGAGTGCTTTTTAAACTGGAGGAGAGCAGGGCCTGCATATCCCAGACCCAGCCTCATTAGCAGCCTCTCGTTTCCAATGCTCGGCCAGCCCTGCAAGAGCCGACGCACCTCTTTGAAAAGCATAGGAGTTGAATTCAGGTCTAAAAACCAATGCTGCGTCAAATGCAACTCCTCAGATTTTGAAGAGAACCCAAAACGCACCTTAACCAGAACACCCATCGTATCATGCAGTCTTGCATGAGTGAGGAGACCCTGTTCTTCGGGTTCACAGTGCAGCGTGCTGTCAGTCTTGTGTCGTATCATACAGGCTTGCATGAGTGAGGAGACCCTGTTCTTCGGGTTCACAGTGCAGCGTGCTGTCAGTCTTGTGTCGTATCATACAGGCTTGCATGAGTGAGGAGACCCTGGTCTTCGGGTTCACAGTGCAGCGTGCTGTCAGTCTCGTATCGTATCATACAGGCTTGCATGAGTGAGGAGACCCTGTTCTTCGGGTTCACAGTGCAGTGTGCTGTCAGTCTCATTTCGTATCATACAGGCTTGCATGAGTGAGGAGACCCTGGTCTTCGGGTTCACAGTGCAGGGTGCTGTCGGTCTCGTGTCGTATCATACAGGCTTGCATGAGTGAGGAGACCCTGGTCTTCGGGTTCACAGTGCAGGGTGCTGTCGGTCTCGTGTCGTATCATACAGGCTTGCATGAGTGAGGAGACCCTGGTCTTCGGGTTCACAGTGCAGCGTGCTGTCGGTCTCGTATCGTATCATACAGGCTTGCATGAGTGAGGAGACCCTGGTCTTCGGGTTCACAGTGCAGCGTGCTGTCGGTCTCGTATCGTATTATACAGGCTTGAATGAGTGAGGAGACCCTGTTCTTCGGGTTCACAGTGCAGCGTGCTGTCAGTCTCGTATCGTATCATACAGGCTTGCATGAGTGAGGAGACCCTGTTCTTCGGGTTCACAGTGCAGCGTGCTGTCAGTCTCGTGTCGTATCATACAGGCTTGCATGAGTGAGGAGACCCTGTTCTTCGGGTTCACAGTGCAGCGTGCTGTCAGTCTCGTATCGTATCATACAGGCTTGCATGAGTGAGGAGACCCTGTTCTTCGGGTTCACAGTGCAGCGTGCTGTCAGTCTCGTATCGTATCATACAGGCTTGCATGAGTGAGGAGACCCTGTTCTTCGGGTTCACAGTGCAGCGTGCTGTCCGTCTCGTATCGTATCATACAGGCTTGCATGAGTGAGGAGACCCTGTTCTTCGGGTTCACAGTGCAGCGTGCTGTCAGTCTCGTATCATATCATACAGGCTTGCATGAGTGAGGAGACCCTGGTCTTCGGGTTCACAGTGCAGCGTGCTGTCAGTCTTATGTCGTATCATACAGGCTTGCATGAGTGAGGAGACCCTGGTCTTCGGGTTCACAGTGCAGCGTGCTGTCAGTCTCGTATCGTATCATACAGGCTTGCATGAGTGAGGAGACCCTGTTCTTCGGGTTCACAGTGCAGCGTGCTGTCAGTCTCGTATCGTATCATACAGGCTTGCATGAGTGAGGAGACCCTGGTCTTCGGGTTCACAGTGCAGCATGCTGTCAGTCTCGTATCGTATCATACAGGCTTGCATGAGTGAGGAGACCCTGGTCTTCGGGTTCACAGTGCAGCGTGCTGTCAGTCTCGTGTCGTATCATACAGGCTTGCATGAGTGAGGAGACCCTGGTCTTCGGGTTCACGGTGCAGCGTGCTGTCAGTCTCATGTCGTATCATACAGGCTTGCATGAGTGAGGAGACCCTGGTCTTCGGGTTCACAGTGCAGCGTGCTGTCAGTCTCGTATCGTATCATACAGGCTTGCATGAGTGAGGAGACCCTGTTCTTCGGGTTCACAGTGCAGCGTGCTGTCAGTCTCGTATCGTATCATACAGGCTTGCATGAGTGAGGAGACCCTGGTCTTCGGGTTCACAGTGCAGCGTGCTGTCAGTCTCGTATCGTATCATACAGGCTTGCATGAGTGAGGAGACCCTGGTCTTCGGGTTCACAGTGCAGCGTGCTGTCAGTCTCGTGTCGTATCATACAGGCACCACTTTATGTTCAGCATGGTCAGCTAGCCTCATAAATCTAGTAACCAGACTGCCATATTTGTGGATCCAGCAGGTTTATTAGTATGGTTAAGGTGCTTTTTAGGGGGAGCAGGGAGCTTTTTAAAACTGAAAATGAGCGTGCAGCTACAGTTCAAATTAAACTGTTTCCCTTTTTCTACTTTACCAGAAAGGGTTGTCTCAGGAATATGCTGGTACATTTACATTTTTTTGAATATTGGGTTATAAAAATATTACTTAGTGCTATTCAAGTATATCTCTCTGACTTTGTGGCTAAATTCTATTTTTCTTCCTATCTATCTTTCTTTATACATCATCTGATCAGTTTGACGTTATTTCGAATGCTTGTTGAATTTGTAACGTACTTGTTGATGTTTATTGAAAACCAAAGAAGACAAAAAAAAAAAAAAGATGACCCGCCCCACACTTCAAGTGGGAGCTCTTGGGAACCGGCTTTGCTAAGAATCATTCAGACTTCAGTATGGCCTCACATTGGCAGTTGATTTCATAATAGCAGAACTGCTCGAAGCTCCTTTGATGGATTGTGTAACATTAAGATGTGGGGGTGTTGTATGCAGTGTCACAGTTGACAGTATTGTAGATGCAACTCTGCCAGTCTGCTTGTGAATGACTTGGTCTTGCACAGCTAAGTACCAAAGATATGGGCTCTCCATGTAAACAAAATACCTCAATGTCCGCAAGAACGCAGGACATTGTGTGGCTTCATTTGACAGTGTTGGTCAGCAGCTCAGCTGAGGGGGTCGGGGGTGCTCAGTGCCTTCAAGGGTCTTGAAATAGAATGTGGTCAGGAGGCCTTTAATTGAGGTGATGACCAAAAACACTGAAGGACAGAACCTCACAAGGTACCAGCCCCAGCCCTGAAGGACAGAACCTCACAAAGAACCGGACCCAGCCCTAGAGGACAGAACCTCACATGGTACCGGTCCCAGCTACATACTCGGGTTCTTCAAAATGGATGCCATCGTTAGCACAGAGAGTTAAAGGTTAAACATTAACAATAAAAGTATAATGTAGGCAGCACTTTATAAATATACCTTAAATCACAAGGATGTTAATAAAAACTACATCTCTTTAACAAGTATCAAATCATGACTAGAAAACCTTATAGCTATGGCCAAAAGTTTTGCATCACCTAGAATTTTAGAATTGAGACAATTGAAACAAGACCAAAAAAAATTATTAAAAAAAGAAACATAATTTAGATATTTCATTTAATATTATGTAATCAAAGAAAACACAAAATGATAATTGCAAAACGGAAGCCATAATAGTAGTAACAGTATCTCATGTTAGATTTTGAATTGTCACATTTTTCAATTTTTGCCCATTTTTCTTTAGGTATATAGAAAGCGGAATGAAATTCAATATGTTAACGTAACATTATTCAGCAGGTTTCATTTGACTTTATGAAGTAAAATGATTAGTTAATTCTGCAGAGTGATGCAAACCCTTTGGCCATAGCCGTATGCCACTGTCACTTTGTGTAGCTCTACGAAAGGTGGTTGTTTTTTGTTTTCTGCATTTAAGCGATTTGGCTTTAAAATATATTGAATTATTCAAGGCTACCAATTCTTGTAAATAAGTTGCCTACTATTACCATATCCAGTACATATAACCATGCATAATTAGGAAGGCTTCAATCACTGGATAGAGCCAATTCAGAAAGTCAGATTGGGGAGGGGGTGGGTTGTATCTTTTTGAGTTCAGACCATTATTTATTTAGTTAGGGATATTTATGCTACATTTCTATCTGCTGCTGGGAGCGGTTTGATTGGAAATCTGCAGCAGACAGATCAAACTGGTTTGAATTGGGGTCCGTCGGCTCCAGTCGGGATAAAAACCTGTCTCCATTGCGCTCTAATGGGGGTTCATCTGAAAATGGGTCACTGAGGTGAGTACTGGATGCAACACACAGCAGGAATAAACAACCGAGGTCCACATCGCCATCAAATCTTTATTCCTGCATGTAGGTGATCTCTGATCTGATGTATTCCTGCATGTAGGTGGTCTCTGATCTGATGTATTCCTGTGTGTAGATGGTATCTGATGTGAAGCAGTTTCTAGTTTTGCATCCTTGTTTAACGGTGCAGATGGAAACGGCCCTATACCCCCCCCCCCCCTCACAGCTCCAATAAAGATGCGACTGCTGGACTCGCCTTGCCTTTATCACTAATACAGGGGACGTTACAGGACCTCTCCCCCCCAACACTAATTCACTAGGAGTTAGGATTCAAACCCCTGGCTCAGCAGGGACACTTACTCACAAACTCAGGACTCCCTTTGTGAAGGCAGGGATGGTATAAAGCTACCCACAGGATCCCAGCACCTCGCCCACCACACACCTTGGCATCTCAGGGAAGCAAGGAGGCCAATGAAATGACTTGGAGAATCTCAGGGAGAAAGAAGACACTTCAGTCGGGCCGACTAGTTACTATTTGTATCGCTGCGTTCTTTTAATGTCGTTTACCTTATGTGTGCTTAAACGTGATAGTGTATCATGATGTTGTGCTTTTTAAAGAGAAAAGATGTTGCACAATTTGTCGAGTGCAAAACTGAGCACAACAGAAAAAAATAACTGATGTTTTACTTTTTATTTTCTATTTTGGTTTCTTTGTGTAAAGGGAGCTAAAGGTCTGGTTTGTATGTATTGCGTGGGTGTTTTATTTTTAAATTTGATTTTATTTTCTCCTCCCATAATTTTTAAAACCTCTAAAAATCGGTTTGTCACCTATCATCGGATGTGCTATTGCATTGACAGCTATGAATCTGTTCATCGAATGTGTTCTTGCATTGACAGCTAATAATCTGTTCATCGGATGTGTTATTGCATTGACAGCTATGAATCTGTTCATCGGATGTGCTATTGCATTGACAGCTATGAATCTGTTCATCGGATGTGCTATTGCATTGACAGCTATGAATCTGTTCATCGGATGTGTTCTTGCATTGACAGTTATGAATCTGTTCATCGGATGTGTTCTTGCATTGACAGCTATGAATCTGTTCATCGGATGTGCTATTGCATTGACAGCTATGAATCTGTTCATCGGATGTGTTCTTGCATTGACAGCTATGAATCTGTTCATCGGATGTGCTATTGCATTGACAGCTATGAATCTGTTCATCGGATGTGTTCTTGCATTGACAGCTATGAATCTGTTCATCGGATGTGCTATTGCATTGACAGCTATGAATCTGTTCATCGGATGTACTTTTGCATTGACAGCTATGAATCTGTTCATCGGATGTACTTTTGCATTGACAGCTATGAATCTGTTCATCGGATGTACCATTTTAAAAAGCCTGGAAATAAAACCCATTGTGTACTAGCTGTATCTGTCCAGGTCAAACTGAAATATTTTAATATATTGTACATACCCACTTTATCACCCACCTGCTCTCTCTTTGAAATCTGATTTAAGAGCATTGTATAATATATTAAGGGTGCACCAGTGATTTGATTTGTTTTTTAAAGATATACCTCTAAAGCCATAAAACACAATGGTGTGATGCTCCTTTTTTGTTTGTGGGTTTTGTGCTTCTCTTAAACCACTTTCTTGGAGAATAACGTTGTGGATGCTTGTGAATCTGGTTTGTGATATAATTGTAAAGTGTATTTAAAAGGGGAGCACTTTTTTCTCCTGAAGAAGTGATATTACACATTCAGTTTTGTTCGCATTGGAAATACAAGGCTGTGGTACTCAGGGGTTACAATATGTATTTCATTATAAAGTTTTACCTTTATTTCTACCTGGATCTTGTATGCTTATTTTCTGTGTGTGTTTGTCATTTTCATATTTTTAAAAGCTAATTCACATGGTACTGGTGTACATGACTGTTAATGACCACCCACCCAACACCATTGGTTTGATGCGGGTGACTGACCACTAGAGGTCAGTGGTCAACTGGTATAAATGTAAGTAGCATGTCATTAATGAATTGCTTTTGTTTTTCATTCCCTTACTGTTTATGATGCTTCCTGGCATTCAGAGTGGTTCTGGGTTCTTTTGCTCCAATCTTATGTGATCATGCCCGGTGCTCTGCCAGAGTTGAAAGGTCGCTCTGTCACATGATTTGAATGGAATGAAGACTGCGGTTCGGTTTCCGGCTCTTTGAATTCTGCAGAGAAGCTCAAAGCAGCTGAAAGGCAGGTAAAGAAAAAAAATAACTCCATATTGGAAGAAATCGGTCGCACGTATTGCAAACACCCTAAAACAGTGAAGAGAATGTAAATAAGCGAATACATTGACATGTGATTCTACTTCCTCTGTTATACCTGTCGCATCGTTATCCACCATAAACCAAAAACCTCCCAGGACAGAGAGCGACGACGTGCCAGTCTACAGAAAGGCTAGCTCAAGTCCAGCAGTGAAGGGCATGTCTTAAATTGTACATCAGCTGCTAAGAGGCACCCATTACACTGGACAGTGTGGCATTATCAGAGGAATGCGCTGCATTAGAAATACACTTTCAAAGTGGTAATAGATAGGTAATAGATAGCCAAATATTAAGACACATCTTAGTGCTCTAAGGTCCAGTAAAATGATTGGGATTCTAATATAGCAACAATCAATGTAAACAACTGGTTTCACAGACCCAGGCTCATGCTAGTCTTGGACTAGCTAATGCTATTTTAGGTTATGTATTGTAGTCCAAGATTAGAGCTAGTTTGGTTTTGAAACAGGCTGTAAAAATGCAAGTTGATCAAACTGTGAATCTAATATTTCCACCAGTCTCTGTGTTGAGGTTTAATAACGTTCCGATACATGCTTTTATTGGAAGAGATCAGTTCTGACTTGCGTCACAGAGTCTATACGATCATTACAAGCAAATATTACCTGAACAGACTTGCTTTAAATCAACGCTTCTCCAGCTCTTCTGAGAGTTTAACTGAACACATGAAATAGATCTCATAGTCACTCGTTTACTTAAAGGACAAGGGGCTATAAGATGGGAATTGTGTGTAAAAGTGAACCTTGTAATCTTTTACTGTGTATCCTGTCATAATGCTAAATGCATGGCCTGAAGCCTGGAGGTGTTAAAGAAGGCACAGAGGTAAGAATAATGAGAAACTTTGCACAGGTGATCCTGCGTAGGATTCAACACACAACTGGAAAGAATAAGAGCGGTGTCAATAGTCAGGTTCATCTTTGCATAGCCCCTGTGGCAGTTCCATTGAAGGTGAATGAACTGCCAGAGTAAATATTCCAATGTTGGCTGTCTTACAGACCCTTGTCCTTTTAGGATCATCTGAACAAATGTAGTTACCAAACCTGAAGTAAACAACCCAGACATTTGAAGAGGCAGGAGGTTCACTGTATTTAAATCCATAATGTCATTGCAAGCACACAAGCTGTTGTTCCCACACAGAAACGCTGGACCTGTGTTCATTTTTATTTGCAGCTCTACAACAGGTAAATGTTTAAAGGTCGCCATCTAGTGTTGATGTGAGACCTGCAGCAACTGCACAAGTGTGCAACTTTACCTGTGTGAACTCCATAATGGAGGCATCACCACAGTCTTCCACAATCATAATGTTAGTCTTTAGGGTCCTTTATATAAAACTTATACAATGTGGACATTAATGCACTGATCGTATCCGTCTGTCTGTCATGGGTTTGCACTTGCAGTTACTTGAATTTGTTTTTTGTTTTAACGTTTTAATGCACGAGTTCCATTGCTTCAGTTCCAGTAGACATCGGTCATATAGAGCAGTGGTTCCCAACCCTGCTCCTGGGGACCCCTGTGTCTGCGGGTTTTCATTCCAACTGAGCTCTCATTTACTTAACTAGACCCTTAATTGAACGGATACACCTTTTTGATTGTTTTCAGCTCTTAACAGTTGCATAGTTCAAGTTAGCTATACCATTATATAACTTGAGCTCTGCAACTGTTAAAGAGCTGAAAACAATTAAAAGGGTCTGTAACAGGGGAGATCTGGACTGACTATTTGGCACGTCCGTGTTACTGCAGGTAGAGGGCAGCAGTCTCGTGGGATCCGCCTGTCGGTCATGGCGATGACACGGAGAGGTGGGGAAGAGGGTGTGTGTGCTTTCCCTCTCTCTGAGTGGCTGAGGTGCGGGCCTTGGGAGACTGCTCGGCCCATAAGATCTGGCTTGGTTGTGCGCTCGGGTGGCCGTGTTGGGGGAAATACCGTGTCGCTGGCAGAAGAGGCCAGTGTGAAACAAGGAGCAGGCGAGCCCGGCTGAGGGGGCAGCCTTTCATGAATAAATAAATACATACCCGAGGGGACGTGTGTAGAGGTACGGGGAACCCTGGCCAACCCCATTGTATAGGCACAACTGAGTGTAGGACGGAGACCCGTGCTGACCGGCTTAGCGGCAGTGGGGGCACTGCATAAGCAGCAGTTTTGTTTGTAGTTTTATTACTGTGTTTTATTTTCCCTTTTTCTTTCGCCTTCTGTTTTCATTATTACTTTTGAGCACTTGAAGGTGCACGGAGTTGGATACCTGTGTTGGTAACCCCGTGGTCCTGGTTTACTGTCGGCAGTATCCAGACCACGGACAACAGCGCCCTCTGCGGGCTAAAATAAATAAAACACTTAAGAAAAATAAATAAATCTGGGCACCTGTGCGGTGTTTCCAAATAAAATCTTCTGTCTCCTGTGTCGGTGAATACCCCCACCCTTCCACACGTGGGTCAGAAGTGGGATTCACTGGCACTGCCCACACAAAGCAGTGCAAAACCAGGGAGCAGAATGGATCCCCAGCAGTTCACCACCTTCATGGATCTCCTGCGGGAAACCCTTACTGCGGTAGTGCAGGGGAGTGCAAGAGCTGCAGGGCCAGACCCATGGCTACAGCAGCCCATGAAGATGACGGCAGAAGATCGGCCAGAAGCATACCTGGAGGTATTTGAGGCATTGGCGATCTCTGCCGGGTGGGCCCTCGAGCAGTGGGCTAGCTACCTCCTGCCACAGCTGACTGTGGAGGCGCAGACGGCGGCGAGGACCCTGGATCCGGCGGCAATGATGGAGTACCCCACGCTGAAAGCTGCCATCCTCAACCGCGTGGGTGCGACTCCGGAGGGCTACCGCCGCAAGTTCAGGGAGGAGAACTTCTCGGCGGAGGAACACCCCAGGGCCATCGCGCATCGTTTGCAGGATTACGCACGGGGATGGCTGAACCCGGGAGCCACCACCACTGCCAGGCTGGTGGAGGTAGTGGTGGTCGAGCGGTTCCTGCAGTGCTTGCCTCCGGAACCGCGGGTGTGGGTGCAACGGCAGGCACCCGCCACCTTGGAGTTGGCGATCCAACTGGCAGAGCAGTACCAGGCAGCGGAACCAATGCCCGCTAAGCTGCCTGGAAACCGAGCTACACCAGCATCACCCCCTCTACTGGCCCCAGGGAGGGCGAAGGGACTGGGGGGAGGGGTAGCAAGGTCTTTGGACGGAGTGTGGCGGTGGGAGCTCCCGGCCCGAGAACTGGGGCAGAGTGGGGTCACCCACGGGCTGCTGCAGTGTTGGACCGGGGTCTCGCGCGGCCACCCTCCCGTCGAGCCCCTTTGATGGGTCCTGTGTTTCAACCTCCTGCTGAAGCTTCCTGGCGAGAAACCAGTTCACTGATGTGTGGAACGAGCTGGGAGGTGAGCCACATCGACCGGGATTGCCCCGCTATGGGATGTGACGTCATTCGACCAGGTAAGACTGTTCCAATCCATCAGTCACTCCAGCAGACGGGTTTTGTGATTCCTGTGCCAGTGGATGATACACAAACCCAGGCTCTCTTAGATTCAGGGTGTAGTCAGTCCCTGATACAAGAGAGCTTAATCTCACCGGGCATAAGCAAATAACGGGACAGGTGCATATAAAATGTATTCATGGGGATGTGCGCACTTATCCCAAAATGTACGTAAATCTGAAAATTGGCCAGCAGGTGACGCGAGTGCAATTGGGTTTGTGTCCTCGATTGCCGGTACCGGTAGTTCTGGGACGGGACTGTGAGCAGTTTAAAACTTGGTTGGCTGCTGTGACGGCCCCGTCCTCCTTATTGGCTAAGAAAGAGGAAGTAATTGGCGAGATCTTTCCCTTTCGTGACCCGGATTGCTATTGCCACAGATTTAGACCCCGCAAAACTAAACGGGAACGCCGGGCCGCTAAGAATGAGGGCTGGCAATGGAGGGAGTCCGAGAAGTATCAGGTGGGGGCGATTGGTGAAGAGACTGGGGGAGGCGCGGAGTCAGCGCAGGGGTCTGGCTCTGCTGCCTCCGCTCAGGACCGACCGGATCCCGAGCTGGAAGCCATGGGAGCTGATTTTTAGCTCGTTCCCGTGACTTCCGACTCGAGCAAGGGCGTGACGACGTGCTGAGCAGGCTCTTTGACCAAGCAGCGGTGGTTAATGGTCGTGTGGTCGAGCCCAGACGCCGCCACGCACCCTCACTTTGAAATTGATCGAGACCTTTTGTATCGTGTTGAAAAATTACCCCAGACGGGGAAGTGCGCCACCAGTTGCTCATTCCTCAGCCCTTTAAGGAGGATTTGTTGCAGCTTGCTCACGCTATTCCCCTGTCTGGTCATTTGGGAAGGGACAAGACTAAAGCGAGGCTCGTGACACGGTTCTATTGGCTGGGGCTGGATGGTGACGTCAGACGTTTTTGCTAACGCTGTGGGGAGTGTCAGAAAGCTAGCCCTAGAGCCGTCCCACGAGCTCCCCTGGTGCCATTGCCCCTAGTGGAAGCTCCGTTTGAGCGTATTGGAGTAGATATAGTGGGACCGTTAGAAAGGAGTGCGGCAGGATACACACACCTATTGGTCATTTTGGATTATGCTACGCGTTATCCAGAGGCCATTCCCTCCGATCTGCGTCTGCTAAATCTGTTGCCAACGAGCTTGTGAAGGTTTTCTCCGGGTGGGGATCCCCAAAGAAATACTGACCGACCAAGGCACCAACTTTATGTCCCGGCTAGTCCGCGGAACATGTAAACTTTGGGGATTAAGACCATTAGGACCTCGGTTTTTCACCCCAGACTGATGGTCTTGTGGAGCGTTTTAATAAGACCCTCAAAAACATGTTGCGCAGATTTATTAGTAGTGACGTGCGTTACTGGGACCAGCTGATTCCTCCCTTCTCTTTGCTATCAGAGAGGTACCCCAGGCTTCCACGGGTTTTTCGCCATTCGAGTTGCTGTATGGTCGGAGACCCCGGGTGTGCTCGATCTGGTCAGAGAGATGTGGGAGGAACAGCAGGACAATTCGACCAATACTGTCCGGTATGTGTTGGACCTGCGCAAACGTCTTGAGTCTGTGGGAAAATGGGCACATGACAATTTGCAGCAGGCTCAGCACAGACAGGAGACCCAATATAACAGGGGGCCCGGTTGCGCACGTTTCAGCCGGGGATAAGGTGCTTCTGTTATTACCCAGCTCTGAGTCCAAACTTCTGGCGAAGTGGCAAGGGCCGCTTGAGGTTACACGCCGGGTTGGGACGGTGGATTATGAGATCTGCCAGCCGGAGCGACGGAGAGAAAAGCACATTTACCATGTAAACCTGTTGAAACCTTGGTTACAGCCGGAGGCTTTGTTAGCGGCGCAAGCAGATGACGCCACCGACCTGGGACCTGATCTTTCTGTGTTGGCGAAACAGGGTCGGTACAGATTGCAGATAATCTGACACCAACCCAGAAATGTCAGGCTCGGGCGCTGGTGGCGGAATTTCCTGATGTGTTTTCTCCCGTCCCGGGCAGACTCGAGTAGCCCACCATCACATTGAGACTGAGCCGGGGCTTAGTTCGCCAGAGGCCGCACCGCATACCTGAGCGCAAAAGGCAGGTAGTAAAGGCGGAGATTGACGAGATGCTCAGACTGGGGGTAATAGAGGAGTCCCAAAGTGACTGGAATAGTCCAATTGTTTTAGTGGATAAGCCGGACGGGTCAACTCGATTTTGCATTGACTTCAGGCGAAGTTAATGAAAAATCGAAGTTTGACGCTTATCCCATGCCCCGGTAGATGAGTTGCTGGAGCCGCCTTGGCACGGCTCATTTTATGACGACACTGGATTTAACGAAGGGGTACTGGCAGATACCCCTGACCCCAGAGTCCAGAGAGAGGACGGCGTTTTCGACTCCCTTCGGGTTGTACCAATTTAGGACCATGCCCTTTGGGTTGCACGGAGCACCAGCCACTTTCCAGCGGATGATGGATCGCATTTTGCGGCCCCATCAGCAGTACGCCGCTGCTTACATAGATGACGTGGTTATCCACAGTGAGGACTGGCCGAGTCATCTGTGTAAGGTAGCGGCGGTGCTGCAATCCTTGCGGGAGGCTGGGCTCACTGCTAACCCAAAGAAATGTGCCATTGGGAAGAGTGAGTCGGAGTATTTGGGGTATCGAGTAGGGAGTGGCCAGATCAGACCGCTGATTGCTAAGGTGAAAGCCTTGGCTGACTGGCCGGTCCCTACAACCAAAACCCAGGTGCGCTCTTTCTTGGGACTAGCGGGCTATTACAGGAAGTTCATCCCGAAGCCGCCACGCCGCTGCTCCTTTGACAGACCTCACCAGGAAGGCTGCCCCAAATACGGTTCAGTGGACGGAGCCGTGCCAGAGAGCCTTTCGCTTTGAAGCGAAGGCTGTGTAGCAAGCCAGTGCTATGCAGTCCTGATTTTAGTAGGAGGTTCACCCTGCAGACGGATGCGCCAGAGACAGGTCTCGGGCGGTGTTGTCTCAGGAGGTGCGGGAAGCGAGCACCGGTCCTGTATATCAGCAGGAAGCTCCTTCCCCGCGAGAAAACTATAGTACCATCGAGAAGGAGTGTCTCGCAGTAAAATGGGCAGTCGAGTCACTCCGGTACTACCTCCTGGGGCGACACTTCACCCTGATTACGGATCATGCCCCTTAGCATGGCTTCACCGGATGAAGGATAACAACGCCAGAATCACGCGGTGGTACTTGGCCCTGCAGCCCTATGCCTTCAGGGTAGTCCACCGAGCAGGGAAACTGCATCAAAACGCAGATTTTTCTCTCGGGAAGGCATTGGGTTGTAGGATTTTCGAATGGACCGGTGGTGCCATTCTGAGGGGGAGGATGTGTAACAGGGGAGATCTGGACTGACTATTTGGCACGTCCGTGTTACTGCAGGTAGAGGGCAGCAGTCTCGTGGGATCCGCCTGTCGGTCATGGCGATGACACGGAGAGGTGGGGAAGAGGGTGTGTGTGCTTTCCCTCTCTCTGAGTGGCTGAGGGGCGGGCCTTGGGAGACTGCTCGGCCCATAAGATCTGGCTTGGTTGTGCGCTCGGGTGGCCGTGTTGGGGAAATACCGTGTCGCTGGCAGAAGAGGCCAGTGTGAAACAAGGAGCAGGCGAGCCCGGCTGAGGGGGCAGCCTTTCATGAATAAATAAATACGTACCCGAGGGGACGTGTGTAGAGGTACGGGGAACCCTGGCCAACCCCAGTGTATAGGCACAACTGAGTGTAGGACGGAGACCCGTGCTGACCGGCTTAGCGGCAGTGGGGGCACTGCATAAGCAGCACTTTTGTTTGTAGTTTTATTACTGTGTTTTATTTTCCCTTTTTCTTTCGCCTTCTGTTTTCATTATTACTTTTGAGCACTTGAAGGTGCACGGAGTTGGATACCTGTGTTGGTAACCCCGTGGTCCTGGTTTACTGTCGGCAGTATCCAGACCACGGACAACAGCACCCTCTGCGGGCTAAAATAAATAAAACACTTAATAAGAAAAATAAATAAATCTGGGCACCTGTGCGGTGTTTCCAAATAAAATCTTCTGTCTCCCGTGTCGGTGAATACCCCCACCCTTCCACAGGGTCTAATTAAGCAAATGATCAGTTCAATGAAGGATCTAGTTAAGTAACTGAGAGCTCAGTTGGAATGTAAAGCAGCAGACACGGGGTAATATAGCCCTGATATAGACTATATCGGCCAAATAGTCTATATTAGTATTGCCAGCAAAACAAAGGGCTTGGGCCAAAGTGGCAGACCACTGTTCTTCAGGCTCTTACTATTACTGTATGTTAGGCAGAGAACTAAAACTGAAGTGCAAGTCCAGACCTCATGAAAAGAACTTCCGCACAGCTCAGTAAAGTGGAAGTGAAACGAGAAGCTGCCTGCGCTCTCGCTCTCTAAAGCTCTTACCACTGAGATCAGATAGGAGAACAGTGCCAATGGTAGGACCCATTGGTGGAATGGCTGGGGGTTACATTGCACAGTAGTTATTCTACCCTCAGAGTGGCTTTAAAGAAGTTTCACATAACAAAGAACAGCAATGCTAAAGTGGCTCACCTGGTACTACACTACTAGCCTAAGCATCTAATGGTCATGACAAGTACTGGATCTGTCCTCTTCTCATTATTTGTTTATTTAGTAGACGCCTTTATCCAAGGCGACTTACAGAGACTAGGGTGTGTGAACTATGCATCAGCTGCAGAGTCACTTACAACTACGTCTCACCCGAAAGAAGGAGCACAAGGAGGTTACGTGACTTGCTCAGAGTCACACAGTGAGTCAGTGGCTGAGGTGGGATTTGAACCGGGGACCTCCTGGTTACAAGCCCTTTTCTTTAACCACTGGACCACACAGCCTCCTCATGCTGTCATATTCAGCATTGAATGCAACTCGAACACAGAACATGAGCTGTGCAGTTACTTTCATTATTTAAACTTGAATACCCTAATATTACACTGTACACAGAACATGAGCTGTGCAGTTACTTTCATTATTTAAACTTGAATACCCTAATATTACACTGTACACAGAACATGACCTGCCCTGTGCAATTACTTTCATCATTTATTCTGGGATGTGTGTGAGAATGTGAGGCGCTATGTAGGGCACCAAAGCAACTACAACATGAATGTTTAAATCAAGGCTTGCAAAATACAATCCATGGTGATTACAGCTTGCATCTCTACTGCGCTGGCTTTGAATTCTCATATTGTTAAGCGGACATGCAGATGCTTGATCTTTAGAGACAAAATATGGCAAGTTCCTCTTGAGTGGTCAGGTTCTTTTGAAAGCCATTCTGATCAAGACATTTTAACAGAAAGATTACAAAAAGGTGATGACACACTTACCCAAATATTTTTCTTAGAATTCTCAGTCGGTAAGTTTCGTAAAATTCTGACTGCCTTTTTTATGAAAAAAAAAAAAAAAATAGGAACCACTTAATATAATTGAGATTCTCAGAAAATCATTAATCGGAGAAATAGAAAAAAACTGCTTTCGAGATAAACCTTGTGAAAACATCCCTACAACAGCTAGGGGAGACTGACTAGAGACTTGCATGATATTGGCATTGAGATCAATGTTCATTTAGCCAGTTTTGTATACTGCTTAAAATGTTGTGGAATCCATATATTATAATGTGTAACGATCTTTGCTCTCGTGGTTTATGATGTTTCCAGAAACCCTTGATGCAATTAAAACCTTGTAATTGGCTGGAGCCTATCGTATATCTTTGAGCAGCCACATTTAGTTTTACCTTGAATGAAGACTCCTATTACATAGCAGTTTCCTCCAGTCCAGGTTTTACTACAGGCTTGATTAGCCACAGTGTATAAGTAACAAGCTCATGTGTATCTTCTTAGTGAAACCAGGACTGGATCAAACTGCTGTGCAGTGGGGGGGTGTGGCAGGGAAAGCCCTGCCGGTGTGTGTGTTGGTGTGGGGAACAATGGGTTGCAGGGAGGGGGTTAAATTTCTCCCTCTCAAAACACGTGGGAATGTGGCTGGAGCCGTGACTTAAACACATGATTAAATTATTAATTAAGGCTCCAGCCACAGGTGTATAAATAGGGTGATCATGGGTGTCAGTTGGATGAAATGGTTAGAGTTAATGCTGGTGTTGGAGGTATGTGTGTTTGTGTTCTGTGCTGTGCCGTTTGTCCTGTCCTGTTAGTGTTAGTGTAGGCCTTTTGTATTGGCTTGTGCCGTTGTATTTTGTTAATGTGTTTTGTTCTGTTTCATGTTTTGTTTATTTGTTATTACACGTGTGCATTAGCGCTTCACTGCATCTTCTGTGTCTGAGTCTCCCTTCCCGGTAACTAACAGCCTTGCCAGTGAGGCAGTCCTGTCACAGGGTCTTATTGCCATCCCTATCACACTACACAGAAGCTATTCATAAACATCCATTGAATTAGTAGCAGCAGTAGCCTATTGGCACAGCTTTATCACAGCACATGAACACATCTCTCCTGTCCTCTGAGGGAATCTTAATAGAAACATTAAACTGAGAGAGTGATTGCATATAACCATATTCAAAGATAATAAAACCACAGAGATACCCAGTAGAACGCTCCAGTACATCTGGTGTAAACCCGGATGGACACTGTTCTGCAAGTCAAATCTTGTAAACATCCTTTTTAATTCAATACACGATGAATCATTGGTGCGTTCTTATGATGCGTGCGGTATACAATGTTAGCATAGCCCCTCGTCAATTACCTTACAATGACACCCACTGGTATGACACTTTGAAGTTGTAAACCCGTCTCACAATAAAAAGGACAGGGTCAAGTGGAGATGTTTCAGGGGTTTTGTTGTAACAAAAGCTATTGATAACACTGTTTAATAGCTTGCTTCTCATTTTACACAATCCTGAACTAGGTGTTAAATAATGGAGCTAAATGAACACATCTGAGCCTCAGCAACAGGTGCTGAGATGATGTGATACGGGGCCAGTGAGGTCAGAGAAGCAAGGCAATTCAAAACCAGCCAGTTTATTTTAATAAAACAACCTTGCTGCTGAAGTTCTGTTATACTTCAGTCTAATGTTTAAAATACTGCCAGCCTTGACATTCTTAAGCTTTATTAGGTCGATATAATTAATACAATTTACGGATTATACAGAAATTATAAATATATTTACAAAATATCGAATTTACAAGATACTGCAACATGTTTCATTGCACTCGTGCCAAATAAATTCATAAGCGCCCAAACGAACACAACAATATTATGGTGTGCAGGGCTCTACAGAGCTGTCAGTCACCATGCTCATCCCTGCACGAGCCAACTGTT